>JAVIAB010000126.1:5358597-5402458 GCA_032433765.1 Megaustenia siamemsis
CCGGAAGTCCTTTGCTCTGTTATCATTGATGAACGGCAGCAATGGTTTCTGTTGTTGGTCCAAGTTTGGGGGTATGTTCTCACCGATTTAGTTCAATCGAACAACATCCACAAATGTATGGATTTGTTACTGACAATTCATGAGGCTGTTCTTTTACTTCTTGTGTTGCATACAATTTTGTCTGTTTGCTGGCTGGCTTATAGCTTTGTTGTCCTTCTAATGTGTCTGTTTGCTGGCTGGCCTATAGCTTTGTTGTCCTTCTAGTTGTGTCTGTAATATTATTTCTGTGTTGAATTTTGAAACAAAAATCAGTCAGTTAGTCAGCCAGTTGATAAGTTAGTTATCCAGTGAGTTAATAAGCCAGTCAGTGAATAAGTCAGTCAGTTCAATTAGTAAGTCAGTTAATCAGTTTGTCGGTAATTTAGTCAGTCAGTTAATCAGTCAGTTAGTCTGTCTGCCAGTCAGTTAATTAATTAATTGGTTGGTTGGTTAGGTAATTAGTTGTATGGCTGACTAGTTAATTAGTTGCTTGGTTAGTTAGTTAATTAGTTGGTTGGATGGCTGGTTAATTAATTATTTAGTTCTTGATTAGTTAAATAGTTGTTAGTTAATTAATTGCTTGGTTGGTTAGTTAATTAGTTAGTTGGTTGATTATTTAAATAGTTGGTAGATTGATTAGATAATTTGTTGGTTGATTGTTTAGTTAGTTAAATGGTTGTTTGGTTGGTTACTTAGTTGGTTGGTTAATTAGATAATTAGTTGGTTCGATTGTTGTTTCGTTGGTTATTTAGTTAATTAGTTGTTGGTTGGTTGATTGGTTAGTTAATTAGCTGATTGTTTAGTTGGTTGATTAGATAAATAGTTGGTAGGTTGATTAGTTAATTAAGTGGTTGGTTGATTGATTAATTAGTTCGTTTGTTGGCTAGTCAATTAGTTGATTGGTTAGTTAATTAGTTGGTTGGCTAAGTCAATTAGTTAGATGGTTAGTTAGTTAATTAGTTCGTTGGTTGGCTAGTCAATTAGTTGGTTGTTAGTTAATTAATTCATTAGTTGGATAGTCAATTAGTTGGTTGGCTAGTTAGTTAATTAGTTGGTTGGCTAGTCAATTAGTTGGTTGGTTAGTTAGTTAATTAGTTGTTTGTCTAGCCAATTAGTTGGTTGGTTACTTAGTTAATTAGTTCGTTGGTTGGCTAAGTCAATTAGATGGTTGGCTAGTCAATTAGTTGGTTGGTTGGTTGGTTAGTTAGTTAATTAGTTCATTGGTTGGCTAGTCAATTAGTTGGTTGGCTAGTCAATTAGTTGGTTGGTTAGTTAGTTAATTAGTTCATTGGTTGGATAGTCAATTAGTTGATTGGCTAAGTCAATCAGTTGGTTGGCTAGTCAATTAGTTGGATGGTTAGTTAGTTAATTAGTTCGTTGGTTGGCTAAGTCAGTTAGTTGATTTGCTAGTCAATTAGTTGGCTGGTTAGTTAGTTAATTAGTTCATTGGTTGGCTAGTCAATTAGTTGGTTGGCTAATCAATTAGTTGGTTGGTTAGTTAGTTAATTAGTTGATTGGCTAAGTCAATTAGTTGGTTGGTTAGTTAGTTAATTAGTTCATTGGCTAGTCAATTAGTTGGTTGGTTAGTTAGTTAATTTGCTGGTTAGCTAGTCAATTAGTTGGTTGGTTAGTTAGTTAATTATTTCATTGGTTGGCTAGTCAATTAGTTGATTGGCTAAGTCAATTAGTTGGTTGGCTAGTCAATTAGTTGGTTGGTTAGTCAGTTAATGAGTTCGTTGGTTGGCTAATCAATTAGTTGTTTGGCTAGTCAATTAGTTGGTTGGTTAGTTAGTTAATTAGTTCATTGGTTAGCTAGTCAATTAGTTGGTTGGCAGGTCAATTAGTTGGTTGGCTGGTCAATTAGTTGGTTGGCTAGTCAATTAGTTGGTTGGTTAGTTAGTTAATTAGTTCATTGGTTGGCTAGTCAATTAGTTGGTTGGCTGGTCAATTAGTTGGTTGGCTAGTCAATTAGTTGGTTGTTTAGTTAGTTAATTAGTTCATTGGTTGGCTAGTCAATTAGTTGGTTGGCTAGTCAATTAGTTGGTTTGCTAAGTCAATTAGTTGGTTGGCTATTCAATTAGTTGGTTGGTTGGCTAAGTCAATTAGTTGGTTAGTTAGTTAGTTAATTAGTTCGTTGTTTGGCTAAGTCAATTAGTTGGTTGGTTAGTTAGTTAACTAGTTCGTTGGTTGGCTAGTCAATTAGTTGGTTGGTTAGTTAGTTAATTAGTTCGTTGGTTGGCTAGTCAATTAGTTGGTTGGTTAGTTAGTTAATTAATTCATTGGTTGGCTAGTCAATTAGTAGGTGGCTAAGTCAATTAGTTGGTTGGTTAGCTAGTTAATTAGTTCGTTGGTTGGCTAAGTTAATTAGTTGGTTCGCCAAGTCAATTAGTTGGTTGGTTAGTTAGTTAATTAGTGTTTTGGTTGGCTAAGTCAATTAGTTGGTTGGCTAGTCAATTAGTTGGTTGGTTGGTTGGTTAGTTAGTTAATTAGTTCATTGGTTGGCTAGTCAATTAGTTGGTTGGCTAGTCAATTAGTTGGTTGGTTAGTTAGTTAATTAGTCATTGTTTGGATAGTCAATTAGTTGATTGGCTAAATCAATCAGTTGGTTGGCTAGTCAATTAGTTGGATGGTTAGTTAGTTAATTAGTTCGTTGGTTGGCTAAGTCAGTTAGTTGATTTGCTAGTCAATTAGTTGGCTGGTTAGTTAGTTAATTAGTTCATTGGTTGGCTAGTCAATTAGTTGGTTGGCTAATCAATTAGTTGGTTGGTTAGTTAGTTAATTAGTTGATTGGCTAAGTCAATTAGTTGGTTGGTTAGTTAGTTAATTAGTTCATTGGCTAGTCAATTAGTTGGTTGGTTAGTTAGTTAATTTGCTGGTTGGCTAGTCAATTAGTTGGTTGGTTAGTTAGTTAATTATTTCATTGGTTGGCTAGTCAATTAGTTGATTGGCTAAGTCAATTAGTTGGTTGGCTAGTCAATTAGTTGGTTGGTTAGTCAGTTAATGAGTTCGTTGGTTGGCTAAGTCAATTAGTTGTTTGGCTAGTCAATTAGTTGGTTGGTTAGTTAGTTAATTAGTTCATTGGTTAGCTAGTCAATTAGTTGGTTGGCTGGTCAATTAGTTGGTTGGCTAGTCAATTAGTTGGTTGGTTAGTTAGTTAATTAGTTCATTGGTTGGCTAGTCAATTAGTTGGTTGGCTGGTCAATTAGTTGGTTGGCTAGTCAATTAGTTGGGTGTTTAGTTAGTTAATTAGTTCATTGGTTGGCTAGTCAATTAGTTGGTTGGCTAGTCAATTAGTTGGTTTGCTAAGTCAATTAGTTGGTTGGCTATTCAATTAGTTGGTTGGTTGGCTAAGTCAATTAGTTGGTTAGTTAGTTGTTTAATTAGTTCGTTGTTTGGCTAAGTCAATTAGTTAGTTGGTTAGTTAGTTAATTAGTTCGTTGGTTGGCTAAGTCAATTAGTTAGTTGGTTAGTTAGTTAATTAGTTCGTGGTTGGCTAAATCAATTAGTTAGTTGGTTAGTTCGTTAATTAGTTCGTTGGTTGGCTAAGTCAATTAGTTAGTTGGTTAGTTCGTTAATTAGTTCGTTGGTTGGCTAAGTCAATTAGTTAGTTGGTTAGTTCGTTAATTAGTTCGTTGGTTGGCTAAGTCAATTAATTAGTTGGTTAGTTACTTAATGAGTTCGTGGTTGGCTAAGTCAATTAGTTGGTTGGCTAGTCAATTAATTGGTTGGTTAGTTAGTTAATTAGTTGGTTGGCTAAGTCAAGTAGTTGGTTAGTTAGTTAATTAGTTGGTTGGCTAAGTCAATTAGTTGGTTAGTTAGTTAATTAGTTAGTTGGCTAAGTCAATTAGTTGGTTAGTTAGTTACTTAGTTAGTTGGCTAAGTCAAGTAGTTGGTTAGTTAGTTAATTAGAGCGTTGGCTAAGTCAATTAGTTGGTTAGTTAGTTAATTAGTTGGTTGACTAAGTCAATTAGTTGGTTAGTTAGTTAATTAGTTGGTTGACTAAGTCAATTAGTTGGTTAGTTAGTTAATTAGTTGGTTGACTAAGTCAATTAGTTGGTTAGTTAGTTAATTAGTTGGTTGACTAAGTCAATTAGTTGGTTAGTTAGTTAATTAGTGGTTGACTAAGTCAATTAGTTGGTTAGTTAGTTAATTAGTCGGTTGACTAAGTCAATTAGTTGGTTAGTTAGTTAGTTAATTAGTTCGTTGTTTGGCTAAGTCAATTAGTTAGTTGGTTAGTTAGTTAATTAGTTCGTTGGTTGGCTAAGTCAATTAGTTAGTTGGTTAGTTAGTTAATTAGTTCGTTGGTTGGCTAAATCAATTAGTTAGTTGGTTAGTTCGTTAATTAGTTCGTTGGTTGGCTAAGTCAATTAGTTATTTGGTTAGTTCGTTAATTAGTTCGTTGGTTGGCTAAGTCAATTAGTTAGTTGGTTAGTTCGTTAATTAGTTCGTTGGTTGGCTAAGTCAATTAATTAGTTGGTTAGTTACTTAATGAGTTCGTTGGTTGGCTAAGTCAATTAGTTGGTTGGCTAGTCAATTAATTGGTTGGTTAGTTAGTTAATTAGTTGGTTGGCTAAGTCAAGTAGTTGGTTAGTTAGTTAATTAGTTGGTTGGCTAAGTCAATTAGTTGGTTAGTTAGTTAATTAGTTATGTTGGCTAAGTCAATTAGTTGGTTAGTTAGTTAATTAGTTAGTTGGCTAAGTCAAGTAGTTGGTTAGTTAGTTAATTAGAGCGTTGGCTAAGTCAATTAGTTGGTTAGTTAGTTAATTAGTTGGTTGACTAAGTCAATTAGTTGGTTAGTTAGTTAATTAGTTGGTTGGCTAAGTCAATTAGTTGGTTAGTTAGTTAATTAGTCGATTGACTAAGTCAATTAGTTGGTTAGTTAGTTAATTAGTTGGTTGACTAAGTCAATTAGTTGGTTAGTTAGTTAATTAGTTGGTTGACTAAGTCAATTAGTTGGTTAGTTAGTTAATTAGTTGGTTGACTAAGTCAATTAGTTGGTTAGTTAGTTAATTAGTTGGTTGACTAAGTCAATTAGTTGGTTAGTTAGTTAATTAGTTGGTTGACTAAGTCAATTAGTTGGTTAGTTAGTTAATTAGTCGGTTGACTAAGTCAATTAGTTGGTTAGTTAGTTAATTAGTCGGTTGACTAAGTCAATTAGTTGGTTAGTTAGTTAATTAGTCGGTTGACTAAGTCAATTAGTTGGTTAGTTAGTTAATTAGTCGGTTGACTAAGTCAATTAGTTGGTTAGTTAGTTAATTAGTCGGTTGACTAAGTCAATTAGTTGGTTAGTTAGTTAATTAGTCGGTTGACTAAGTCAATTAGTTGGTTAGTTAGTTAATTAGTCGGTTGACTAAGTCAATTAGTTGGTTAGTTAGTTAATTAGTTGGTTGACTAAGTCAATTAGTTGGTTAGTTAGTTGGTTGACTAAGTCAATTAGTTGGTTAGTTAGTTAATTAGTCGGTTGACTAAGTCAATTAGTTGGTTAGTTAGTTAATTAGTCGGTTGACTAAGTCAATTAGTTGGTTAGTTAGTTAATTAGTCGGTTGACTAAGTCAATTAGTTGGTTAGTTAGTTAGTTAATTAGTCGGTTGACTAAGTCAATTAGTTGGTTAGTTAGTTAATTAGTCGGTTGACTAAGTCAATTAGTGGTTAGTTAGTTAATTAGTCGGTTGACTAAGTCAATTAGTTGGTTAGTTAGTTAATTAGTCGGTTGACTAAGTCAATTAGTTGGTTAGTTAGTTAATTAGTTGGTTGACTAAGTCAATTAGTTGGTTAGTTAGTTAATTAGTTGGTTGACTAAGTCAATTAGTTGGTTCTTCTTCTTCTATCCTTCCTCCGTTGACGTCGAGGGGAGATACAATCTGCGATACTTTGCTCTTCTGTTGGCCTCTTCTGGTGTTATCCCTCCTAGTGACTCTAGTATTCCCTTTATCCATCTCTTTCTGGGTCATCCTCTTAATGTGGAATTTTCTTAGTGTTTGTTTATGGCTCTTTGAGTCTTTGTTAGTTCTTTTTGTCTTGTTATGTGGCCGAACCAATTTATCTGTTGTTTCTTTATGTATTCGATGGCTGGTTCAATTTCTTCTTCAGGTCGATGCTTCTTACTCTGTCCCTTAAGCTGTTTCCTGTCATTCTTCTCACACATTTCATTTCGGTGGTCGTTATCTTTCTTATTGTTCTAGAGTCCAGCGTCCAATTCTGGCACTGATAGCACAGCGTTGGTAGAACAATTGATTTGTATATTGCCCTTTTTGCTTCCGTAGTTATTGCTTTGTTTTTCAATAGTGTTGATACTTGGCCTATAACTTGGCATGCTTTGTTACACCTTATATCTATCTCTGTCTCTTGGTTATTGTCTTGTGTTAACGTGCTACGCAGATATTTAAAATTGTCTACTTGCTTCAGAGCGTATTATCTATTATGATGTTTGTTTTTCTTTCTTTCTCGCTATTGCCATTACTTCGGTTTTGTTTATGTTGATCTTCATGTTGTATTGTTTACAAGTGTTGTTTAGCCTGTTGATATGTTCTTGCAGGTCCTCAGTTGTTTCATGTATCCGAACTTGGTCGTCTGCAAATAGTATTTCATTTATTTCTTCCTCTCTTCTGCTGTTTTCTGATACGTATATTTCGTTCTCTTTTGTGTTATCGCTTGTTATCATCCTTGTTGGTATATTTCATTTGATTGGGCATGCTAATTTGCATATATTTATTATTAGTTGGTTGGTTGGTTGGTTGGTCAATTGGTTAGTAAGTTAATTAGTTGGTTGGTTGGTAGGTCAGTTAATTAGTTGGTTGGTTGGTCAGTTAATTGGTTGGTTGGTTGGTAGGTCAGTTAATTAGTTTGTTGGTTGGTCAGTTAATTGGTTGTTGGTTGGTTTGTTAGATAATTAACTGGTTGGTTCGTTTGTTGGTTGGTTGGTTATTGAATTCGTTGGTTGATTTATTGGTTGATTAGTTAATTAGTTGATTGGTTTGTTGGTTATTTAATTTGTTAGATAGTTGGTTGTGTAGTTACTTAATTATTTGATTGGTTGATTCGTTAGTTAGTTAGTTGGCTGGTTGGTGGGTTGTTAGTTAATTATTTTGTTTATTCGTTTGTTAGTTGGTTGGTTAGTGAATTCGTTGATTGGATTATTGGTTGGTTGGTTGGTTAGTTAATTAGCTGATTGGTTGGTTGGTTAGTGAATTTGTTAGATGGTTGGTTAGTTAGTTAATTAGTTGGTTGGTTTGTTGGTTGGTTAGTTAGTTAATTAATTGGTTGGCTGGTTGGTTAGCTAATTAGTTAGTAGGTTGGTTTCTTGCTTTGTTAGTTAATTAGTTGGTTTATTGATTGGTTAGTTTGTTCATTAGTTAGTTGGTTGGTTGGTTAGTTAGTTCATTAGTTAGTTAGTTGTTGGTTGGTTGATTGGTTGGTTGGTTAGTTAGTTAATTAGTTAGTTGGTTGGTTGGTTGGTTAGCTAATTAGTTGGTTGGTCGGTCGGCCGGTCGGTCGGTCGGTCGGGTGGTCGGGTGGTCGGTCGGTCGGTAGGTTGATTGGTTGGTTAATTAGTTGGTTAGTTCGTTTGCTGGTTGATTGGTTGATTTAGTTAAGTCGTTGTTTGGGTGGTTATTTAATTAGTTTATTGGTTGGTTAGTTAATTAGTTGGTTAGTTCATTTGCTGGTTGATTGGTTGATTTAGTTAAGTAGTTGTTTGGGTGGTTATTTAATTAGTTGGTTGGTTGGTTGGTCGATTAGTTAGTTATTAAGTGGGTGTTTAGTTGTTAGTTAGCTAATTAATTGGTTCGTTGGTTAGTTTATTAATTAATTAGTTGGTTGTTTGGTTATTTGGCTGGTTAGTTAAGTGGTTGGTTAGTTGGTTAGTTAATTAGTTGGTTAGTTGGTTTCTTGATTTGTTGATTGATAAGTTAGTTTTTTAGTTTCTTGGTGGTTGTTCAGTTAGTTAGTTAGTTGGTCAATTGATTATAGTTAATTAATTAGTTGGTTGGTTAGTTAATTAGTTGGTTGGTTGTTTAGTTAATTATTTGATTGGTTAGTTAATTAGTTGGTTGGTTGGTAGGATAGTCTTTTGGCTTTCAGCGCCACGGGGAGATATAATTTGCGGTATTTTGCTCTTCTGTTCGCCTCTGCTGCTATGTTTCCTAGTACTTCTAATATTCCGTTAATCAATCTACATTTACATAAACAAAGAGCCTGTGAAAGAAGACACACAAGCTACATATCTCTGAGTTAAATTTGACAACAAACTATCTTGGAAACTGCAGATAAATAAGACAACCCAAAAAGCTAGGAGGAAGTTGGCTATTCTAAGAAAGCTGTGTGGAACCACATGGTGTGCGAGTGGGAAAATACTCAGTCAAGCTTACCAGCAGAGTATACGCCCACATTTAGAATATGGATCATCTGCATGGTGCTCAGCATCAAACACCACATTGCAAGAACTGGATAAAGTACAAAACCAGGCACTTAGGGTCATCACAGGAGCAATGAAATCAACACCAATATTGGAGATGGAGAAATTGTGGAGGATACCAGCACTGAGAGAACGGAGGGACACAAAGGTGCTGATACAGGCAGAAAAATTATCGTGCATGCCGAGACATCCAATGAAGGACTAATTCCAAAATCTTGCATTGGGACGACTTAAGAGAAGCAGTTTTATCCACCAAGCCAAGCGTATTAGTAGACAAACACCAGACATGCCAAGAGTTGCCCTACTGCCCATACCAGAACAGACTTCCTGGACAGAAGAATCAGGATTGTCAATAGAAATACGGACAGAAGTAAATGGAATACTTGACAAGGAGGAACAGAATAGTAGACAACGTTAAACAATAACTCTCAATTTCTTTGATGAAGAATACCCACACTATCAGATAGATAGATAGATAGATAGATAGATAGATAGATAGATAGATAGATAGATAGATAGATAGATAGATAGATAGATAGATAGATAGATAGATAGATAGATAGATAGATAGATAGATAGATAGATGATGGATGATGGATGGATGGATGGATGGATGGATGGATGGATGGATGGATGGATGGATGGATGGATGGATGGATGATGGATGGATGGATGGATGGATGGATGGATGGATGGATGGATGGATGGATGGATGGATGGATGGATGATGGATGGATGGATGGATGGATGGATAGATAGATAGATAGATAGATAGATAGATAGATAGATAGATAGATAGATAGATAGATAGATAGATAGATAGATAGATAGATAGATAGATAGATAGATAGATAGATAGATAGATAGATAGATAGATAGATAGATAGATAGATAGTAGATAGATAGATAGATAGATAGATAGATGATAGATAGATAGATAGATAGATAGATAGATAGATAGATAGATAGATAGATAGATAGATAGATAGATAGATAGATAGATAGATAGATAGATAGATAGATAGATAGATAGATAGATAGATAGATAGATAGATAGATAGATAGATAGGTCTGCTATTTGATTGAGAGAGATAAATACACATCATCATCATTAAGTGTCGTCTCCGCATCGAAGGTTGGCTACCATGGAACGCCATTCCCCTGTCTCTTGACTTAATAGTGCAGGTTGTCATAGGCTGACTTGTTCATCTTTTGATGTTACTTGTCCATGTTAGTCTTGCCCTGCCTCTGCCTCTTTTACCTTGTATTTTCCCTTCCAAGATTACTTCTAGTAGGCTGCTGTGTCTTTTAACATGCCTCCAAAAATCTCGGCTGTTATTTGAATCGTGTTTAGTTGTTCTCTTTTCATTTTTTGTTGTTTTAAGACTTCATATTTTGTTTTCTTTTGTTTCAGTCCAATTCTTCATATTCTTCTACAAATCCACATTTCAGAGGCTTCAATGTTCTCTTGTTTTCTTGTCTAAATATATCATCATCATCAAGTACTGGGCCTGCTGGCGTAGGTGATCATGTCTCTCCACAACTTTCGATCTCGGCAGCTATTTATCATTTCTGTTCTTGATCTTCTGCCAAGCCATTCTCTTAAGCTGTCTGGTATTTTTTCTCTTTGCTTTCCTCTATCTCTTCGTTCCTCAATTTTTCCATTTGTTACAATATATTCCAGTTGTTCTCTTCTCATTACATGGCCAAAAAATGATGATTGTTTCTTCCTAATATTGGAAATTAGCTCTCTTTTTGCTTTGACCTCTCTCAGAACATCTTCATTACTCTTCTTAGCTGTCCATGGTACTCTCCACATTCTTCTGTAAAACCACATTTCTACAGTCTCCAGTGATTTTCTTGTCTGTTGTCCTATTGTCCATGATTCGCATCCATATAAATTCGCATCCGTCTAAATATATCATACGACAGAAAAAGATCATGAGTCACGCGTGGTATGTTGTCGACGATGCATGTGTGTCTCACTACCACACAAGCCATGTACAGGAACCATGTTTTTGTGTTGGATTGTGTTAGATAAATTGGGAAGAGCTATTTTGGTGTTAAATGGGACAAAAATAGGGTCACGTGCCTAGATCACATGGCTTTGACATCATTATAAACTGCGTACTGGCGTTGACGTAGTGTCAACCTGTGTACTGCAACTTTCACAAGCCAGAGAACACTGTCACCACCTTTCCCTTCCCGACCCAAATAAAATAATTACCGCTAGAGATGTCCAAAAGTTGGGTCAGAAAAATAAAACGATGTTATCTATCTATTTTTAATTTCTGTGGTAGTGTGAGAATTTGTAACGCGAAAAATAACTACGTTTGAAAAGACGAGTGCGTGTGTTAACACACCAGCCAGTTTCCCCTGAAGTGCAAGTACGAATAGAAAAGCCAAATAAGCCAACTATAGATTGATTATAGTAGATTTGCTAGACTTCAGCGTAGGATCGTTGTGCGACTGCCAACAATGACGTCAGTCTGATTACCGCACGTATTGCGTTACGTGACCACTAGTGACGTTGCTGTACATTCAATAGGGGAACACGGTCCAATGACATCAATGTGGCTGTTTAACCTCGCGGTTTTTACTCTCTTGTGGGCTCGATTGTTCAAAACCTGGGACTTTTCCAGTAGGCTCCACTCAATTGTTTAGTTACATTCTGAACGGATAAGGAAGGATCGAGGCCCTTTCTCAAGTAGAGAGTAGGCAAATAATAATCATCAAGTACCGGGCCTGCTGGCGTAGGTGATCATGTCTCTCCACAACTTTCGATCTCGACAGTTATTTATCATTTCTGTTGTTGACCTTCTGCCAAGCCATTCTCTTAAGCTGACTGGCATCTTTTCTCTTTGCTTCCCTCTATCTCTTTGCTTCCCTCTGTCTCTTCGTCCCTCAGGTGTTACAATATATTCCAGTTGTTCTCTTCTCATTACATGGCCAAACATGATTGTAATTATAAAAGGTGAATATTGAGGGAAGCTTTAGAGGCGATAGATGAGCGAATCATGTCAGCGGGAGGGGTATGTTTACAACACTCGAAAAAATGGGGGGAACAATCACAAATAATCAACAACAGAGACAAAAGTAACTTAGCTGGCAGTGTGCTCAAACGTTTGTTTCTTGTGGCAAGGCGCTGTGTCGAGGTGTACGAGTTCGATCCTGCTTCGGGCTGTCTATTGTTCTTTGTTTTGTTTTTTTCTGTTGTTGAGTATTTGTGTTTTTGTTCCGTGTGTTGCAGACATACATCTTCCCGTGAAATGATTCATTTTATAAAGTACCCCATCCCTTGACCTAGTTTTAGATGAACGGCGACAGAAATGCCCAGACTGGGAAGACAAAGAAGTCACAAAGCAAGAACAAATCTCTAGGTTAAGTACAACCGTTGTATGTGCTACAGTTACCATTGTATTGCAATTCGTTGTACCGTAGGTGCTACCTGGCGTAGACGATCATGTCTCTCCACAACTTTCGATCTCGACAGTTATTTATCATTGACGTTTTTAAACAGTTGGGTAAATAACCTCAAAGTGACCAGATGCGACAGTTATAGATTATCATTTGGGTTTTGTCTAATCACAGCCATCTAGAGATTCACTAAGGCCTGTTAGCAGAAAATGAAACAGGAAAGTTCTCAAATTAGCGTGACGTTAAATATTTACGGCTGACGTCATTCTAACCACAACCATCACTGCTCGCAAAGAAATGAAAACGTCACACCTGTTGGAGGGTTTCCCGGATATCCCCTCAGTCCGCAGGCCAAATGAATATATAGATGGCTGTGTATTCACCGTTTTCCTGAGGCAACGTTTGGGTGTGTCGATCAGTAAACATTTGATCTGGGGCAGGGGTGACAGGGTAGTGGTTGTTGGAAGTCACTAGAAGCGCAAGTACTCAGTTTGTGATTACGTCAGCACGAACACAGTTTTCATGATACATCAGTGCCTTATGATCTAGCCATGTGACTGTTGTTGAACTCACTGCCAATTATAGTTGTGGTTTAACACAGTTTTCATGATACATCAGTGCCTTATGATCTAGCCATGTGACTTGTTGAACTCACTGCCAATTAAAGTTGTGATTTAACACAGTTTTCATGATACATCAGTGCCTTATGATCTAGCCATGTGACTTGTTGAACTCACTGCCAATTATAGTTGTGGTTTAACACAGTTTTCATGATACATCAGTGCCTTATGATCTAGCCATATGACTGTTGTTGAACTCACTGCCAATTATAGTTGTGGTTTAACACAATTTCTTCTCCGCACCCCCTTTCTCCCCCAATTATCAATTAACGTGAACAGTGCGACAGCAGAACGTAAAGTTAACGTAGAAGTAACGCTCTGTTAATGTCTGCATTTGAATCCATGGCGGGAAAGGCCTTAAATAACATCGTCTCAATAAAAACTACTTCAACACTGGCCTTGGGCGCAGTAAATTTATTTGATTTGGAAATAATCAAGCCAAGGACACTTAAATTACTGTTCGGCAACAGAACATTAAACAAGACAGAATAATAGCTGGTAAAGACCACACTAACTAAAATAAAGATTGGATACCAGACAGGGAATTTACTAGATGATGCCAAAGCGCTGACCCAACAGATGTAACGTTAGAGGCCTTGAAGTTCACACAGCGAATATGCCACGCAAAACAAATACAGATCTTGGTTCAACCGTAAATGGACAGGCAAGGCGTCTCACGGCGGCAGAGCTGAAAGCTGTCTCTGACCCACAGCTGATGGCTTGCATCAGGATCGGTGAACCAGAAACATACAGACCCTACTCCACCTCTTCACAGTGCCTCCAGAAACAGACTAATCTGTCTAGCGAATCAATTCAGGGGAAGAGGTATGTTTACAGCACTCGGAAAAAATGACAAATAATCAACAACAGAAAAAAAAAACATAGCTCTTCCTCTGAATTGATTCGCTGATTATCGCCTCGGAAGTTTCCCTCTAGAATAATATTCATTTATTATTATTTGTCTCTAATCTGTCTAGTCTGGCCAAGCGAGTAATGACCTTTTAATGAAAGACACTCAGTTCTTTTAAAAATACCGCTGTAACGTCGGACATGTTTGGCCGAAAGGCGAAAATATCACAGTTCTTCTGCGAACTAAACACAACGTTATCTACGCCCACTTAACATCCTTCTAAGGACGGATGATGAAGATAACATCAATTCCTAGTAGTCATCGGTGGAACGGCAGGAAGGAAGGAAACATAAACATTGAGTAAAGTGAAAGCAAAGAAAGGGACTGCCCAGGAAGCATACAGTAAATGGGGCAATGATAAAATAGGTCAATTAAAGTAGGTACATATGTTGAGAAAATAAGATAATAAATGTAGATCGATACTGAAGCGCAGAATCATCATCATCAAGTACCGGCCTACTGCGTAGGTGATCTTGTCTCTCCACAACTTTCGATCTCGACAGTTCTTTATCATTTCTGTTGTTGACCTTCTGCCAAGCCATTCTCTTAAGCTGTCTGTTATTTTTTCTCTTTGCTTCCCTCTATCTCTTCGTCCCTCAGTTTTTCCAGTTGTTACAATATATTCCAGTTCTCTTCTCATTACATGGCCAAAAAATGATGATTGTTTCTTCCTAATATTGGAAATTAGCTCTCTTTTTGTTTTGCCCTCTCTCAGAACATCTTCATTACTCTTCTTAGCTGTCCATGGTACTCTCCACATTCTTCTGTAAAACCACATTTCTACAGTCTCCATTGATTTTCTTGTCTGTTGTCCTATTGTCATGATTCGCATCCATATAAATTCGCATCCGTCTAAATATATCATACGACAGAAAAAGATCATGAGTCACGCGTGGTATGTTGTCGACGATGCATGTGTGTCTCACTACCACACAAGCCATGTACAGGAACCATGTTTTTGTGTTGGATTGTGTTAGATAAATTGGGAAGAGCTATTTGGTGTTAAATGGGACAAAAATAGGGTCACGTGCCTAGATCATATGGCTTTGACATCATTATAAACTGCGTACTGGCGTTGACGTAGTGTCAACCTGTGTACTGCAACTTTCACAAGCCAGAGAACACTGTCACACTCCTTTCCCTTCCCCCACCCCAATAAAATAATTACCGCTAGAGATGTCCAAAAGTTGGGTCAGAAAAATAAAAACGATGTTATCTATCTATTTTTAATTTCTGTGGTAGTGTGAGAATTTGTAACGCGAAAAATAACTACGTTTGACAAGACGAGTGCGTGTGTTAACACACCAGCCAGTTTCCCCTGAAGTGCAAGTACGAATAGAAAAGCCAAATAAGCCAACTATAGATTGATTATAGTAGATTTGCTAGACTTCAGCGTAGGATCGTTGTGCGACTGCCAACAATGACGTCAGTCTGATTACCGCACGTATTGCGTTACGTGACCACTAGTGACGTTGCTGTACATTCAATAGGGGAACACGGTCCAATGACATCAATGTGGCTGTTTAACCTCGCGGTTTTTACTCTCTTGTGGGCTCGATTGTTCAAAACCTGGACTTTTCCAGTAGGCTCCACTCAATTGTTTAGTTACATTCTGAACGGATAAGGAAACCGAGGCCCTTTCTCAAGTAGAGAGTAGGCAAATAATAATCATCAAGTACCGGGCCTGCTGGCGTAGGTGATCATGTCTCTCCACAACTTTCGATCTCGACAGTTTTTATCATTTCTGTTGTTGACCTTCTGCCAAACCATTCTCTTAAGCTGACTGGTATCTTTTCTCTTTGCTTCCCTCTATCTCTTTGCTTCCCTCTGTCTCTCGTCCCTCAGTGTTACAATATATTCCAGTTGGTCTCTTCTCATTACATGGCCAAAACATGATTGTAAATATAAAAGGTGAATATTGAGGGAAGCTTTAGAGGCGATAGATGAGCGAATCATGTCAGCGGGAGGGGTATGTTTACAACACTCGGAAAATAGGGGGAACAATCACAAATAATCAACAACAGAGACAAAAGTAACTTAGCTGGCAGTGTGCTCAAACGTTTGTTTCTTGTGGCAAGGCGCTGTGTCGAGGTGTACGAGTTCGATCCTGCTTCGGGCTGTCTATTGTTCTTTGTTTTGTTTTTTTCTGTTGTTGAGTATTTGTGTTTTTGTTCCGTGTGTTGCAGACATACATCTTCCCGTGAAATGATTCATTTTATAAAGTACCCCATCCCCTTGACCTAGTTTTAGATGAACGGCGACAGAAATGCCCAGACTGGGAAGACAAAGAAGTCACAAAACAAGAACAAATCTCTAGGTTAAGTACCACCGTTGTATGTGCTACAGTTACCATTGTATTGGAATTCGTTGTACCGTAGGTGCTACCTGGCGTAGACGATCATGTCTCTCCACAACTTTCGATCTCGACAGTTATTTATCATTGACGTTTTTAAACAGTTGGGTAAATAAACCTCAAAGTGACCAGATGCGACAGTTATAGATTATCATTTGGGTTTGTCTAATCACAGCCATCTAGAGATTCACTAAGGCCTGTTAGCAGAAAATGAAACAGGAAAGTTCTCAAATTAGCGTGACGTTAAATATTTACGGCTGACGTCATTCTAACCACAACCATCACTGCTCGCAAAGAAATGAAAACGTCACACCTGTTGGAGGGTTTCCCGGGATATCCCCTCAGCCCGCAGGCCAAATGAATCTATAGATGGCTGTGTATTCACCGTTTTCCTGAGGCAACGTTTGGGTGTGTCGATCAGTAAACATTTGATCTGGGGCAGGGGTGACAGGGTAGTGGTTGTTGGAAGTCACTAGAAGCGCAAGTACTCAGTTTGTGATTACGTCAGCACGAACACAGTTTTCATGATACATCAGTGCCTTATGATCTAGCCATGTGACTTGTTGAACTCACTGCCAATTATAGTTGTGGTTTAACACAGTTTTCATGATACATCAGTGCCTTATGATCTAGCCATGTGACTTGTTGAACTCACTGCCAATTAAAGTTGTGATTTAACACAGTTTTCATGATACATCAGTGCCTTATGATCTAGCCATGTGACTTGTTGAACTCACTGCCAATTATAGTTGTGGTTTAACACAGTTTTCATGATACATCAGTGCCTTATGATCTAGCCATATGACTGTTGTTGAACTCACTGCCAATTATAGTTGTGGTTTAACACAATTTCTTCTCCGCACCCCCTTTCTCCCCCAATTATCAATTAACGTGAACAGTGCGACAGCAGAACGTAAAGTTAACGTAGAAGTAACGCTCTGTTAATGTCTGCATTGAATCCATGGCGGGAAAACGGCCTTAAATAACATCGTCTCAATAAAAACTACTTCAACACTGGCCTTGGGCGCAGTAAATTTATTTGATTTGGAAATAATCAAGCCAAGGACACTTAAATTACTGTTCGGCAACAGAACATTAAACAAGACAGAATAATAGCTGGTAAAGACCACACTAACTAAAATAAAGATTGGATACCAGACAGGGAATTTACTAGATGATGCCAAAGCGCTGACCCAACAGATGTAACGTTAGAGGCCTTGAAGTTCACACAGCGAATATGCCACGCAAAACAAATACAGATCTTGGTTTCAACCGTAAATGGACAGGCAAAGGCGTCTCACGGCGGCAGAGCTGAAAGCTGTCTCTGACCCACAGCTGATGGCTTGCATCAGGATCGGTGAACCAGAAACATACAGACCCTACTCCACCTCTTCACAGTGCCTCCAGAAACAGACTAATCTGTCTAGCGAATCAATTCAGGGGAAGAGGTATGTTTACAGCACTCGGAAAAAATGACAAATAATCAACAACAGAAAAAAAAACATAGCTCTTCCTCTGAATTGATTCGCTGATTATCGCCTCGGAAGTTTCCCTCTAGAATAATATTCATTTATTATTATTTGTCTCTAATCTGTCTAGTCTGGCCAAGCGAGTAATGACCTTTTAATGAAAGACAACTCAGTTCTTTTAAAAAATACCGCTGTAACGTCGGACATGTTTGGCCGAAAGGCGAAAATATCACAGTTCTTCTGCGAACTAAAACACAACGTTATCTACGCCCACTTAACATCCTTCTAAGGACGGATGATGAAGATAACATCAATTCCTAGTAGTCATCGGGTGAACTGCAGGAAGGAAGGAAACATAAACATTGAGTAAAGTGAAAGCAAAGAAGGGACTGCCCAGGAAGCATACAGTAAATGGGGCAATGATAAAATAGGTCAATTAAAGTAGGTACATATGTTGAGAAAATAAGATAATAAATGTAGATCAATACTGAAGCGCAGAATCATCATCATCAAGTACCGGGCTACTGGCGTAGGTGATCTTGCCTCTCCACAACTTTTGATCTCGACAGTTCTTTATAATTTCTGTTGTTGACCTTCTGCCAAGCCATTCTCTTAAGCTGTCTGTTATTTTTTCTCTTTGCTTCCCTCTATCTCTTCGTCCCTCAGTTTTTCCAGTTGTTACAATATATTCCAGTTCTCTTCTCATTACATGGCCAAAAAATGATGATTGTTTCTTCCTAATATTGGAAATTAGCTCTCTTTTTGTTTTGCCCCTCTCTCAGAACATCTTCATTACTCTTCTTAGCTGTCCATGGTACTCTCCACATTCTTCTGTAAAACCACATTTCTACAGTCTCCATTGATTTTCTTGTCTGTTGTCCTATTGTCCATGATTCGCATCCATATAAATTCGCATCCGTCTAAATATATCATACGACAGAAAAAGATCATGAGTCACGCGTGGTATGTTGTCGACGATGCATGTGTGTCTCACTACCACACAAGCCATGTACAGGAACCATGTTTTTTGTGTTGGATTGTGTTAGATAAATTGGGAAGAGCTATTTTGGTGTTAAATGGGACAAAAATAGGGTCACGTGCCTAGATCATATGGCTTTGACATCATTATAACTGCGTACTGGCGTTGACGTAGTGTCAACCTGTGTACTGCAACTTTCACAAGCCAGAGAACACTGTCACCTCCTTTCCCTTCCCCACCCAAATAAAATAATTACCGCTAGAGATGTCCAAAAGTTGGGTCAGAAAAATAAAAACGATGTTATCTATCTATTTTTAATTTCTGGGTAGTGTGAGAATTTGTAACGCGAAAAATAACTACGTTTGACAAGACGAGTGCGTGTGTTAACACCAGCCAGTTTCCCCTGAAGTGCAAGTACGAATAGAAAAGCCAAATAAGCCAACTATAGATTGATTATAGTAGATTTGCTAGACTTCAGCGTAGGATCGTTGTGCGACTGCCAACAATGACGTCAGTCTGATTACCGCACGTATTGCGTACGTGACCACTAGTGACGTTGCTGTACATTCAATAGGGGAACACGGTCCAATGACATCAATGTGGCTGTTTAACCTCGCGGTTTTTACTCTCTTGTGGGCTCGATTGTTCAAAACCTGGGACTTTTCCAGTAGGCTCCACTCATTGTTTAGTTACATTCTGAACGGATAAGGAAGGATCGAGGCCCTTTCTCAAGTAGAGAGTAGGCAAATAATAATCATCAAGTACCGGGCCTGCTGGCGTAGGTGATCATGTCTCTCCACAACTTTCGATCTCGACAGTTATTTATCATTTCTGTTGTTGACCTTCTGCCAAACCATTCTCTTAAGCTGACTGGTATCTTTTCTCTTTGCTTCCCTCTATCTCTTTGCTTCCCTCTCTCTCTTCGTCCCTCAGGTGTTACAATATATTCCAGTTGTTCTCTTCTCATTACATGGCCAAAACATGATTGTAAATTATAAAAGGTGAATATTGAGGGAAGCTTTAGAGGCGATAGATGAGCGAATCATGTCAGCGGGAGGGGTATGTTTACAACACTCGGAAAATGGGGGAACAATCACAAATAATCAACAACAGAGACAAAAGTAACTTAGCTGGCAGTGTGCTCAAACGTTTGTTTCTTGTGGCAAGGCGCTGTGTCGAGGTGTACGAGTTCGATCCTGCTTCGGGCTGTCTATTGTTCTTTGTTTTGTTTTTTTCTGTTGTTGAGTATTTGTGTTTTTGTTCCGTGTGTTGCAGACATACATCTTCCCGTGAAATGATTCATTTTATAAAGTACCCCATCCCCTTGACCTAGTTTTAGATGAACGGCGACAGAAATGCCCAGACTGGGAAGACAAAGAAGTCACAAAACAAGAACAAATCTCTAGGTTAAGTACCACCGTTGTATGTGCTACAGTTACCATTGTATTGGAATTCGTTGTACCGTAGTGCTACCTGGCGTAGACGATCATGTCTCTCACAACTTTCGATCTCGACAGTTATTTATCATTGACGTTTTTAAACAGTTGGGTAAATAAACCTCAAAGTGACCAGATGCGACAGTTATAGATTATCATTTGGGTTTGTCTAATCACAGCCATCTAGAGATTCACTAAGGCCTGTTAGCAGAAAATGAAACAGGAAAGTTCTCAAATTAGCGTGACGTTAAATATTTACGGCTGACGTCATTCTAACCACAACCATCACTGCTCGCAAAGAAATGAAAACGTCACACCTTTGAGGGTTTCCCGGATATCCCCTCAGCCGCAGGCCAAATGAATCTATAGATGGCTGTGTATTCACCGTTTTCCTGAGGCAACGTTTGGGTGTGTCGATCAGTAAACATTTGATCTGGGGCAGGGTGACAGGGTAGTGGTTGTTGGAAGTCACTAGAAGCGCAAGTACTCAGTTTGTGATTACGTCAGCACGAACACGTTTTTCATGATACATCAGTGCCTTATGATCTAGCCATGTGACTTGTTGAACTCACTGCCAATTATAGTTGTGTTTAACACAGTTTTCATGATACATCAGTGCCTTATGATCTAGCCATGTGACTTGTTGAACTCACTGCCAATTAAAGTTGGATTTAACACAGTTTTCATGATACATCAGTGCCTTATGATCTAGCCATGTGACTTGTTGAACTCACTGCCAATTATAGTTGTGGTTTAACAACAGTTTTCATGATACATCAGTGCCTTATGATCTAGCCATATGACTGTTGTTTGAACTCACTGCCAATTATTTGTGGTTTAACACAATTTCTTCTCCGCACCCCCTTTCTCCCCCAATTATCAATTAACGTGAACAGTGCGACAGCAGAACGTAAAGTTAACGTAGAAGTAACGCTCTGTTAATGTCTGCATTTGAATCCATGGCGGGAAAACGGCCTTAAATAACATCGTCTCAATAAAAACTACTTCAACACTGGCCTTGGCGCAGTAAATTTATTTGATTTGGAAATAATCAAGCCAAGGACACTTAAATTACTGTTCGGCAACAGAACATTAAACAAGACAGAATAATAGCTGGTAAAGACCACACTAACTAAAATAAAGATTGGATACCAGACAGGGAATTTACTAGATGATGCCAAAGCGCTGACCCAACAGATGTAACGTTAGAGGCCTGAAGTTCACACAGCGAATATGCCACGCAAAACAAATACAGATCTTGTTTTCAACCGTAAATGGACAGGCAAAGGCGTCTCACGGCGGCAGAGCTGAAAGCTGTCTCTGACCCACAGCTGATGGCTTGCATCAGGATCGGTGAACCAGAAACATACAGACCCTACTCCACCTCTTCACAGTGCCTCCAGAAACAGACTAATCTGTCTAGCGAATCAATTCAGGGGAAGAGGTATGTTTACAGCACTCGGAAAAATGACAAAATAATCAACAACAGAAAAAAAAACATAGCTCTTCCTCTGAATTGATTCGCTGATTATCGCCTCGGAAGTTTCCCTCTAGAATAATATTCATTTATTATTATTTGTCTCTAATCTGTCTAGTCTGGCCAAGCGAGTAATGACCTTTTAATGAAAGACAACTCAGTTCTTTTAAAAATACCGCTGTAACGTCGGACATGTTTGGCCGAAAGGCGAAATATCACAGTTCTTCTGCGAACTAAAACACACGTTATCTACGCCCACTTAACATCCTTCTAAGGACGGATGATGAAGATAACATCAATTCCTAGTAGTCATCGGGTGAACGGCAGGAAGGAAGGAACATAAACATTGAGTAAAGTGAAAGCAAAGAAAGGGACTGCCCAGGAAGCATACAGTAAATGGGCAATGATAAAATAGGTCAATTAAAGTAGGTACATATGTTGAGAAATAAGATAATAAATGTAGATCAATACTGAAGCGCAGAATCATCATCATCAAGTACCGGGCCTACTGGCGTAGGTGATCTTGCCTCTCCACAACTTTTGATCTCGACAGTTCTTTATAATTTCTGTTGTTGACCTTCTGCCAAGCCATTCTCTTAAGCTGTCTGTTATTTTTTCTCTTTGCTTCCCTCTATCTCTTCGTCCCTCAGTTTTTCCAGTTGTTACAATATATTCCAGTTCTCTCTCATTACATGGCCAAAAAATGATGATTGTTTCTTCCTAATATTGGAAATTAGCTCTCTTTTTGTTTGCCTTCTCTCAGAACATCTTCATTACTCTTCTTAGCTGTCCATGGTACTCTCCACATTCTTCTGTAAAACCACATTTCTACAGTCTCCATTGATTTTCTTGTCTGTTGTCCTATTGTCCATGATTCGCATCCATATACATTCGCATCCGTCTAAATATATCATACGACAGAAAAAGATCATGAGTCACGCGTGGTATGTTGTCGACGATGCATGTGTGTCTCACTACCACACAAGCCATGTACAGGAACCATGTTTTTGTGTTGGATTGTGTTAGATAAATTGGGAAGAGCTATTTTGGTGTTAAATGGACAAAAATAGGGTCACGTGCCTAGATCATATGGCTTTGACATCATTATAAAGGCGTACTGGCGTTGACGTAGTGTCAACCTGTGTACTGCAACTTTCACAAGCCAGAGAACACTGTCACCTCCTTTCCCTTCCCCCACCAAATAAAATAATTACCGCTAGAGATGTCCAAAAGTTGGGTCAGAAAAATAAAAACGATGTTATCTATCTATTTTTAATTTCTGTGGTAGTGTGAGAATTTGTAACGCGAAAAATAACTACGTTTGACAAGACGAGTGCGTGTGTTTACACACCAGCCAGTTTCCCCTGAAGTGCAAGTACGAATAGAAAAGCCAAATAAGCCAACTATAGATTGATTATAGTAGATTTGCTAGACTTCAGCGTAGGATCGTTGTGCGACTGCCAACAATGACGTCAGTCTGATTACCGCACGTATTGCGTTACGTGACCACTAGTGACGTTGCTGTACATTCAATAGGGGAACACGGTCAATGACATCAATGTGGCTGTTTAACCTCGCGGTTTTTACTCTCTTGTGGGCTCGATTGTTCAAACCTGGGACTTTTCCAGTAGGCTCCACTCAATTGTTTAGTTACATTCTGAACGGATAAGGAAGGACCGAGGCCCTTCTCAAGTAGAGAGTAGGCAAATAATAATCATCAAGTACCGGGCCTGCTGGCGTAGGTGATCATGTCTCTCCACAACTTTCGATCTCGACAGTTATTTATCATTTCTGTTGTTGACCTTCTGCCAAACCATTCTCTTAAGCTGACTGGTATCTTTTCTCTTTGCTTCCCTCTATCTCTTTGCTTCCCTCTGTCTCTTCGTCCCTCAGGTGTTACAATATATTCCAGTTGTTCTCTTCTCATTACATGGCCAAAACATGATTGTAAATTATAAAAGGTGAATATTGAGGGAAGCTTTAGAGGCGATAGATGAGCGAATCATGTCAGCGGGAGGGTATGTTTACAACACTCGGAAAATGGGGGGAACAATCACAAATAATCAACAACAGAGACAAAAGTAACTTAGCTGGCAGTGTGCTCAAACGTTTGTTTCTTGTGGCAAGGCGCTGTGTCGAGGTGTACGAGTTCGATCCTGCTTCGGGCTGTCTATTGTTCTTTGTTTTGTTTTTTTCTGTTGTTGAGTATTTGTGTTTTTTTCCGTGTGTTGCAGACTACATCTTCCCGTGAAATGATTCATTTTATAAAGTACCCCATCCCCTTGACCTAGTTTTAGATGAACGGCGACAGAAATGCCCAGACTGGGAAGACAAAGAAGTCACAAAACAAGAACAAATCTCTAGGTTAAGTACCACCGTTGTATGTGCTACAGTTACCATTGTATTGGAATTCGTTGTACCGTAGGTGCTACCTGGCGTAGACGATCATGTCTCTCCACAACTTTCGATCTCGACAGTTATTTATCATTGACGTTTTTAAACAGTTGGGTAAATAACCTCAAAGTGACCAGATGCGACAGTTATAGATTATCATTTGGGTTTGTCTAATCACAGCCATCTAGAGATTCACTAAGGCCTGTTAGCAGAAAATGAAACAGAAAGTTCTCAAATTAGCGTGACGTTAAATTTTACGGCTGACGTCATTCTAACCACAACCATCACTGCTCGCAAAGAAATGAAAACGTCACACCTGTTGGAGGGTTTCCCGGATATCCCCCTCAGCCCGCAGGCCAAATGAATCTATAGATGGCTGTGTATTCACCGTTTTCCTGAGGCAACGTTTGGGTGTTCGATCAGTAAACATTTGATCTGGGCAGGGTGACAGGGTAGTGGTTGTTGGAAGTCACTAGAAGCGCAAGTACTCATTTTGTGATTACGTCAGCACGAACACAGTTTTCATGATACATCAGTGCCTTATGATCTAGCCATGTGACTTGTTGAACTCACTGCCAATTATAGTTGTGGTTTAACACAGTTTTCATGATACATCAGTGCCTTATGATCTAGCCATGTGACTTTTTGAACTCACTGCCAATTAAAGTTGTGATTTAACACAGTTTTCATGATACATCAGTGCCTTATGATCTAGCCATGTGACTTGTTTGAACTCACTGCCAATATAGTTGTGGTTTAACACAGTTTTCATGATACATCAGTGCCTTATGATCTAGCCATATGACTGTTGTTGAACTCACTGCCAATTATAGTTGTGGTTTAACACAATTTCTTCTCCGCACCCCCTTTCTCCCCCAATTATCAATTAACGTGAACAGTGCGACAGCAGAACGTAAAGTTAACGTAGAAGTAACGCTCTGTTAATGTCTGCATTTGAATCCATGGCGGGAAAACGGCCTTAATAACATCGTCTCAATAAAAACTACTTCAACACTGGCCTTGGGCGCAGTAAATTTATTTGATTTGGAAATAATCAAGCCAAGGACACTTAAATTACTGTTCGGCAACAGAACATTAAACAAGACAGAATAATAGCTGGTAAAGACCACACTAACTAAAATAAAGATTGGATACCAGACAGGGAATTTACTAGATGATGCCAAAGCGCTGACCCAACAGATGTAACGTTAGAGGCCTTGAAGTTCACACAGCGAATATGCCACGCAAAACAAATACAGATCTTGGTTTCAACCGTAAATGGACAGGCAAAGGCGTCTCACGGCGGCAGAGCTGAAAGCTGTCTCTGACCCACAGCTGATGGCTTGCATCAGGATCGGTGAACCAGAAACATACAGACCCTACTCCACCTCTTCACAGTGCCTCCAGAAACAGACTAATCTGTCTAGCGAATCAATTCAGGGGAAGAGGTATGTTTACAGCACTCGGAAAAAATGACAAATAATCAACAACAGAAAAAAAAAACATAGCTCTTCCTCTGAATTGATTCGCTGATTATCGCCTCGGAAGTTTCCCCTCTAGAATAATATTCATTTATTATTATTTGTCTCTAATCTGTCTAGTCTGGCCAAGCGAGTAATGACCTTTTAATGAAAGACAACTCAGTTCTTTTAAAAATACCGCTGTAACGTCGGACATGTTTGGCCGAAAGGCGAGAATATCACAGTTCTTCTGCGAACTAAAACACAACGTTATCTACGCCCACTTAACATCCTTCTAAGGACGGATGATGAAGATAACATCAATTCCTAGTAGTCCATCGGTGAACGGCAGGAAGGAAGGAAACATAAACATTGAGTAAAGTGAAAGCAAAGAAGGGACTGCCCAGGAAGCATACAGTAAATGGGGCAATGATAAAATAGGTCAATCAAAGTAGGTACATATGTGAGAAAAATAAGATAATAAATGTAGATCAATACTGAAGCGCAGAATCATCATCATCAAGTACCGGGCCTACTGGCGTAGGTGATCTTGCCTCTCCACAACTTTTGATCTCGACAGTTCTTTATAATTTCTGTTGTTGACCTTCTGCCAAGCCATTCTCTTAAGCTGTCTGTTATTTTTTTCTCTTTGCTTCCCTCTATCTCTTCGTCCCTCAGTTTTTCCAGTTGTTACAATATATTCCAGTTCTCTTCTCATTACATGGCCAAAAAATGATGATTGTTTCTTCCCTAATATTGGAATTAGCTCTCTTTTTTGTTTTGCCCTCTCTCAGAACATCTTCATTACTCTTCTTAGCTGTCCATGGTACTCTCCACATTCTTCTGTAAAACCACATTTCTACAGTCTCATTGATTTTCTTGTCTGTTGTCCTATTGTCCATGATTCGCATCCATATAAATTCGCATCCGTCTAAATATATCATACGACAGAAAAAGATCATGAGTCACGCGTGGTATGTTGTCGACGATGCATGTGTGTCTCACTACCACACAAGCCATGTACAGGAACCATGTTTTTTTGTGTTGGATTGTGTTAGATAAATTGGGAAGAGCTATTTTGGTGTTAAATGGGACAAAAATAGGGTCACGTGCCTAGATCATATGGCTTTGACATCATTATAAACTGCGTACTGGCGTTGACGTAGTGTCACCTGTGTACTGCAACTTTCACAAGCCAGAGAACACTGTCACCTCCTTTCCCTTCCCCCACCCAAATAAAATAATTACCGCTAGAGATGTCCAAAAGTTGGGTCAGAAAAATAAAAACGATGTTATCTATCTATTTTTTATTTCTGTGGTAGTGTGAGAATTTGTAACGCGAAAAATAACTACGTTTGACAAGACGAGTGCGTGTGTTAACACACCAGCCAGTTTCCCCTGAAGTGCAAGTACGAATAGAAAAGCCAAATAAGCCAACTATAGATTGATTATAGTAGATTTGCTAGACTTCAGCGTAGGATCGTTGTGCGACTGCCAACAATGACGTCAGTCTGATTACCGCACGTATTGCGTTACGTGACCACTAGTGACGTTGCTGTACATTCAATAGGGGAACACGGTCCAATGACATCAATGTGGCTGTTTAACCTCGCGGTTTTTACTCTCTTGTGGGCTCGATTGTTCAAAACTGGGACTTTTCCAGTAGGCTCCACTCAATTGTTTAGTTACATTCTGAACGGATAAGGAAGGACCGAGGCCCTTTCTCAAGTAGAGAGTAGGCAAATAATAATCATCAAGTACCGGGCCTGCTGGCGTAGGTGATCATGTCTCTCCACAACTTTCGATCTCGACAGTTATTTATCATTTCTGTTGTTGACCTTCTGCCAAACCATTCTCTTAAGCTGACTGGTATCTTTTCTCTTTTGCTTCCCTCTATCTCTTTGCTTCCCTCTGTCTCTTCGTCCCTCAGGTGTTACAATATATTCCAGTTGGTCTCTTCTCATTACACATGGCCAAAACATGATTGTAAATTATAAAAGGTGAATATTGGGGGAAGCTTTAGAGGCGATAGATGAGCGAATCATGTCAGCGGGAGGGGTATGTTTCAACACTCGGAAAATGGGGGAAACAATCACAAATAATCAACAACAGAGACAAAAGTAACTTAGCTGGCAGTGTGCTCAAACGTTTGTTTCTTGTGGCAAGGCGCTGTGTCGAGGTGTACGAGTTCGATCCTGCTTCGGGCTGTCTATTGTTCTTTGTTTTGTTTTTTTCTGTTGTTGAGTATTTGTGTTTTTGTTCCGTGTGTTGCAGACATACATCTTCCCGTGAAATGATTCATTTTATAAAGTACCCCATCCCTTGACCTAGTTTTAGATGAACGGCGACAGAAATGCCCAGACTGGAAGACAAAGAAGTCACAAAACAAGAACAAATCTCTAGGTTAAGTACCACCGTTGTATGTGCTACAGTTACCATTGTATGGGATTCGTTGTACCGTAGGTGCTACCTGGCGTAGACGATCATGTCTCTCCACAACTTTCGATCTCGACAGTTATTTATCATTGACGTTTTTAAACAGTTGGGTAAATAAACCTCAAAGTGACCAGATGCGACAGTTATAGATTATCATTTGGGTTTGTCTAATCACAGCCATCTAGAGATTCACTAAGGCCTGTTAGCAGAAAATGAACAGGAAAGTTCTCAAATTAGCGTGACGTTAAATATTTACGGCTGACGTCATTCTAACCACAACCATCACTGCTCGCAAAGAAATGAAAACGTCACACCTGTTGGAGGTTTCCGGGATATCCCCCTCAGCCCGCAGGCCAAATGAATCTATAGATGGCTGTGTATTCACCGTTTTCCTGAGGCAACGTTTGGGTGTGTCGATCAGTAAACATTTGATCTGGGGCAGGGTGACAGGTAGTGGTTGTTGGAAGTCACTAGAAGCGCAAGTACTCAGTTTGTGATTACGTCAGCACGAACACAGTTTTCATGATACATCAGTGCCTTATGATCTAGCCATGTGACTTGTTGAACTCACTGCCAATTATAGTTGTGGTTTAACACAGTTTTCATGATACATCAGTGCCTTATGATCTAGCCATGTGACTTGTTGAACTCACTGCCATTTAAAGTTGTGATTTAACACAGTTTTCATGATACATCAGTGCCTTATGATCTAGCCATGTGACTTGTTGAACTCACTGCCATTTATAGTTGTGGTTTAACACAGTTTTCATGATACATCAGTGCCTTATGATCTAGCCATATGACTGTTGTTGAACTCACTGCCAATTATAGTTGTGGTTTAACACAATTTCTTCTCCGCACCCCCTTTCTCCCCCAATTATCAATTAACGTGAACAGTGCGACAGCAGAACGTAAAGTTAACGTAGAAGTAACGCTCTGTTAATGTCTGCATTTGAATCCATGGCGGGAAACGGCCTTAAATAACATCGTCTCAATAAAAACTACTTCAACACTGGCCTTGGGCGCAGTAAATTTATTTGATTTGGAAATATCAGCCAAGGACACTTAAATTACTGTTCGGCAACAGAACATTAAACAAGACAGAATAGCTGGTAAAGACCACACTAACTAAAATAAAGATTGGATACCAGACAGGGAATTTACTAGATGATGCCAAAGCGCTGACCCAACAGATGTAACGTTAGAGGCCTTGAAGTTCACACAGCGAATATGCCACGCAAAACAAATACAGATCTTGGTTTCAACCGTAAATGGACAGGCAAAGGCGTCTCACGGCGGCAGAGCTGAAGCTGTCTCTGACCCACAGCTGATGGCTTGCATCAGGATCGGTGAACCAGAAACATACAGACCCTACTCCACCCTCTTCACAGTGCCTCCCAGAAACAGACTAATCTGTCTAGCGAATCAATTCAGGGAAGAGGTATGTTTACAGCACTCGGAAAATGACAAATAAACAACACAACAGAAAAAAAAAACATAGCTCTTCCTCTGAATTGATTCGCTGATTATCGCCTCGGAAGTTTCCTCTAGAATAATATTCATTTATTATTATTTGTCTCTAATCTGTCTAGTCTGGCCAAGCGAGTAATGACCTTTTAATGAAAGACAACTCAGTTCTTTTAAAATCCGCTGTAACGTCGACATGTTGGCCGAAAGGCGAAAATATCACAGTTCTTCTGCGAACTAAAACAACGTTATCTACGCCCACTTAACATCCTTCTAAGGACGGATGATGAAGATAACATCAATTCCTAGTAGTCATCGGGTGAACGGCAGGAAGGAAGGAACATAAACATTGAGTAAAGTGAAAGCAAAGAAAAGGGACTGCCCAGGAAGCATACAGTAAATGGGGCAATGATAAAATAGGTCAATTAAAGTAGGTACATATGTTGAGAAAATAAGATAATAAATGTAGATCAATACTGAAGCGCAGAATCATCATCATCAAGTACCGGGCCTACTGGCGTAGGTGATCTTGCCTCTCCACAACTTTTGATCTCGACAGTTCTTTATAATTTCTGTTGTTGACCTTCTGCCAAGCCATTCTCTTAGCTGTCTGTTATTTTTTCTCTTTGCTTCCCTCTATCTCTTCGTCCCTCAGTTTTTCCAGTTGTTACAATATATTCCAGTTCTCTTCTCATTACATGGCCAAAAATGATGATGTTTCTTCCTAATATTGAAATTAGCTCTCTTTTTGTTTTGCCCTCTCTCAGAACACTTCATTACTCTTCTAGCTGTCATGGTACTCTCCACATTCTTCTGTAAACCACATTTCTACAGTCTCCATTGTTTTCTTGTCTGTTGTCCTATTGTCCATGATTCGCATCCATATAAATTCGCATCCGTCTAAATATATCATACGACAGAAAAAGATCATGAGTCACGCGTGGTATGTTGTCGACGATGCATGTGTGTCTCACTACCACACAAGCCATGTACAGGAACCATGTTTTTGTGTTGGATTGTGTTAGATAAATTGGGAAGAGCTATTTGGTGTTAAATGGGACAAAAATAGGGTCACGTGCCTAGATCATATGGCTTTGACATCATTATAAACTGCGTACTGGCGTTGACGTAGTGTCAACCTGTGTACTGCAACTTTCACAAGCCAGAGAACACTGTCACCTCCTTTCCCTTCCCCCACCCAAATAAAATAATTACCGCTAGAGCTGTCCAAAAGTTGGGTCAGAAAAATAAAAACGATGTTATCTATCTATTTTTAATTTCTGTGGTAGTGTGAGAATTTGTAACGCGAAAAATAACTACGTTTGACAAGACGAGTGCGTGTGTTAACACACCAGCCAGTTTCCCCTGAAGTGCAAGTACGAATAGAAAAGCCAAATAAGCCAACTATAGATTGATTATAGTAGATTTGCTAGACTTCAGCGTAGGATCGTTGTGCGACTGCCAACAATGACGTCAGTCTGATTACCGCACGTATTGCGTTACGTGACCACTAGTGACGTTGCTGTACATTCAATAGGGGAACACGGTCCAATGACATCAATGTGGCTGTTTAACCTCGCGGTTTTTACTCTCTTGTGGGCTCGATTGTTCAAAACCTGGGACTTTTCCAGTAGGCTCCACTCAATTGTTTAGTTACATTCTGAACGGATAAGGAAGGACCGAGGCCCTTTCTCAAGTAGAGAGTAGGCAAATAATAATCATCAAGTACCGGGCCTGCTGGCGTAGGTGATCATGTCTCTCCACAACTTTCGATCTCGACAGTTATTTATCATTTCTGTTGTTGACCTTCTGCCAAACCATTCTCTTAAGCTGACTGGTATCTTTTCTCTTTGCTTCCCTCTATCTCTTTGCTTCCCTCTGTCTCTTCGTCCCTCAGGTGTTACAATATATTCCAGTTGTTCTCTTCTCATTACATGGCCAAAACATGATTGTAAATTATAAAAGGTGAATATTGAGGGAAGCTTTAGAGGCGATAGATGAGCGAATCATGTCAGCGGGAGGGGTATGTTTACAACACTCGGAAAATGGGGGGAACAATCACAAATAATCAACAACAGAGACAAAAGTAACTTAGCTGGCAGTGTGCTCAAACGTTTGTTTCTTGTGGCAAGGCGCTGTGTCGAGGTGTACGAGTTCGATCCTGCTTCGGGCTGTCTATTGTTCTTTGTTTTGTTTTTTTCTGTTGTTGAGTATTTGTGTTTTTGTTCCGTGTGTTGCAGACATACATCTTCCCGTGAAATGATTCATTTTATAAAGTACCCCATCCCCTTGACCTAGTTTTAGATGAACGGCGACAGAAATGCCCAGACTGGGAAGACAAAGAAGTCACAAAACAAGAACAAATCTCTAGGTTAAGTACCACCGTTGTATGTGCTACAGTTACCATTGTATTGGAATTCGTTGTACCGTAGGTGCTACCTGGCGTAGACGATCATGTCTCTCCACAACTTTCGATCTCGACAGTTATTTATCATTGACGTTTTTAAACAGTTGGGTAAATAAACCTCAAAGTGACCAGATGCGACAGTTATAGATTATCATTTGGGTTTGTCTAATCACAGCCATCTAGAGATTCACTAAGGCCTGTTAGCAGAAAATGAAACAGGAAAGTTCTCAAATTAGCGTGACGTTAAATATTTACGGCTGACGTCATTCTAACCACAACCATCACTGCTCGCAAAGAAATGAAAACGTCACACCTGTTGGAGGGTTTCCCGGGATATCCCCCTCAGCCCGCAGGCCAAATGAATCTATAGATGGCTGTGTATTCACCGTTTTCCTGAGGCAACGTTTGGGTGTGTCGATCAGTAAACATTTGATCTGGGGCAGGGGTGACAGGGTAGTGGTTGTTGGAAGTCACTAGAAGCGCAAGTACTCAGTTTGTGATTACGTCAGCACGAACACAGTTTTCATGATACATCAGTGCCTTATGATCTAGCCATGTGACTTGTTGAACTCACTGCCAATTATAGTTGTGGTTTAACACAGTTTTCATGATACATCAGTGCCTTATGATCTAGCCATGTGACTTGTTGAACTCACTGCCAATTAAAGTTGTGATTTAACACAGTTTTCATGATACATCAGTGCCTTATGATCTAGCCATGTGACTTGTTGAACTCACTGCCAATTATAGTTGTGGTTTAACACAGTTTTCATGATACATCAGTGCCTTATGATCTAGCCATATGACTGTTGTTGAACTCACTGCCAATTATAGTTGTGGTTTAACACAATTTCTTCTCCGCACCCCCTTTCTCCCCCAATTATCAATTAACGTGAACAGTGCGACAGCAGAACGTAAAGTTAACGTAGAAGTAACGCTCTGTTAATGTCTGCATTTGAATCCATGGCGGGAAAACGGCCTTAAATAACATCGTCTCAATAAAAACTACTTCAACACTGGCCTTGGGCGCAGTAAATTTATTTGATTTGGAAATAATCAAGCCAAGGACACTTAAATTACTGTTCGGCAACAGAACATTAAACAAGACAGAATAATAGCTGGTAAAGACCACACTAACTAAAATAAAGATTGGATACCAGACAGGGAATTTACTAGATGATGCCAAAGCGCTGACCCAACAGATGTAACGTTAGAGGCCTTGAAGTTCACACAGCGAATATGCCACGCAAAACAAATACAGATCTTGGTTTCAACCGTAAATGGACAGGCAAAGGCGTCTCACGGCGGCAGAGCTGAAAGCTGTCTCTGACCCACAGCTGATGGCTTGCATCAGGATCGGTGAACCAGAAACATACAGACCCTACTCCACCTCTTCACAGTGCCTCCAGAAACAGACTAATCTGTCTAGCGAATCAATTCAGGGGAAGAGGTATGTTTACAGCACTCGGAAAAAATGACAAATAATCAACAACAGAAAAAAAAAACATAGCTCTTCCTCTGAATTGATTCGCTGATTATCGCCTCGGAAGTTTCCCTCTAGAATAATATTCATTTATTATTATTTGTCTCTAATCTGTCTAGTCTGGCCAAGCGAGTAATGACCTTTTAATGAAAGACAACTCAGTTCTTTTAAAAATACCGCTGTAACGTCGGACATGTTTGGCCGAAAGGCGAAAATATCACAGTTCTTCTGCGAACTAAAACACAACGTTATCTACGCCCACTTAACATCCTTCTAAGGACGGATGATGAAGATAACATCAATTCCTAGTAGTCATCGGGTGAACGGCAGGAAGGAAGGAAACATAAACATTGAGTAAAGTGAAAGCAAAGAAAGGGACTGCCCAGGAAGCATACAGTAAATGGGGCAATGATAAAATAGGTCAATTAAAGTAGGTACATATGTTGAGAAAATAAGATAATAAATGTAGATCAATACTGAAGCGCAGAATCATCATCATCAAGTACCGGGCCTACTGGCGTAGGTGATCTTGCCTCTCCACAACTTTTGATCTCGACAGTTCTTTATAATTTCTGTTGTTGACCTTCTGCCAAGCCATTCTCTTAAGCTGTCTGTTATTTTTTCTCTTTGCTTCCCTCTATCTCTTCGTCCCTCAGTTTTTCCAGTTGTTACAATATATTCCAGTTCTCTTCTCATTACATGGCCAAAAAATGATGATTGTTTCTTCCTAATATTGGAAATTAGCTCTCTTTTTGTTTTGCCCTCTCTCAGAACATCTTCATTACTCTTCTTAGCTGTCCATGGTACTCTCCACATTCTTCTGTAAAACCACATTTCTACAGTCTCCATTGATTTTCTTGTCTGTTGTCCTATTGTCCATGATTCGCATCCATATAAATTCGCATCCGTCTAAATATATCATACGACAGAAAAAGATCATGAGTCACGCGTGGTATGTTGTCGACGATGCATGTGTGTCTCACTACCACACAAGCCATGTACAGGAACCATGTTTTTGTGTTGGATTGTGTTAGATAAATTGGGAAGAGCTATTTTGGTGTTAAATGGGACAAAAATAGGGTCACGTGCCTAGATCATATGGCTTTGACATCATTATAAACTGCGTACTGGCGTTGACGTAGTGTCAACCTGTGTACTGCAACTTTCACAAGCCAGAGAACACTGTCACCTCCTTTCCCTTCCCCCACCCAAATAAAATAATTACCGCTAGAGATGTCCAAAAGTTGGGTCAGAAAAATAAAAACGATGTTATCTATCTATTTTTAATTTCTGTGGTAGTGTGAGAATTTGTAACGCGAAAAATAACTACGTTTGACAAGACGAGTGCGTGTGTTAACACACCAGCCAGTTTCCCCTGAAGTGCAAGTACGAATAGAAAAGCCAAATAAGCCAACTATAGATTGATTATAGTAGATTTGCTAGACTTCAGCGTAGGATCGTTGTGCGACTGCCAACAATGACGTCAGTCTGATTACCGCACGTATTGCGTTACGTGACCACTAGTGACGTTGCTGTACATTCAATAGGGGAACACGGTCCAATGACATCAATGTGGCTGTTTAACCTCGCGGTTTTTACTCTCTTGTGGGCTCGATTGTTCAAAACCTGGGACTTTTCCAGTAGGCTCCACTCAATTGTTTAGTTACATTCTGAACGGATAAGGAAGGACCGAGGCCCTTTCTCAAGTAGAGAGTAGGCAAATAATAATCATCAAGTACCGGGCCTGCTGGCGTAGGTGATCATGTCTCTCCACAACTTTCGATCTCGACAGTTATTTATCATTTCTGTTGTTGACCTTCTGCCAAACCATTCTCTTAAGCTGACTGGTATCTTTTCTCTTTGCTTCCCTCTATCTCTTTGCTTCCCTCTGTCTCTTCGTCCCTCAGGTGTTACAATATATTCCAGTTGTTCTCTTCTCATTACATGGCCAAAACATGATTGTAAATTATAAAAGGTGAATATTGAGGGAAGCTTTAGAGGCGATAGATGAGCGAATCATGTCAGCGGGAGGGGTATGTTTACAACACTCGGAAAATGGGGGGAACAATCACAAATAATCAACAACAGAGACAAAAGTAACTTAGCTGGCAGTGTGCTCAAACGTTTGTTTCTTGTGGCAAGGCGCTGTGTCGAGGTGTACGAGTTCGATCCTGCTTCGGGCTGTCTATTGTTCTTTGTTTTGTTTTTTTCTGTTGTTGAGTATTTGTGTTTTTGTTCCGTGTGTTGCAGACATACATCTTCCCGTGAAATGATTCATTTTATAAAGTACCCCATCCCCTTGACCTAGTTTTAGATGAACGGCGACAGAAATGCCCAGACTGGGAAGACAAAGAAGTCACAAAACAAGAACAAATCTCTAGGTTAAGTACCACCGTTGTATGTGCTACAGTTACCATTGTATTGGAATTCGTTGTACCGTAGGTGCTACCTGGCGTAGACGATCATGTCTCTCCACAACTTTCGATCTCGACAGTTATTTATCATTGACGTTTTTAAACAGTTGGGTAAATAAACCTCAAAGTGACCAGATGCGACAGTTATAGATTATCATTTGGGTTTGTCTAATCACAGCCATCTAGAGATTCACTAAGGCCTGTTAGCAGAAAATGAAACAGGAAAGTTCTCAAATTAGCGTGACGTTAAATATTTACGGCTGACGTCATTCTAACCACAACCATCACTGCTCGCAAAGAAATGAAAACGTCACACCTGTTGGAGGGTTTCCCGGGATATCCCCCTCAGCCCGCAGGCCAAATGAATCTATAGATGGCTGTGTATTCACCGTTTTCCTGAGGCAACGTTTGGGTGTGTCGATCAGTAAACATTTGATCTGGGGCAGGGGTGACAGGGTAGTGGTTGTTGGAAGTCACTAGAAGCGCAAGTACTCAGTTTGTGATTACGTCAGCACGAACACAGTTTTCATGATACATCAGTGCCTTATGATCTAGCCATGTGACTTGTTGAACTCACTGCCAATTATAGTTGTGGTTTAACACAGTTTTCATGATACATCAGTGCCTTATGATCTAGCCATGTGACTTGTTGAACTCACTGCCAATTAAAGTTGTGATTTAACACAGTTTTCATGATACATCAGTGCCTTATGATCTAGCCATGTGACTTGTTGAACTCACTGCCAATTATAGTTGTGGTTTAACACAGTTTTCATGATACATCAGTGCCTTATGATCTAGCCATATGACTGTTGTTGAACTCACTGCCAATTATAGTTGTGGTTTAACACAATTTCTTCTCCGCACCCCCTTTCTCCCCCAATTATCAATTAACGTGAACAGTGCGACAGCAGAACGTAAAGTTAACGTAGAAGTAACGCTCTGTTAATGTCTGCATTTGAATCCATGGCGGGAAAACGGCCTTAAATAACATCGTCTCAATAAAAACTACTTCAACACTGGCCTTGGGCGCAGTAAATTTATTTGATTTGGAAATAATCAAGCCAAGGACACTTAAATTACTGTTCGGCAACAGAACATTAAACAAGACAGAATAATAGCTGGTAAAGACCACACTAACTAAAATAAAGATTGGATACCAGACAGGGAATTTACTAGATGATGCCAAAGCGCTGACCCAACAGATGTAACGTTAGAGGCCTTGAAGTTCACACAGCGAATATGCCACGCAAAACAAATACAGATCTTGGTTTCAACCGTAAATGGACAGGCAAAGGCGTCTCACGGCGGCAGAGCTGAAAGCTGTCTCTGACCCACAGCTGATGGCTTGCATCAGGATCGGTGAACCAGAAACATACAGACCCTACTCCACCTCTTCACAGTGCCTCCAGAAACAGACTAATCTGTCTAGCGAATCAATTCAGGGGAAGAGGTATGTTTACAGCACTCGGAAAAAATGACAAATAATCAACAACAGAAAAAAAAAACATAGCTCTTCCTCTGAATTGATTCGCTGATTATCGCCTCGGAAGTTTCCCTCTAGAATAATATTCATTTATTATTATTTGTCTCTAATCTGTCTAGTCTGGCCAAGCGAGTAATGACCTTTTAATGAAAGACAACTCAGTTCTTTTAAAAATACCGCTGTAACGTCGGACATGTTTGGCCGAAAGGCGAAAATATCACAGTTCTTCTGCGAACTAAAACACAACGTTATCTACGCCCACTTAACATCCTTCTAAGGACGGATGATGAAGATAACATCAATTCCTAGTAGTCATCGGGTGAACGGCAGGAAGGAAGGAAACATAAACATTGAGTAAAGTGAAAGCAAAGAAAGGGACTGCCCAGGAAGCATACAGTAAATGGGGCAATGATAAAATAGGTCAATTAAAGTAGGTACATATGTTGAGAAAATAAGATAATAAATGTAGATCAATACTGAAGCGCAGAATCATCATCATCAAGTACCGGGCCTACTGGCGTAGGTGATCTTGCCTCTCCACAACTTTTGATCTCGACAGTTCTTTATAATTTCTGTTGTTGACCTTCTGCCAAGCCATTCTCTTAAGCTGTCTGTTATTTTTTCTCTTTGCTTCCCTCTATCTCTTCGTCCCTCAGTTTTTCCAGTTGTTACAATATATTCCAGTTCTCTTCTCATTACATGGCCAAAAAATGATGATTGTTTCTTCCTAATATTGGAAATTAGCTCTCTTTTTGTTTTGCCCTCTCTCAGAACATCTTCATTACTCTTCTTAGCTGTCCATGGTACTCTCCACATTCTTCTGTAAAACCACATTTCTACAGTCTCCATTGATTTTCTTGTCTGTTGTCCTATTGTCCATGATTCGCATCCATATAAATTCGCATCCGTCTAAATATATCATACGACAGAAAAAGATCATGAGTCACGCGTGGTATGTTGTCGACGATGCATGTGTGTCTCACTACCACACAAGCCATGTACAGGAACCATGTTTTTGTGTTGGATTGTGTTAGATAAATTGGGAAGAGCTATTTTGGTGTTAAATGGGACAAAAATAGGGTCACGTGCCTAGATCATATGGCTTTGACATCATTATAAACTGCGTACTGGCGTTGACGTAGTGTCAACCTGTGTACTGCAACTTTCACAAGCCAGAGAACACTGTCACCTCCTTTCCCTTCCCCCACCCAAATAAAATAATTACCGCTAGAGATGTCCAAAAGTTGGGTCAGAAAAATAAAAACGATGTTATCTATCTATTTTTAATTTCTGTGGTAGTGTGAGAATTTGTAACGCGAAAAATAACTACGTTTGACAAGACGAGTGCGTGTGTTAACACACCAGCCAGTTTCCCCTGAAGTGCAAGTACGAATAGAAAAGCCAAATAAGCCAACTATAGATTGATTATAGTAGATTTGCTAGACTTCAGCGTAGGATCGTTGTGCGACTGCCAACAATGACGTCAGTCTGATTACCGCACGTATTGCGTTACGTGACCACTAGTGACGTTGCTGTACATTCAATAGGGGAACACGGTCCAATGACATCAATGTGGCTGTTTAACCTCGCGGTTTTTACTCTCTTGTGGGCTCGATTGTTCAAAACCTGGGACTTTTCCAGTAGGCTCCACTCAATTGTTTAGTTACATTCTGAACGGATAAGGAAGGACCGAGGCCCTTTCTCAAGTAGAGAGTAGGCAAATAATAATCATCAAGTACCGGGCCTGCTGGCGTAGGTGATCATGTCTCTCCACAACTTTCGATCTCGACAGTTATTTATCATTTCTGTTGTTGACCTTCTGCCAAACCATTCTCTTAAGCTGACTGGTATCTTTTCTCTTTGCTTCCCTCTATCTCTTTGCTTCCCTCTGTCTCTTCGTCCCTCAGGTGTTACAATATATTCCAGTTGTTCTCTTCTCATTACATGGCCAAAACATGATTGTAAATTATAAAAGGTGAATATTGAGGGAAGCTTTAGAGGCGATAGATGAGCGAATCATGTCAGCGGGAGGGGTATGTTTACAACACTCGGAAAATGGGGGGAACAATCACAAATAATCAACAACAGAGACAAAAGTAACTTAGCTGGCAGTGTGCTCAAACGTTTGTTTCTTGTGGCAAGGCGCTGTGTCGAGGTGTACGAGTTCGATCCTGCTTCGGGCTGTCTATTGTTCTTTGTTTTGTTTTTTTCTGTTGTTGAGTATTTGTGTTTTTGTTCCGTGTGTTGCAGACATACATCTTCCCGTGAAATGATTCATTTTATAAAGTACCCCATCCCCTTGACCTAGTTTTAGATGAACGGCGACAGAAATGCCCAGACTGGGAAGACAAAGAAGTCACAAAACAAGAACAAATCTCTAGGTTAAGTACCACCGTTGTATGTGCTACAGTTACCATTGTATTGGAATTCGTTGTACCGTAGGTGCTACCTGGCGTAGACGATCATGTCTCTCCACAACTTTCGATCTCGACAGTTATTTATCATTGACGTTTTTAAACAGTTGGGTAAATAAACCTCAAAGTGACCAGATGCGACAGTTATAGATTATCATTTGGGTTTGTCTAATCACAGCCATCTAGAGATTCACTAAGGCCTGTTAGCAGAAAATGAAACAGGAAAGTTCTCAAATTAGCGTGACGTTAAATATTTACGGCTGACGTCATTCTAACCACAACCATCACTGCTCGCAAAGAAATGAAAACGTCACACCTGTTGGAGGGTTTCCCGGGATATCCCCCTCAGCCCGCAGGCCAAATGAATCTATAGATGGCTGTGTATTCACCGTTTTCCTGAGGCAACGTTTGGGTGTGTCGATCAGTAAACATTTGATCTGGGGCAGGGGTGACAGGGTAGTGGTTGTTGGAAGTCACTAGAAGCGCAAGTACTCAGTTTGTGATTACGTCAGCACGAACACAGTTTTCATGATACATCAGTGCCTTATGATCTAGCCATGTGACTTGTTGAACTCACTGCCAATTATAGTTGTGGTTTAACACAGTTTTCATGATACATCAGTGCCTTATGATCTAGCCATGTGACTTGTTGAACTCACTGCCAATTAAAGTTGTGATTTAACACAGTTTTCATGATACATCAGTGCCTTATGATCTAGCCATGTGACTTGTTGAACTCACTGCCAATTATAGTTGTGGTTTAACACAGTTTTCATGATACATCAGTGCCTTATGATCTAGCCATATGACTGTTGTTGAACTCACTGCCAATTATAGTTGTGGTTTAACACAATTTCTTCTCCGCACCCCCTTTCTCCCCCAATTATCAATTAACGTGAACAGTGCGACAGCAGAACGTAAAGTTAACGTAGAAGTAACGCTCTGTTAATGTCTGCATTTGAATCCATGGCGGGAAAACGGCCTTAAATAACATCGTCTCAATAAAAACTACTTCAACACTGGCCTTGGGCGCAGTAAATTTATTTGATTTGGAAATAATCAAGCCAAGGACACTTAAATTACTGTTCGGCAACAGAACATTAAACAAGACAGAATAATAGCTGGTAAAGACCACACTAACTAAAATAAAGATTGGATACCAGACAGGGAATTTACTAGATGATGCCAAAGCGCTGACCCAACAGATGTAACGTTAGAGGCCTTGAAGTTCACACAGCGAATATGCCACGCAAAACAAATACAGATCTTGGTTTCAACCGTAAATGGACAGGCAAAGGCGTCTCACGGCGGCAGAGCTGAAAGCTGTCTCTGACCCACAGCTGATGGCTTGCATCAGGATCGGTGAACCAGAAACATACAGACCCTACTCCACCTCTTCACAGTGCCTCCAGAAACAGACTAATCTGTCTAGCGAATCAATTCAGGGGAAGAGGTATGTTTACAGCACTCGGAAAAAATGACAAATAATCAACAACAGAAAAAAAAAAACATAGCTCTTCCTCTGAATTGATTCGCTGATTATCGCCTCGGAAGTTTCCCTCTAGAATAATATTCATTTATTATTATTTGTCTCTAATCTGTCTAGTCTGGCCAAGCGAGTAATGACCTTTTAATGAAAGACAACTCAGTTCTTTTAAAAATACCGCTGTAACGTCGGACATGTTTGGCCGAAAGGCGAAATATCACAGTTCTTCTGCGAACTAAAACACAACGTTATCTACGCCCACTTAACATCCTTCTAAGGACGGATGATGAAGATAACATCAATTCCTAGTAGTCATCGGGTGAACGGCAGGAAGGAAGGAAACATAAACATTGAGTAAAGTGAAAGCAAAGAAAGGGACTGCCCAGGAAGCATACAGTAAATGGGGCAATGATAAAATAGGTCAATTAAAGTAGGTACATATGTTGAGAAAATAAGATAATAAATGTAGATCAATACTGAAGCGCAGAATCATCATCATCAAGTACCGGGCCTACTGGCGTAGGTGATCTTGCCTCTCCACAACTTTTGATCTCGACAGTTCTTTATAATTTCTGTTGTTGACCTTCTGCCAAGCCATTCTCTTAAGCTGTCTGTTATTTTTTCTCTTTGCTTCCCTCTATCTCTTCGTCCCTCAGTTTTTCCAGTTGTTACAATATATTCCAGTTCTCTTCTCATTACATGGCCAAAAAATGATGATTGTTTCTTCCTAATATTGGAAATTAGCTCTCTTTTTGTTTTGCCCTCTCTCAGAACATCTTCATTACTCTTCTTAGCTGTCCATGGTACTCTCCACATTCTTCTGTAAAACCACATTTCTACAGTCTCCATTGATTTTCTTGTCTGTTGTCCTATTGTCCATGATTCGCATCCATATAAATTCGCATCCGTCTAAATATATCATACGACAGAAAAAGATCATGAGTCACGCGTGGTATGTTGTCGACGATGCATGTGTGTCTCACTACCACACAAGCCATGTACAGGAACCATGTTTTTGTGTTGGATTGTGTTAGATAAATTGGGAAGAGCTATTTTGGTGTTAAATGGGACAAAAATAGGGTCACGTGCCTAGATCATATGGCTTTGACATCATTATAAACTGCGTACTGGCGTTGACGTAGTGTCAACCTGTGTACTGCAACTTTCACAAGCCAGAGAACACTGTCACCTCCTTTCCCTTCCCCCACCCAAATAAAATAATTACCGCTAGAGATGTCCAAAAGTTGGGTCAGAAAAATAAAAACGATGTTATCTATCTATTTTTAATTTCTGTGGTAGTGTGAGAATTTGTAACGCGAAAAATAACTACGTTTGACAAGACGAGTGCGTGTGTTAACACACCAGCCAGTTTCCCCTGAAGTGCAAGTACGAATAGAAAAGCCAAATAAGCCAACTATAGATTGATTATAGTAGATTTGCTAGACTTCAGCGTAGGATCGTTGTGCGACTGCCAACAATGACGTCAGTCTGATTACCGCACGTATTGCGTTACGTGACCACTAGTGACGTTGCTGTACATTCAATAGGGGAACACGGTCCAATGACATCAATGTGGCTGTTTAACCTCGCGGTTTTTACTCTCTTGTGGGCTCGATTGTTCAAAACCTGGGACTTTTCCAGTAGGCTCCACTCAATTGTTTAGTTACATTCTGAACGGATAAGGAAGGACCGAGGCCCTTTCTCAAGTAGAGAGTAGGCAAATAATAATCATCAAGTACCGGGCCTGCTGGCGTAGGTGATCATGTCTCTCCACAACTTTCGATCTCGACAGTTATTTATCATTTCTGTTGTTGACCTTCTGCCAAACCATTCTCTTAAGCTGACTGGTATCTTTTCTCTTTGCTTCCCTCTATCTCTTTGCTTCCCTCTGTCTCTTCGTCCCTCAGGTGTTACAATATATTCCAGTTGTTCTCTTCTCATTACATGGCCAAAACATGATTGTAAATTATAAAAGGTGAATATTGAGGGAAGCTTTAGAGGCGATAGATGAGCGAATCATGTCAGCGGGAGGGGTATGTTTACAACACTCGGAAAATGGGGGGAACAATCACAAATAATCAACAACAGAGACAAAAGTAACTTAGCTGGCAGTGTGCTCAAACGTTTGTTTCTTGTGGCAAGGCGCTGTGTCGAGGTGTACGAGTTCGATCCGTTCGGGCTGTCTATTGTTCTTTGTTTTGTTTTTTTTCTGTTGTTGAGTATTTGTGTTTTTGTTCCGTGTGTTGCAGACATACATCTTCCCGTGAAATGATTCATTTATAAAGTACCCCATCCCTGACCTAGTTTTAGATGAACGGCGACAGAAATGCCCAGACTGGGAAGACAAAGAAGTCACAAACAAGAACAAATCTCTAGGTTAAGTACCACCGTTGTATGTGCTACAGTTACCATTGTATTGGAATTCGTTGTACCGTAGGTGCTACCTGGCGTAGACGATCATGTCTCTCCACAACTTTCGATCTCGACAGTTATTTATCATTGACGTTTTTAAACAGTTGGGTAAATAAACCTCAAAGTGACCAGATGCGACAGTTATAGATTATCATTTGGGTTGTCTAATCACAGCCATCTAGAGATTCACTAAGGCCTGTTAGCAGAAAATGAAACAGGAAAGTTCTCAAATTAGCGTGACGTTAAATATTTACGGCTGACGTCATTCTAACCACAACCATCACTGCTCGCAAAGAAATGAAAACGTCACACCTGTTGGAGGGTTTCCCGGGATATCCCCTCAGCCCGCAGGCCAAATGAATCTATAGATGGCTGTGTATTCACCGTTTCCTGAGGCACGTTTGGGTGTGTCGATCAGTAAACATTGATCTGGGGCAGGGGTGACAGGGTAGTGGTTGTTGGAAGTCACTAGAAGCGCAAGTACTCAGTTTGTGATACGTCAGCACGAAACACGTTTCATGATACATCAGTGCCTTATGATCTAGCCATGTGACTTGTTGAACTCACTGCCAATTATAGTTGTGGTTTAACACAGTTTTCATGATACATCAGTGCCTTATGATCTAGCCATGTGACTTGTTGAACTCAGCCAATTAAAGTTGTGATTTAACACTTTCATGATACATCAGTGCCTATGATCTAGCCATGTGACTTGTTGAACTCACTGCCAATTATAGTTGTGGTTTAACACAGTTTTCATGATACATCAGTGCCTTATGATCTAGCCATATGACTGTTGTGAACTCACTGCCAATTATAGTTGTGGTTTAACACAATTTCTTCTCCGCACCCCCTTTCTCCCCAATTATCAATTAACGTGAACAGTGCG
>JAVIAB010000126.1:5402558-5682558 GCA_032433765.1 Megaustenia siamemsis
CCCCCCCCCCCCCCCCCCCCCCCCCCCCCCCCCCCCCCCCCCCCCCCCCGATATAATACAAGCAAAAGAAGAGTTACACGTTAACTGTGGAAAGCCAGGCAAGGAAGAAATAATGAAAGCTATTAAAAATGGTAAAGCAGATGAAATTCCTTCAGAAGCTACCAAAGCAGATATTAACACCTCAACAAGATGTAACATAATCTATTAGATAAAAGACTGAAAAGGTTATAAGATCAAACTACCAAAGAAAGGAAGTTTACATGAGTGCACAAATTATAGGGGAATTATGCTACTATCAGTGCCAGGAAAAATATTAGGCAGAATCATTCTGGAGAGACTAAAAGAGGCCATAGAGAAACATTTGAGAGATGAACAAGCTGGTTTTAAGAAAAACAGATCCTGTGCTAATCAAATAACTACTCTACGTATAATAGTTGAACAAAGCTTAGAATACAGTCCCCACTTTATATTGGATTTATAGATTATGAAAAGGCATTTGATAACTTAGAGGAATGCTTTGGAAGTTAATGAATCATTACGGAATACCCTAACATCATCAAGCGCTATACATAAAAAAAAAAATACGACAATCATCATTTTCAAGAGGACGTGAACTCCGGTATATGGTGGATAGGTGGCGGGAACAATTGAAGGCTATGCATGAAAAGTGTTCCTTGTTGCAGTTCCTCATATTCCAAGTCCGGCTTGTTGCAAGAGCTACTGAGTTAAGTGCTCTGTGCACACCGTGAGCTGTGTGTCTCATCCGTTTTGATCATGTTTCGATATTTCAATTGTTTATGATGATATCGTATGAAAGGGAACAGTTGGCTGTGTTCACTTTCTGCGCGGTTTCGCTTATGTCTTTTGGCGTGTGCTGAGACTGCTACGATGGGGACTACAGTTACCTTTCTTTGTTTGGGAGATGAGATATTAATTCGGATGATTCTGCTGGCATGGGCGGATGAGCAATTATGGATTTTAATTCTTTTGCAGTGATACCGGGGCCTTCCATTAATTACCAATACCAAAATACGGAATCCCCATAAAGTTTATTAACCTGATAAGAACAATGTATGAAGGAATGAAATGTAGTGTTGTTAATGAAGGGCAGCACATAGAAGTATTTGAAATAAAATAAGAATTGGAGTAAGGCAGGGATGCCTTCTATCTCCATTTCTCTTTCTACTGACCATAGATTGCATTATGAAAATAACTCAAAACAACAGAAATGGAATCCAATGGCAACTGACCAAGCAACTTAATGATTTAGACTTTGCTGATGGCATAGCTCTCCTATCACACAACCATCAACAGATGCAGGATAAAATGAGCATACTTGATGAGCGATCACAACAGCTGGGACTGAAAATAAATAGTGATTAGATCAAAATTAACGGGTAAGAGGAAAAGAGGAAGACACAGAGAAGAACATTGATGAGAGAGGCAGGAGCAGCAGGATTCGGCTCCCTCAATGAGATGGAGCTGCTTGCACGGAACAGAGACAAATGGCGAGATTTGATAAATATCTTTAAAAGAATTGAAAACTTCTAGAGTAAAAATTCAGATAAGAGAAGGAGTAACTTGGTCTACGCCCTATGGGCCGGCTACGGCTCGAAAGGTCAATAGATAGATAGACCAAAATTATGAGAATTAATGCAGATGGCACTAACCAAATAACAATAGGAGAAATACCTCTACTGCACGTACAATCTTACATATATCTGGGCAGTAATATAGACAAGTATATCAAGGTATAAAGAATAGTTACCCTGTGACCTTTCAGGCATGTCGTAAAAGGCAACTAAGGAGGTTGATCGATGGCTTGACAAGCTTCATTGTAAAAAGTATTGTTATGGAAACAGCGCCATAGATTTTAGAGCAGTGATCTCTGCAATATGTGCCATTTTGGCACGCAAGGTTTCTGTTTTTGAGATTGTGGTTCTGCCCTATGTGCTGTCTTCAGTTTGAAAGGATGATATATAGATATATAGAATATAGACAAAGTGGGAGGAACAGAGAATGATACCAAAATAAGGATATCAAAAGTTAGAGGAGCATTTGTTGCTCTGTGAAACTCCAAAATTCAAAGAAATTAGGTTAAAGACACAAATTTAAAAAAAATTAACTCCAATGTTAATTGAGTCCTATTATATGGCTGTGAAACATGGAGAACAACAAAAATGACAATCATGAAGATATAGACCTTCATTAATGGATGCTTGCACAGCATAAAAGGATGGAAATGGCAGGACAAAATTACTAACATAGAATTATGGAAAAGTACCAGTCAAATAGTATTAAAAAGATACAGCGAAGACGATGGCAGTGTTTAGGACACACTTTGTGGAAGTCAACAGAGAGTATTGCACAATAGGCCCTTATTTGGAATCTCCAAGGAAAAGACAAAGAGGAAGACCAAAATGTTGTTGGAGAAGAAGATGACAGCAGAAATGATGATCCAAAGTCAGAGTTGTTTGCCTGTGTGGCGAAGAATCCTTGTGCACATGAGCTGCCAGGGAAAACAGATTAGCACGCAAAATTCCGTTCCTAGTCTCTAGGAAATTCGCCGGAGGTGAAAGCTGGCGATCGCAAAAAAAAAAAATAAAAAATAAAAAGCATTCTACAGAGGAAATTAAAATATTATGGCCACGTCAAAAAACACATCAGGCTGGAAAATACAATAATTGAAGGTATGGTTCCTGGGCGATGCATCAGGAGCAGACCAAGAAGAAGGTGGGTTCAAGACATTAAGGAGACCTTGAACATGACAACAGAAGAAGTGGGAGATCTGACCAGAAACTCTTTCGGATGCCTGTGATTATTGCAATGTTCTGTGAGAAGTCTGGCTAGAGACAGATTCTTTCAGACAGGCTGTAGTGAATGCAACGTTCTATGGGAGATCTGGCTAGAGACAGAGATTCTTTCAGACTGGCTGTGGTGAATGTAACGTTCTGTGGCAGATCTGGCAAGAGGCAGAGATTCTTTCAGACTGGCTGTAGTGAATGCAATGTTCTATGGGAGATCTGGCTAGAGACAGAGATTCTTTCAGACTGGCTGTGGTGAATGCAATGTTCTGTGAGAAATCTGGCTAGAGACAGAGATTCTTTCAGACTGGCTGTAGTGAATGCAACGTTCTGTGAGAGATCTGGCTAGATGTAGAGATTCTTTCAGACGGGCTGTAGTGAATGCAACGTTCTGTGAGAGATCTGGCTAGAGACAGAGATTCTTTCAGATGGGCTGTGGTGAATGTAACGTTCTGTGGGAGATCTGGCTAGAGACAGAGATTCTTTCAGACTGGCTGTAGTGAATGCAACGTTCTGTGAGAGATCTGGCTAGATGTAGAGATTCTTTCAGACGGGCTGTAGTGAATGCAACGTTCTGTGAGAGATCTGGCTAGAGACAGAGATTCTTTCAGACGGGCTGTAGTGAATGCAACGTTCTGTGGGAGATCTGGCTAGAGACAGAGATTCTTTCAGACAGACTGTGATGAATGCAACGTTCTGCAAAGGACATGTGACCTGGTGATGACATGATTGGTCTAATTATTATAGTGTTATAACTGTAGACTGGTTTCCTTGTTGAATGTGCCCTTCCCATTAGATTATGATTTCAACTAAATAGTCTGTTCTCCTAGTTTGTGTTATCCATCTACATCTTTTAATATTCTGGTTTACAGATCTGTTGGGAACTTATGGAGTGGGTGACTTCTGCCATCAAATATCTAGACACAGTATTTTTCCTGGACAAATTTAAAATCTTCACTTGTTCATGTTGCCGTCATTCATTTTTTCAATGGGACCTTGCAATGCATGCGTCACATGCACGGGCTCAGTAATAGAGCAGTTAATATCCGCACCAGGTGTGCAGCCTTATGCTTTTAATCACAGTTAAACTAAACATGTAGCATAATATGAGTAGGTTGAATATAATAGTTTAGAAAACTGTAATAAAAGATAGTTCCCAGGTATACCAACCTGTCACACCTCTTAATGGATTGCTGGTAATGGGGAGGGGGGGGGTGTTGTTGTTGTTGTTTGACATCCACTGTTAGTTTATCTAGCAAAATAATGAACACCCCATGTATGAAAACTTCTGGCACTATACACAATTTCATTAAAAGAAAGAATAATTGTATGTGGAGACTTCAACAGGCATTCACAGAGCTGGGGCTATGAATATATGGACAAGAGAGGTGAAGAGCTTGAAAATTGGCAGGATGACAATGGGCTTATACTGCTAAACCAGACAACAGATCCACCAACATTCTATTCCAGATCAAGGCATACCACGTCTACACTAGACCTTGCTTTCCACCAAGCACCAGACCTGGATTGGAATATTACACATATTTTTGGAAAACAATGTGGAGGCAGTGCCCACCGACCAGTCTTTTTAGTGGTGCAAAATGAAGTCATCAGGGAGAGCAGCACTCTCTCTAGATGGAATTACAAAAAGGCAGACAGGAAAATGTATCAGCAATAAACAAGACAAGAAATGATCACACACAAAGTCATGGAAATACCCATTACACAAAGAGAGCTAAAGCTGGCAATAGCTAAATTAAAAATTAAAAAGTCACCAGGCAGTGATGGAGTGTCCAATGAAATGATTAAGAACTTGGGAACTGCAGCTCAAGCAAAACTACTGCAGATCTACAATATTTGCTGGACCACAGGTAGAATGCCATAGACATGGAGAGAAGCAATTATGATACCATTACTAAAACCAGGAAAAGATGGATTGACAACATCCAGCTATAGACCAACCAGGGAATCATAGGAGGAAGAGGTATGTTCTACAGCACTCCAACAAAAAAAATGAAAAACAACAGAAAAAAACAAAGAACAAAATATGGTCCAAAGCAGGATCGAACCCGTACTCCATAGCACTGCACCTTGTCACGAGAACCCGAATGCTTAGGAACACTGCCACTCAGCTAACTTAAAAAATTAGCTATTGCGGACAATGTCTTACGCGAATGCGTTCTCGTGACTATAGCATAGGGTTACGATCACAGCTCGGAAATAAATTGTATTTCTGTACTTTCCTATTAAGGCAAGTATCTCCCAGAAGGGCTGAATACTTGTGTTGCAGACAAACATTTATAGGACGAAACTGCACGAATAGTAGTTTCCAATGGTTACTACTATTCGTACAGTTTTGTCCAATAAATGTTTGATAGATAGATAGATAGATGGATGGATGGATAGGATAGCATAGATAGGATAGATGGATAGATAGAATAGATAGACAAAGCATAGACAGAATGGCTAAAACAGCCCTGGTTGGCATCCACTCTACAAGAAGGAAAACTCCTATGTTACCAAGATTCCAGCATGCCAAGGGCTGAATTTGTCAGTCACGTCACAGATTTCGTGGAAATATCAGGGCACACATGTAATACACATACGGCCATGCAACCAGCTCATCGTGTGTCTTGATGTTCTTACACCTCCATATACGAGTACGCAATCGGCTCATCATGTGTCTAGATGCTGTTTTTACCACTCCATATAAGAGTACTGACCCTGCAACCAGCTCATCATATGTCTAGATGTTGTTCTTACCCCTCCATATACGAGTACTGACCATCCGACCAGTTCATCGTGTGTCATGATGTTGTTCTTACCCCTCCATATACGAGTACTGACCATCCGACCAGTTCATCGTGTGTCATGATGTTGTTCTTACCCCTCCATATACGAGTACTGACCATCCGACCAGTTCATCGTGTCATGATGTTCTTACCCTTCATATATGCGTACTGACCATACAACCAGCTCATTGTGTGTCATGATGATCTTACCCCACCATTTACAAGTATTTGATCAGCTCATCGTGCATCTAGATGTTGTTCTCACCCCACCATGTAACAGTACTGACCATGCGACCAGTTCATTGTGTGTCATGATGTTGTTCTCACCCCACCATGTAAGAGTACTGACCATGCGACCAGTTCATTGTGTGTCATGATGTTGTTCTCACCCCACCATGTAAGAGTACTGACCATGCGACCAGTTCATTGTGTGTCATGTTGTTCTCACCCCACCATGTAAGAGTACTGACCATGCGACCAGTTCATCGTGTGTTATGATGTTGTTCTCACCCCACCATGTAAGAGTACTGACCATGCGACCAGTTCATCGTGTGTCATGATGTTGTTCTCACCCCACCATGTAAGAGTACTGACCATGCGACCAGTTCATCGTGTGTCATGATGTTGTTCTCACCCCACCATGTAAGACTACTGACCATGCGACCAGTTCATCGTGTGTCATGATGTTGTTCTCACCCCACCATGTAAGAGTACTGACCATGCGACCAGTTCATCGTGTGTCATGATGTTGTTCTCACCCCACCATGTAAGAGTACTGACCATGCGACCAGTTCATCGTGTGTCATGATGTTGTTCTCACCCCACCATGTAAGAGTACTGACCATGCGACCAGTTCATCGTGTGTCTAGATGTTGTTCTCACCTCACCATGTAAGACTACTGACCATGCGACAAGTTCATCGTGTGTCTAGATGTTCTTACCTCACCATCATAAACCAGGACAAAGCATCAAGTTCACATGAACTCAAGACTTGAACGTTGAAGAGATGAAGGATGTGGTTTAACTTCTATGGTCCCAGATGCAAAACTATTCTTCATTTCTGTTTCGTTCTAATTGTCCAATCTAGGAGCCATGGAACATTACCAGCATCAACAAGAGTGAGTGAGCTATACATTCATAATTAAATATTCAGTAATGCGAGCATACAATTAATATTTGTGTTTCAAATCACATCCACTCTCTCTCAACACTAGTGTCTTTCACTTGTTGATCTTACTAGTTTCATTCTCCTTGACATACTTTTTTAATTTAAATAATCACTCTTATCTTATCCTGCTATCTCTGAATATCATGTTTACCTTCGCTTGTTTATTTATTTAGTTTTTCTATAATTTTGACATTTTCTTTCTTCACATGAATTGATCCTTATGATATATCTATCTGTCTATTGTCCTTTTGAGCCGAAGACGGCACATAGGGCAGAACCACAATCTCAAAAACAGAAGCCTTGCATGCCAAAGTGGCACATATTGCGGAGATCACTGCTCTAAAATATATGGTGCTGTTTCCATAACAATACTTTTACACTGACAGCTTGTCAAGCCATCGATCGATCAACCTCCTTAGTCGCCTCTTACGACATGCCTGGAAGGTCACAGTGTCACTATTCTTTACTTCCCTCATAGTGAGGCCCCAGTAACACACAGGAAATTATGATATAGTTGGCACGTTAATTGAACTAACGATTAGTGCTTGGATGGCCCAAGTTTGTATGAAAGGAAAGTATGTGCCTGGCTCACACCTGTTACTCTTCCTATGATGGAGATTATGTGTCAGCTTGTTGTTTGTAACAAACATAGTTTTTATTCAGATTTTTATGTTGCAGCTTTACTTATGTGAGTCTATATCTGATTATATCAAATGGGGCTCTAAAATTGGAACCAGAGGGCAAAGATGCGACTTTCTTAAATTAAAAAAAAAAAACATGGACAGAAAAAAGGCAATGAAATGAAGATACACTCAACTAAATGTTCTGGAGTAATAAAACTAATGCATATTAGCTTTACCGCAGCATTGTAATAAAACTAATATATACTATAGCTTGTTTCATAATTCGTGCCCAACTTTTAAAATCAATATCTTTTAAACCGCTGTTTGTAATTTTTTCAAAATTTGCATGTAAAGTTATAATGATTAGAACCCAACAGGGAATTAATTTCATTAAAAACAAACATTTGGTTATTATTATTGCTTATTTGATTATATAAATTTATAACGACCCATTGATGTAGTCAAAACTTAGTGTTTACAGTATTTAAGTTAAAAATAGCGATTACAAATCTATACACTGTCAAATTTACGATTTTGCACGCTTTAAACGTGGGTTTTCTGACACAATTAGACACTTGTAGAAAACACGAGGCATTGTGTGTTCCATTTCCGTTAAATCATAGGTGTAGACGTGGAACGCTAACATTTATCATGAGTCTTAAAATGAAATTCTGCAGTTTACAAAACATCGCAATAAAAATGTATGACTATTTTTGCAAAGAGGCTAAACGAGGAAGATTATTTCATTCTTTAGAAAACCCAGAGAATAGGACAAGACACATTTTGGATTTATCTAAACGGTCATTTAATCGCTGGATTCAAGCATGTGACCGTCAATGTTCAAAATATACAAAATCACAAGGAAGAGCAAAAATGTTGGATAATTTCGACAGTGAACTTATTAGAAGTGAAATTTGCAAAATGTTGGGTATGAATGAAACTGTTACAATAAGAAAATTAAAAGTATCGCTGAAAAAGAACAACAGTATTGAAATATCAAAGTCTACATTATGGTGGAATGTGAGAGCTGCAGGCTTTACATTCAGAAAGTATTCCAATGGACGAAACATCATCTGTGAGAAGCCACATATAGTAGTCATGAGAAGCAAGTACTTACGTGAAGTAAAAGAGGTGCGCAAGCAAGGTTATGATATTGTGTACTTGGATGAAACATGGATCAATGCGCACCACACTAACCAAAGGGAATGGCAGTCATCAGATGGAAAGATTAAGAGATTGATACCTAGCAGCAAAGGACAGCGCTTGATAATTGCTCATGCAGGTAGTCGACAACATGGACTAATACAGAATGCAGAGCTCATTTTTCTTTCAAAATCCATAGACAATCGGGATTATCACTCTGAGATGAATGGTCACATATTTAGACATTGGATTGAAAATTCTGTTCTCCCATCACTAGATCGACCATCTTGCCTAATAATGGACAATGCAGCGTACCACAACATTGTTGCACTTGAAGATAAAGTCCCGACGTCATCCAGTACAAAAGATGCTATTAAGATATGGCTCACAAAGGAGCACATACAATTTAATAACATGTACTTAAAACCTGAATTATTATCTCTAGTAAAGCAAAAACAAAGGACAAAGATTTTTCAAATAGATAAGATTATCCAAGAGCACGGTCATATAAGTTTGAGGCTGCCACCTTACCATGCTCATTTAAATCCAATAGAACTAATCTGGGCAAAATTAAAAGGACAAGTGGCAGATGAAAATACAACATTCAAAATATGCGATGTAAAGACTCTTGCTAATCTCGCTTTATTAAATATAGACAAAGATTATTGGGCTAAATGTGAAGACCACATCTTAAAACAGGAAGAGAAATATTGGAAAAATGATGGTTTGTGGAATGTTCAACCCCAAACAGTTATTAATCTTTTAGACTCGTCTGATTCAGAATGAAAGTATATAGCCCCCACAATGTTGGCCCCTATATTACCTTAAATTATTTAAACAAACGGTCCTTTTCAGGACCACACAACTATGAAAATTGGACATACAGGTATACCTTGATATTATCGTCCGTCCTCGAACTGAGCAGACAATAATTATCCTGGTGTTTTGTTTTATCCAGTGATTTCCCCATTACGGCCACGCCTTTACCTAGTGAAAATTAATCGTAGACCAGCAACTACGGTAATTTCTATTCTTTAGGGCTTCACAATTTACAATTTTGACAAACATCAAAGAAATATCGCCGCTTTAAGAAAACTGCAGCTGCAAGATATTTGTTAAATATAGATTTAAAGGGTGTTTTGCATTCTAATAACATTTGGAAAATTTCAAAAGTATTTAACAAACGGTTAGAGAGTAATAGCGTTTTGAAGTTGGGCAAATGTTTTGAAACGAGCTATAGTTTTTAATGGAAAGAAAAGAAAACAAACGAAGTCTTGAAACAACTTAAAATGAAAAGAGAACCACTAAACACAATTCAAACAAGATAAATGAGATTTTTGGGGTATGTTAAAAGACACAGCAGACTACTAAAAGTAATCTTGGAAGGGAAACTACAAGGTAAAAGAGGCAGACCAAGACTAACATGAAGAGATGAACAAGTCAGCCTGTGACAACCTGCACTATCAAAGCAAGAGACAGAGTGGAATGGCATTTTAGGGTAGCCAAACTTTGATGTGGAGACAGCACTCAATGGTGATGTACTCCTTCCAGGGTAAATGTGCGTTAATCTTCACTAGTTGGGCATGTGAGACGGCGCATGCGGTGAACAGTCAATGACAGTTGTGGTTGTATCCACCGTATAGCCTCACTAATCTATGATAATTCCTCATTATCATTTTAATATTGAGTAAAGCTGACCTGCATGCTTTGCTAGGCCTATGGGGAATCACTGGCTGTTGGTACTTAGTAAGCATATTTTTGCTGGTCACCTTCACTTATCAGAAAAAAGTCTCCAATGCTCAAATTTGTGACTGGGTCAACCCCGGAGCTTTGTCAACCCAAAAAGAGAATCCGGCGCTTCTGGTAATTGAATCAAACCATTCTGATCAGGAAGCAGGCGCATTAACCACTCAGGCACCGGTACTTCCTCACCGTCAAGTAATTAGGATTAGTGAGACAGTGGTAAGAAAACAAATGATGAAGTTTTAAAACAACTAAAAATGAAGAGAACCCCTACACACAAATTCAAACAAAACAAATGTAATTTGTTGTGGGGAGTGTTATAAGACAGAGCAGCTTAGTAAAAGTAATTTTGGAAGGGAAAATACAAGGTAAAAGAGGCAGACCAAGTCTAACATGTACGAGTAACATCGAAAGATGGACAAGTCAGTCTATGACAACCTGCACCATTAAGGCAAGAGACAGAGCATAATGGTGCTCCATGGTAGCCAACCTTTGATTTCGGAGACGGCACCCAGTGATGATTAGTGAGACTTTACCTCATCTCTCTTCAGCCACAAAGTACACACATTAGGTAGGATTAGTGAGACTTTACCTCATCTCTCTTCAGCCACAAAGTACACACATTAAGTAGGATTAGTGAGACTTTACCTCATCTCTCATCAGCCACAAATTGCACACATTAGGTAGGATTAGTGAGACTTTACCTCATCTCTCTTTAGCCACAAAGTACATACATTAGGTAGGATTAGTGAGACTTTACCTCATCTCTCTTCAGCCACAAAGTACATACATTAGGTAGGATTAGTGAGACTTTACCTCATCTCTCATCAGCCACAAAGTGCACACATTAGGTAGGATTAGTGAGACTTTACCTCATCTCTCTTCAGTCACAAAGTACATACATTAGGTAGGATTAGTGAGACTTTACCTCATCTCTCTTCAGCCACAAAGTGCACACATTAGGTAGGATTAGTGAGACTTTACCTCATCTCTCTTCAGTCACAAAGTACATACATTAGGTAGTATTAGTGAGACTTTACCTCATCTCTCTTCAGCCACAAAGTACACACATTAGGTAGGATTAGTGAGACTTTACCTCATCTCTCTTCAGCCAAAAAGTACACACATTAGGTAGGATTAGTGAGACTTTACCTCATCTCTCTTCAGCCACAAAGTACACACATTAGGTAGGATTAGTGAGACTTTAACTCATCTCTCTTCAAAGTTGAGGTGTCTAACTAATCCTATCATATTTACCCGGGGATTTGAGGGGGAAAAAGCGCTTCAGACTTGCTCTCAGCCTTAACTTGGGTAAATAAGATCCATTTATAGATGTGGACGTTGCCATCGGAGTCTCGAATGTTTACTTTTGTCAGATGTAACATTTGTATGTAACTGTTATGTTTTGTTAAATGTAACATTTTTATGTAACTGTTATGTTTTGTCAGATGTAACATTTGTATGTAACTGTTATGTTTTGTTAGATGTAACATTTTTATGTAACTGTTATGTTTTGTTAGATGTAACATTTGTATGTAACTGTTATGTTTTGTTAGATGTAACATTTGTATGTAACTGTTATGTTTTGTCAGATGTAACATTTGTATGTAACTGTAATGTTTTGTTAGATGTAACATTTGTATGTAACTGTTATGTTTTGTTAGATGTAACATTTGTATGTAACTGTTATGTTTTGTTAGATGTAACATTTGTATGTAACTGTTATGTTTTGTTAGATGTAACATTTGTATGTAACTGTTATATTTTGGGATGGGGGAGCAGGGGAAGGTGGTTGTTCATGGAAGGAACTGAAATGAAGCGTGTTTACTCTGTGACTGTCTTACTTTGTTTACTCTGTGACTGTCTTACTTTGTTTACTCTGTGACTGTCTTACTTTGTTTACTCTGTGACTGTCTTACTCTGTTTACTCTGTGACTGTCTTACTCTGTTTACTCTATGACTGTTTTACTCTGTTTACTCTGTGACTGTCTTACTCTGTTTACTCTGTGATTGTCTTACTTTGTTTACTCTGTGACTGACTTACTCTGTGACTGTCTTACTCTGTTTATTCTGTGACTGTCTTACTCTGTTTACTCTGGGACTGTCCTACTCTGTTTACTTTGTGACTGTCTTACTCTGTTTACTTTGTGACTGTCTTACTCTGACTGTCTTACTCTGTTTACTCTGTGACTGTCTTACTCTGTTTACTCTGTTGTGACTGTCTTACTGTTTACTCTGTGCCTGTCTTACTTTGTTTACTCTGTGACTGTCTTACTCTGTTTGCTCTGTGACTGTCTTACTCTGTGACTGTCTTACTTTGTGTACTCTGTGACTGTCTTACTTTGTTTACTCTATGACTGTCTTACTCTGTTTACTCCGTGACTGTCTTACTTTGTTTACTCTGTGACTGTCTTACTCTGTTTACTCTGTGACTGTCTTACTCTGTTTACTCTGTGACTGTCTTACTTTGTTTACTCTGTGACTGTCTTACTTTGTTTACTCTGTAACTGTCTTACTCTGTTTACTCTGTGACTGTCTTACTTTGTTTACTCTGTGACTGTCTTACTTTGTGTACTCTGTGATTGTCTTACTTTGTGTACTCTGTGATTGTCTTACTCTGTTTACTCTGTGACTGTCTTACTTTGTGTACTCTGTGATTGTCTTACTTTGTTTACTCTATGACTGTCTTACTCTGTTTACTCTGTGACTGTCTTACTTTGTGTACTCTGTGATTGTCTTACTTTGTGTACTCTGTGACTGTCTTACTCTGTTTACTCTGTGACTGTCTTACTCTGTTTACTCTGTTGTGACTGTCTTACTGTTTACTCTGTGATTGTCTTACTTTGTTTACTCTGTGACTGTCTTACTCTGTTTACTCTGTGACTGTCTTACTTTGTTTACTCTGTGACTGTCTTACTTTGTGTACTCTGTGATTGTCTTACTCTGTTTGCTCTGTGACTGTCTTACTCTGTTTACTCCATGACTGTCTTACTTTGTTTACTCTGTGACTGTCTTACTCTGTTTACTCTGTGACTGTCTTACTTTGTTTACTCTGTGACTGTCTTACTCTGTTTACTCTGTGACTGTCTTACTTTGTGTACTCTGTGACTGTCTTACTTTGTTTACTCTGTGACTGTCTTACTTTGTGTACTCTGTGACTGTCTTACTCTGTTTACTCTGTGACTGTCTTACTGCGTAGGAGTTCCTGGCACATTTCTTTAGGAGGCACAGATGCTAGGTTTAGATTTACTGTGCTGTAGTTTAGCAACAAGGAGTTTACACACCATCCTCAGGGGAGTGTCTTGTTGGTTTACAGTCCGTGGTCCCGATTGGACATATCGTTAAATCACATTCAGATAAAAGATCTATGTTATTTCTCCAAATGGCATCCCTTTAGACATAGAGGTCTACATAGCCCGTAATTTTTTGTCTCTGCAGTTAAATCTATCTCTTCATTGACCTTCTACTAATTCCAATTTCTTAAGCTGGTTGATATCCTTTTTCTCTCTCTCTCTCTCCTCCTTTTTCCCTTTCTCTCTCTCTCTCTCTCTCTTTCCCTCCATTTTTGTTCCCTACAGTTTTTCATTTGTCAAAATATTATCTAGTTCTCACTACATGACCAAAGAATAGGGTTGTTGTTTCCTTCTGATACTATTATTCTACACACATCTTATACAGAACGCCCAATATTTCAGACAAATCTGACTATTTTGACATCTTATACAGAACGCCCAATATTTCAGACAAATCTGACTATTTTGACATCTTATACAGAACGCCCAATATTTCAGACAAGTCTGACTATTTTGACATCTTATACAGAACGCCCAATATTTCAGACAAATCTGACTATTTTGACATCTTATACAGAACGCCCAATATTTCAGACAAGTCTGACTATTTTGACATCTTATACAGAACGCCCAATATTTCAGACAAATCTGACTATTTTGACATCTTATACAGAACGCGCAATATTTCAGACAAATCTGACTATTTTGACATCTTATACAGAACGCGCAATATTTCAGACAAATCTGACTATTTTGACATCTTATACAGAACGCCCAATATTTCAGACAAATCTGACTATTTTGACATCTTATACAGAACGCCCAATATTTCAGACAAATCTGACAGTTTTGACGACACAGCTGTGATATTGATAACTCACTGCAAGATCTTATTGCTTTATTTATGTATCACTGAGTGTTAGCCAAATCTGTATCAGGAGAAGCTCATTGCTAGTTCTAGCTGAACATACTATTTTTTATGTTCTTCTATAATTACAAATACATTAAAATAATTATTCAGCCTACAAAGATTTTCATTTTTGTTGTCTGATTGTCCAGGATTCACTTTCCCTTTGTCTGATTGACCAAGATTTCTCTTCACTCTTGTCTGATTGACCAAGATTTCTCTTCACTGTTGTCTGATTGACCAAGATTTCTCTTCACTGTTGTCTGATTGACCAAGATTTCTCTTCACTCTTGTCTGATTGACCAAGATTCTCTTCACTGTTGTCTGATTGACCAAGATTCTCTGCAGTGTTGTATGATTACCTAGGATTGTCCTATGTTCTGACAAGAGCTACATAATATTAAACTACTCTTCTGTATGTTATTTTCAAAATGTGTCTGCTCAACAGGTTTTAATACTTTTATATTCTTTATTTATCAGGGCTGCTCTATGTTACACCCACCTATACTTATATATGTCACACCTCACCTGTTCTGACATATATCTCACCCCACCTTCACTAATGACATTTTAGATTGTTATCATTTCCAAGTACTGGAATTAAACCCTCTTTAATATCATCCAGTTTACAGTAACATTGTATTAAGAAGTACTTTACCAAGGATTTGTTGTCATGTTGTTATTGATAATAATTCCTATATTATTGTTTTCCATTATTTGTCAATCACTTTTTGTAATCCTGAAGTTGGTGACCCAAACTGTAAGTAAAGGTTCCCTAAATGGGGTCGTCTACCCTGTGCTGTAAAAAGATAGTTGCAAAATCTTTATGAAACAAATACTGGTCTAATTGAGGGAAATAAAGGAAATCAGCCATCCATGATAGTTACAGGCTCTGTGTCTAAGAGATGTATAACAACTTGCTAGGAGTTTGGGTCATCTTTTGTCTTCTAGGAGACAAAAGGGAAGGTCAAAATGTGCTTGGAGAAGACAGGTAGAAGTAGAGATGAAGATGTATGGAGTGAAGAATGAGCGATCTTAAGAGAATAGCAGCAAACAGTTATTTGAAGATCTGTGCTCCACTGTGAGTTGAAAAGAACATGTAATAGCTACCATATTCTTCCATGACTAATAGCATAGTTTTGCACGGTTGATATCACACATGGCCAATCTTACCTCCCCCAAATTTTCTGGTACCCATTTTTTTTTTCATCACTCATTTTTTTTCCTCTCCTATTTTTTTCCATCTCCCATTTCCTTTTTTTCATCTCCCATTTGGTTTTTTTCATCTCCCAATTTGTTTTTTCACCTACCATTTTTGTTTTTTCATCTCCTGACTATGGTGAACCTCGAAGCCTTGTTGACCATATACAAACAAATGGCTCCATCTGGGAATGAAACCCTCCAGATCACACCAACTACTTAGCCACTGAGCAACTTGAGTCCTCTATTAAAGCAGTTATTACTCACTTCATTAGTCTCAGATGCGCCCAACCATCCATCAAGTATTGTATGACAGAAGTCAGGTGGCTATATCCATTACCTGGCTCTAAAAACCACTCATTCGGTTCAGTACTGTAATTGTGAGCCCTCATAAATATCTTATTTACATGCTTTAGTAGAGCCACATGTTGCCATAATCATTGATCTGTATGTAGCTCCAGTGTGTCTCCCAGTGGAAATGTGGTCTTTCTTGTCACTCACATAATTTGATGTAGACAATCTCCAGTGTGTCTCCCAGTGGAAATGTGGTCTTTCTTGTCACTCACATAATTTGATGTAGACAATCTCCAGTGTGTCTCCCAGTGGAAGTGTGGTCTTTCTTGTCACTCACATAATTTGATGCAGACAATCTCCAGTGTGTCTCCCAGTGGAAGTGTGGTCTTTCTTGTCACTCACATAATTTGATGTCGACAATCTCCAGTGTGTCTCCCAGTGGAAATGTGGTCTTTCTTGTCACTCACATAATTTGATGTAGACAATCTCCAGTGTGTCTCCCAGTGGAAATGTGGTCTTTTTTGTCACTCACATAATTTGATGTCGACAATCTCCAGTGTGTCTCCCAGTGGAAATGTGGTCTTTCTTGTCACTCACATAATTTGATGTAGACAATCTCCAGTGTGTCTCCCAGTGGAAATGTGGTCTTTTTTGTCACTCACATAATTTGATGTAGACAATCTCCAGTGTGTCTCCCAGTGGAAGTGTGGTCTTTCTTGTCACTCACGTAATTTGCTGTAGACAATCTCCAGTGTGTCTCCCCTCCCAGTGGAAATGTGGTCTTTCTTGTCACTCACGTAATTTGATGTAGACAATCTCCAGTGTGTCTCCCAGTGGAAGTGTGGTCTTTCTTGTAACTCACGTAATTTGCTGTAGACAATCTCCAGTGTGTCTCCCCTCCCAGTGGAAATGTGGTCTTTCTTGTCACTCACGTAATTTGATGTAGACAATCTCCAGTGTGTCTCCCTGTGGAAGTGTGGTCTTTCTTGTAACTCACGTAATTTGCTGTAGACAATCTCCAGTGTGTCTCCCCTCCCAGTGGAAATGTGGTCTTTCTTGTCACTCACATAATTTGCTGTAGACAATCTCCAGTGTGTCTCCCCTCCCAGTGGAAATGTGGTCTTTCTTGTCACTCACATAATTTGATGTAGACAATCTCCAGTGTGTCTCCCCTCCCAGTGGAAATGTGGTCTTTCTTGTCACTCACATAATTTGATGTAGACAATCTCCAGTGTGTCTCCCCTCCCAGTGGAAATGTGGTCTTTCTTGTCACTCACATAATTTGCTGTAGACAATCTCCAGTGTGTCTCCCAGTGGAAATGTGGTCTTTCTTGTCACTCACATAATTTGATGTAGACAATCTCCAGTGTGTCTCCCCTCCCAGTGGAAATGTGGTCTTTCTTGTCACTCACATAATTTGCTGTAGACAATCTCCAGTGTGTCTCCCAGTGGAAATGTGGTCTTTCTTGTCACTCACGTAATTTGATGTAGACAATCTCCAGTGTCTCTCCCAATGGAAATGTGGTCTTTCTTGTCACTCACGTAATTTGATGTAGACAATCTCCAGTGTCTCTCCCAATGGAAATGTGGTCTTTCTTGTCACTCACGTAATTTGATGTAGACAATCTCCAGTGTGTCTCCCCTCCCAGTGGAAGTGTGGTCTTTCTTGTCACTCACATAATTTGCTGTAGACAATCTCCAGTGTGTCTCCCCTCCCAGTGGAAATGTGGTCTTTCTTGTCACTCACGTAATTTGATGTAGACAATCTCCAGTGTGTCTCCCAGTGGAAATGTGGTCTTTCTTGTCACTCACGTAATTTGATGTAGACAATCTCCGGTGTGTCTCCCAGTGGAAATGTGGTCTTTCTTGTCACTCACATAATTTGATGTAGACAATCTCCAGTGTCTCTCCCAATGGAAATGTGGTCTTTCTTGTCACTCACGTAATTTGATGTAGACAATCTCCAGTGTCTCTCCCAGTGGAAATGTGGTCTTTCTTGTCACTCACGTAATTTGATGTAGACAATCTCCAGTGTGTCTCCCAGTGGAAATGTGGTCTTTCTTGTCACTCACGTAATTTGATGTAGACAATCTCCAGTGTCTCTCCCAGTGGAAATGTGGTCTTTCTTGTCACTCACGTAATTTGATGTAGACAATCTCCACTGTCTCTCCCAGTGGAAATGTGGTCTTTCTTGTCACTCACGTAATTTGATGTAGACAATCTCCAGTGTCTCTCCCAGTGGAAATGTGGTCTTTCTTGTCACTCACGTAATTTGATGTAGACAATCTCCAGTGTCTCTCCCAGTGGAAATGTGGTCTTTCTTGTCACTCACGTAATTTGATGTAGACAATCTCCAGTGTCTCTCCCAGTGGAAATGTGGTCTTTCTTGTCACTCACGTAATTTGCTGTAGACAATCTCCAGTGTGTCTCCCAGTGGAAGTGTGGTCTTGTCACTCACGTAAATCACTCACGTAATTTGATGTAGACAATCTCCAGTGTGTCTCCCAGTGGAAGTGTGGTCTTTCTTGTCACTCACGTAATTTGATGCAGACAATCTCCAGTGTGTCTCCCAGTGGAAATATGGTCTTGCCACTCACGTAAATCACTCATGTAATTTGCTGTAGACAAAAGCTCCATTGTGGTATTTGATATCAGCTCATTAATGTGTTGAATCTACATCTAATATTAATTTTTTTTAAAATATCAAGCTATTTGATATATTAATACAGTACTTGACCAGGCCTACACCTTGGAACCATTGACACCTGCTTCAGGTTGTAGCTTTGACAGGACACTCTGCAAATTCTAGTTGATCTCATACAGCTGGTCTGTATGGATGTAAATGTTGTATATCTGCCATATGGTTTTACCAGCTTGCATTTTAATTTCCAATGATTTAATGTCATCACTTGTGTAGCAGATCACATCTGTTAGTTTCATGTACTTAGTCATTTCTTGTCTGTGAAGACCATGGGTCAGACATAGCGTATCCGTTCTCACTTTTCATTTGACACACAATAAGAATTACAGTCATAGACTGGTTTGCTGGGCATCTGCCCAGTGGTGCACCCATTATCTTACTGAGAAGAACGTTAATGACAGTAGATTCATATAGCTTCTCCATCTACATTTGTCAAACCTTATCCTTCTCACTCTGTTATTGTTTACCACATCTCCACCTCAGCGTTCATGGACTATTATGTTTTGTTACTTATTTGGGCAATAGTTATGACAAATCTTACTATTTTTATCGCAGAAAATATACAAACATGATATTGTTAAAGCTTTATGTAATTAATGGACGGCACAAATTTGAACGTTTCGGCTCAAAATACCTTCAGCAAGAACAAACAAACAACACACACACATATGGAGGTAAATAAAATTAGCCCTACATAGCTAACTAATAATGAAGTATCAAAAACAATAATTTCAAACTAGAATGAGAAATAAAAATGTCATTCCTGTGTACAGCATCATGGCCAGAAGGAGAATGAATGAGGGTTGGTCTGCACAGGATACCCGTTGTAGTAGCCTTTGTTTATTTTCCTTCAGGCAACAGCGCAATACGCAGGGAAGACATTTTTATTTTTATTTTTCATTCTAGTTTGAAATTATTTTGTTTTAGATACTTCATGATTAGTTAGCTAAGTTGAGCTAAATTTATTTACTTATATATCTGTGTGTGTGTGTTGTTTATTGTCCCTGCTGAAGACCTATTGAGCCGAAGTGTTGCTCAAATTTGTGTCGTCCACTAATTACGTGAAGCATTAACCATACCATTTTAAAATAATTGTTTCATTTCTCCTTTACAATTAGCTTTAATGCAGCTTCACATTTTGATGCATTTCTTGGCCTTGACCCCCCTATTTTGATTGGACTTGTGATATTGACATTTATACAGACAACGCTGATAGTTACTTTCATTTATTCAAAGTCATTATGTCTTTTTGTGTCAATGCGAGTATAATGAACAGTGAGATGTCTTATTTCTAAAAGAATTTACATTTGATAGGCTCATGTTCTCCCATTGTGCTTATACTACCAGATCTTTATATGTGATAGGCTCATATGTTCTCCCATTGTGCTTATACTACCAGATATTTATATGTGATAGGCTCATATGTTCTCCCATTGTGCTTATACTACCAGATCTTTATATGTGATAGGCTCATATGTTCTCCCATTGTGCTTATACTACCAGATATTTATATGTGATAGGCTCATATGTTCTCTCATTGTGCTTATACTACCAGATCTTTATATGTGATAGGCTCATATGTTCTCCCATTGTGCTTATACTACCAGATCTTTATATGTGATAGGCTCATATGTTCTCCCATTGTGCTTATACTACCAGATCTTTATATGTGATAGGCTCATATGTTCTCCCATTGTGCTTATACTACCAGATCTTTATATGTGATAGGCTCATATGTTCTCCCATTGTGCTTATACTACCAGATCTTTATATGTGATAGACTCATATGTTCTCCCATTGTGCTTATACTACCAGATCTTTATATGTGATAGGCTCATGTTCTCCCATTGTGCTTATACTACCAGATCTTTATATGTGATAGGCTCATATGTTCTCTCATTGTGCTTATACTACCAGATCTTTATATGTGATATGCTCATGTTTTTCCATTGTGCTTATACTACCAGATCTTTATATGTGACAGGCTCATATGTTCTCTCATTGTGCTTATATTACTAGATCTATATGTGATAGGCTCCTATGTTCTCTCATTGTGCTTATACTACCAGATCTTTATATGTGATAGGCTCATATGTTCTCTCATTGTGCTTATACTACCAGATCTTTATACGTGATAGGCTCATATGTTCTCACATTGTGCTTATACTACCAGATCTTTATATGTGACAGGCTCATATGTTCTCTCATTGTGCACATACTACCAGATCTTTACATGTGATATGCTCATATGTTCTCTCATTGTGCTTATACTACCAGATCTTTATATGTGATAGGCTCCTATGTTCTCTCATTGTGCTTATACTACCAGATCTTTATATGTGATAGGCTCATATGTTCTCTCATTGTGCTTATACTACCAGATCTTTATATGTGATAGGCTCCTATGTTCTCTCATTGTGCTTATACTACCAGATCTTTATATGTGATAGGCTCATATGTTCTCTCATTGTGCACATACTACCAGATCTTTATATGTGATATGCTCATATGTTCTCTCATTGTGCACATACTACCAGATCTTTATATGTGATATGCTCATATGTTCTCTCATTGTGCACATACTACCAGAGACTGTGACCTCATGAGGAAGAGTGATAACCTGCCTGTCAATCATTTCACACTTGAAACTTCCCAACCTTAAATGAATGGTTACTTATTAACTCAATTAAATGTGTCATGCTTGTATGTCCTGCTGCCTCTCTGATATGTGTATGCTGCTTAGAAGTGTGTCTTGCCAAACTTATATATGTCCTTCCACTCTGGTATATGTTCTGCTGACTCTATGATATGTGTATGCTGCTTAGAAGTGTGTCTTGCCAATCTTATATATGTCCTTCCACTCTGGTATATGTCCTGCTGCCTCTGTGATATGTGTATGCTGCTTAGAAGTATGTCTTGCCACTCTTGTGTATGTCCTTCCACTCTGGTATATGTCCTACTGTTCAGGGGTGTGTCCTGCTGTTTAGAAGTGCATCCTGCTGTTTAGAAGTGCATCCTGCTGTTTAGAAGTGCGTCCTGCTGCTCAGGTGTGTGCACCTAATCTATAATACAAAAATACAGATCCTTTTTCATTTCTACGGCTTTTTCTACCTGTGTGCTCATTATGTCTATGGCATTGTAAATACATTTACTTCCAACAAACCTACATTATTTATCCCTAATGAATGGTTTGATTTTGTTTCTCATTGTGCATGATGGTTCATAGTGCTGTCTTAGTCATGTGGCTCAAAAGACTTATTGTATGATGATTCTCATATTTTATAGCACCAGGTTTGTTTGATAGAGCTATGAATAGATATTTTAGTCAATCGCCTGGGACGATTCTGCTGTTGTAGGTGTTGTTCAACAGCTTTGTCATTATTTCTACTCAAAATTCTCACATATCTTCCACCTCATTATATTAGCTGTCAAGGCAAATTGCCTATTTCTTATTACACCTGTCATTTCCAACTTCTACTGTTTTTGTGTTATTTTTCCATTATCTTGAATGTTTACTACTGGTCGTCACATCATTATAGATTTCCTTGATGTCCATCTTTTCATTATGCTTCCTTGTTATATCAACAGTTCTCTTTCCTTTCATTTTAAAGAGCCAGTGTCTAGTCATGGTTTTCTTCCTGCTAATTTGTTTGTTGATAACATTTTCATCTCTTTTGTGATGCAATTTAAAAAAATCTCTTTGTATCTCTGATTTAGTCATGCTTTTGTTTTCTTGTACAATAATCTAACTAGCTTCCTGTTTGTCATTTTAATTTCTTACATTTACCTTTGTCTTATTTTTGTCTTTAATTCTGACATCAAAGAACATTTGCTGTCATGACATTCTGCTGGTGGTGATTTTTTGAAAAATATGAAAAATTAATCTGTGGTTTCTTTATGACATTCCTGAACTCTGTGTAGTGAGATCTGATGTCTAGCGCTGTCAGTTAATGGCAATAAACAGTAGGTCCCATGTACATTTGCACACGTTAATAAACCCTTGGCAGTGAAAATAAAAAAGAGTAGGCCATAAATATGGCCGCCGCCTTGGGAAATTTGTCAGCAGAACTCTACCCACACATAGTGGATCCCAGGCCGTGCTGCAGAGTTCTGGGGCCAGGATTCTCCTTGGATCTTCTCAAGGTGGATATCGGAGCACCTATGGATTCACCCGGTGTAAAGTGTTGTTGATGCTAACAACAATGAAATGAAGTAAATGTCAGTTGGTTTGGTTTTGGAGAGCACTTTCCACTACCACATTGAGCTCCTAAATACCATCACATCGACTCTGGCTTTCCAGCTTACAACTTCTGCTCAAAGTTGGTGCTCCTGTGATGTAGCTGTGAGATCTCAACCCAACCAGACACAGCAGTGGTACCAGACAGTGAAGCACAGCTCAGGAACCTCATCCAGGTCACAGTGTTCACCGGCTGTGCTAGGGGTCTATATGAAGCTACCATAGTACACTTCCAGTTCTAGAAGCTGCAGTTTCCCCTCAAAGTTCTGCTTTTTGATGACCACCAGCAAGTCCCGGGTCTAGTCGCTTCATGGTTATTGGCCTAAGGGATAACCACTTCTCACATGGCCTGTTGGGCCAAAGGGCATCAACTCACAGGCTGCTGAATCCTGAACACATGGGCAGTTCTACGTGGCTTGACTTGAGGGAGAACTGCATATCATCATGTGACATACCAGTTGGCATAGTCATGTCCTTCCACAATCTTCTATCCACAGTGCATTGTATAATTTCTATTGTTGACTGTTTTCCGTGCCATGACACCAAACTATTTAGTATCTTTTCTCTTTCCCTCTATTTTGCCAATTGAAATCAAGTATTCCAACTTTCATCTTCTCATGACATGCCCACAAAATTTGAATTGTTTCTTTCTGATGTATTTTTTGAGCTCTCTTTTTGTGTTGGCTTCTTTGATAATTTCCTCATTGGTCTTTTTAGCTGTGCAGTGAACTTTCAACATTCTCCTGAGAAATCCCATCTCTGTGGCCTCTAATCGTCTTTTCATTTGTTTGTCTACTGTCCATGATTCACTTCCATAGGTTAGAATTGGCTCTACAAAGCACCGATGAACTCTCTTTCTGACTTCTATGGACAAGGACTGTTGCATAACATGTTTCCCATTTTCTGAAATGCTATTTTTACCTGAGCTATTCTGCTTTTTATTTCTGTGGTGCATCTTCTGTCTGATGTTATTAATGTGCCCAAGTATTTGATGCTCTACAATTGTTTCAGATTTGTCCTGTTTATTTTTATGCTGTATGTTAGTCATGATTGTTTCTTCAATATGACCATTACTTTTGTATTCTTACTATTCAGACTGAGACCTTTCTTGTTGCTTTTTTCACTATAATGTCTATCATTTCTTGTAGTTCATTCTCAGTCTCTGCTATTAAGAGTGTGTCATCTGCATACTGCCGATGTTTACGCTTGACCGTTGACCTCAATCAAAACTGCTACTCACATGGCCAGATCTACTTGGCTTGCTGCAGTGATAAATGGCACTATAAATATTGCTTTCTTGTCATTTATGTAGATATTCTGTAGCAGTTCTACAGTTGTGTTGACCAGTCTCTGTTTCAAGTGTGGAATGTTGTTACACCTCAAAGTACTTCTGTTTTGTAAAGTCATGTCTTAGATCACACTGTTTTGTACAGTTACGTTATAGATCACACTCTTTTGTACAGTTATGTTATAGATCACACTATTTGTATAATTTTGTTATAGATCACACTGTTTTGTACAGTTATGTTATAGATCACAGTGTTTGTATAATTATGTTATAGATCACACTCTTTTGTACAGTTATGTTATAGATCACACTATTTGTATAATTTTGTTATAGATCACACTCTTTTGTACAGTTATGTTATAGATCACACTATTTGTATAATTTTGTTATAGATCACACTGTTTTGTACAGTTATGTTATAGATCACAGTGTTTGTATAATTATGTTATAGATCACACTGTTTGTATAATTTTGTTATAGATCACACTGTTTGTATAATTTTGTTATAGATCACACTGTTTTGTACAGTTATGTTATAGATCACACTGTTTGTATAATTTTGTTATAGATCACACTGTTTGTATAATTTTGTTATAGGTCACACTGTTTGTATAATTTTGTTATAGATCACACTGTTTGTATAATTTTGTTATAGATCACACTGTTTGTATAATTTTGTTATAGATCACACTGTTTTGTACAGTTATGTTATAGATCACACTGTTTTGTACAGTTATGTTATAGATCACACTGTTTTGTACAGTTATATTATATATCACACTGTTTTGTACAGTTATGTTATATATCACACTGTTTTGTACAGTTATGTTATATATCACACTGTTTTGTACAGTTATGTTATAGATCACACTGTTTTGTACAGTTATGTTATAGATCACACTGTTTTGTACAGTTATGTTATAGATCACACTATGTTTGTACAGTTTTGTTATAGATCGCACTATGTTTGTACAGTTTTGTTATAGATCACACTGTTTTGTACAGTTATATTATAGATCACACTGTTTTGTACAGTTATATTATAGATCACATTGTTTTGTCTTTTCTTTTCTTTGACTTGTCCATCTATCTATCTTTCGTTCGCTCGAAGCATTGTCTATGTCAGCAATGTCGTTTCCTGTATGAATTTTACTGTCTTTTGTAATTCTTGCAGTGGCCCATATAGTTTTGTCTGTAGTGTTGTATCTATGGGCCAATGGATTTTCCTCAGTCTACTATATTCAGTGCAGTCTTGTAGTATGTGTTCAGCAGTCTGGGATGCCTGTCCACATGTACAAGTAGTTGATGTGCCGATCTTGAATTTTGTATACATGTGACTATGGAATCGATTGTGTCCTGTTCTTAGGCGTATAATGATAACTTGTTCATATCTATTCATATTATGAAAGGCATCCTGATTTGGGGCTTGTGGTCCTCTGATTGATTTGATTATCTGTTTCTTATGATGGTATGTAACTGGTGTATCTAGGTGTGTGCCTGTTGAGCCTTCCTTTGCCAACTGATCTGCTTTCTCATTTCCTGGTATTCCACAGTGAGACGGGATCCACTGCAGGGCAACCCTGTGGTGCTTGCAGAGTTCAGTCAATAAGGTCTGCAGATGTGGTAATTTTCTGGATTGTTGTGCCTGGAGCACTGATCTTGCATCTGTCAAAAACACTACAGGCTGTGGGCTAAGATTACTGTTCAGCAGTTTTTCTATTGCCAACTTTATTGCTTGTATTTCTGCATCATAATTGTGACAATATTTCCCTGTTGCTATTTTATTCATATCCCTAGTGTTATTTGGGTACTCTATATATGCACCTGCTCCCCCATTCTTTACTGAATTCTGTGCTGATCCATCTGTGTACACACGGATACATAGATCTTGTGGATATTCTTCGTCCAGGAAACTGAGAGTTATTGTTTTTCGCTGTAGACTATTTTGTTCCTCTTTGTCAACTATTCCTTTCACTTCTGTCCGTATTTGAACTGATAATCCTGATTCATCTGTCCAGGGAGTCTGTTCTGGTATGGGCAGTAGGGGGTTAACAACTCTTGGCATGTTTGGTGTTTGTCTACTAATACGCTTGGCTTGGTGGATAAAACTGCTTCTCTTAAGTCGTTCCAATGCAAGATTTTGGAATCAGTCCTTCATTGGATGTCTCGGCATGCATACAAATTTTTCTGCCTGTATCAGCACCTTTGTGTCCCTCCGTTCTCTCAGTGCTGGTATCCTCCACAATTTCTCCATCTCCAATATTGGTGTTGATTTCATTGCTCCTGTGATGACCCTAAGTGCCTGGTTTTGTACTTTATCCAGCTCTTGCAATGTGGTGTTTGATGCTGGGCACCATGCGGATGATCCATATTCTAAATGTGGGCGTATATTCTGTTGGTAAACTTTACTGAGTATTTTCCCACTCGCACCCCATGTGGTTCCACACAACTTTCTTAGAATATGCAATTTCCTCCTTGCTTTTTGGATTGCCTTATTTATCTGCTGTTTCCAAGATAGTTTGTTATCAAATATAACTCCGAGATATGTAGCTTGTATGTCTTCTTTCACAGGCTCATTGTTTATGTAGATGGCTCCTGCTTTTTGTTTTGGGGAGAGTGTGAAAAGTGTAGTACTGCATTTGTCTGTATTGATGCTGATACACCATCTGTTTGTCCATGAATTCAGTGCATTCATCGCTCTTTGTAGCAATTTGGAGGCCACTGTTGCATACTCCTCTGTGCACCACATTACCAAGTCATCTGCATACATTGCCACTTTGATGCCATGTGGTAGTTCAATAACTAGGTCATTGATGTAGATCAGAAAAAGTGTTGGAGATAGTACCCCTCCGTGTGGAACGCCCTGGCGCAATAAGACCTTTTTACTCTTAAGACCATCCAGTTGCACTCTGGCTCTCCTGTTATGCAGGTATGCTTTGACCCATTTGTACATCCTGCTATTTACTCCATAATTTCTCAGTTTCTTCAAAAGCCCTTCCTTCCATACCTTATCAAATGCTTTCTTTAGGTCTATCCATGCTGCTAGTACCAGTTTCTTTTCTTGAAACGCATCTTCAATTTCCTGGGAAAGATAGGTTGCCTGATCTTCAGTAGAGTAACACTGTCTAAAGCCTGCTTGTTGTGGGACAGGAGATTTTCACTTTCCAGGTACCACTGCAGCCTGAGATTGATTATACGTTCCATTGTTTTACACAAACAACTTGTATAGCTGATTTGTCTATAGCTGGATGTCGTTGAACCATCTTTTCCTGGCTTTAGTAATGATATCATAATTGCTTCTCTCCATGCCTGTGGCACTCTACCAGATATCCAGCAAATATTGTAGATCTGCAGTAGTTTTGCTTTAATTGCAGTTCCCAAGTTCTTAATCATTTCATTGGACACTCCATCACTGCCTGGTGATTTTTTTCATTTTTAATTTGGATATTGCCAGCTCTAGCTCTCTTTGTGTAATGGGTATTTCCATGACTTCATGTGTGGTCTTTTCTTGTCTTGCATTTTGTTGTTTTAAACGGGTCTCTTGTCGTTTCTCTAGGCTAATTTCAATATTATTGTCATTTGCAAAGGAGTCTGCAAAGTAATTTGCTGCATGTTTACCTGTTAGAATGTTTCCATCCTTCTTCAGTGTAATTTTGGTGTTCCTTTCTGTACCTTCATCATTCAGTTGTTTTACAAGCTTCCACACATTTCTTGTGCCTCGTTCGAGATTCAAGGACTCTGTTTTCTCTTTCCAGCTTCTCCGTCTGGCTTGTAGTTCAGCCCGTTGAAATTTGGCTTTAGCATACTGATAGTTATGTGGTGTTCTTGTGGTGTTATTGTGGTGTTCTTGGCAAGGGTTATTTTCTGCTTGCTTTTGAGATGTTTCCATGTAATTGTGCAGTTGCTCTAGTTCACTACTCCAGTATGGTTTGTAGTGTTTCCGTGCCCCTCTAGGTATTGTTTCACTGGCAGCTTGTATTATTAGTCTACTGAATTCATCAACTATTTTGTTGATGTCTCTATCTGTATTTATATCTTTAGTCAGTACACTGGTGTAGTGTTGATACATTTTCCAGTCTGCCTTTTTGTAATTCCATCTGGAGAGAGTGCTGCTCTCCCTGGCGGCCTCATTTTGCACCACTAAAAAGACAGGTCTGTGGTCGCTGCCTCCAAGTTGTTTCCCCACAATACGTGTGATATTCCAATCCAGGTCTGGTGAATGGAAAGCAAGGTCTGGTGTAGATGTTGTATGCCATGATCTGGAAGAGAATGTTGGTGGATCTGTTGCCTGTTTAATAGTATAAGCCCATTGTCATCCTGTCAATTTTCAAGCTCTTCACCTCTCTTGTCCATATGTTCATAGCCCCAGCTATGTGAATGGCTGTTAAAGTCTCCACATACAATTATTCTTTCTTTTAATGTAATTGTGTCTAGTGCTAGTGGGCGGTCACTCGGACAGTAGTAGTTAAGTAGATGGAAGTCTGTATTTCATGTCCTGAGGTGCAGTATTTGATATTCTGCCCCATCCATATACACTTCAATCTGACATGCATTAATGTGTTCCTTACAAGTGTCAGTATTCTGCCCTTTTGTCTGTTTTTTCTGTCAGATCGGTAGCACTGGTATGCCCTAATCTTCAAGGCTATGTCGTTGTTTAGATGGGTTTCCTGCAAACAGCATATGCTTATTTGTTCTTCATGCAGGATATTTTCTAATTCTATCTTTTTACTGTACCCATCTCTTTTGCTCTTGATGCCTTCAGCAATCCAGTGCATTATTTTTAGTGGTCTTATTTTGGATTGGCCAGTAGCTCTATTCTCTCGCCCCCTGACTCCACAGAGCGGTTGAGAAGGACATCCAGTAATGGAGGTTGGGCCCTTACGAGGCTGAGGGCCCGGCGCTGCACCTGCCTGAGTGTCCATCACAGGGCGAGTGCCATATTGATTTGCGGTTATAGACATACTTCCATTTGCGTTGAGTGCGTGGCATCCTGATTGTTGTGCGCCTTTTGGCTGGTTGCCTCCGACTTCAGCACTTAAACTTGCTAGAGCAGACTGTGGTCTTGCTCGGTTGTAGGAAGGCCTGGCCAGTCTTAGTTTTCAGTCCCTGGTGACTGTTAAGCCCCATCCCCACAACAAGGAGCTGGCCTTGATGAGGTGACTTGTCCATGTTTGTGAAGTTTTTTCAGCTTAATTTTTTTACAGTACAGTATACCCAGTCCCTTGCCAAACCCTCCTTAGTCGCCTCTTACAAACATGCCTGGTAGGGAACAGTGCCACAATTCTTTACTCCCCACTTGGGCCCCGGCAGCGCACGGATGTGAAATAAAAACAGGAGTAAGGCAGGGATGCCTTCCATCTCCATTTCTCTTTCTACTGGCCATAGATTGGATTATAAAAATAACTCAGAGCAACAGAAATGGAATCCAGTGGTCATTGACCAAGCAACTTGATGATTTAGACTTTGCTGATGACATAGCTCTCCTATCACACAGCCATCAACAGATGCAGGATAAAATGAGCATACTTGATGGAGAGATCACAACAGCTAGGACTGAAGATTAATAGAGATAAGACCAACATTATGAGAATTAATGCAGTTGGCAATAACACAAATAATAATAGGAGAAATACCTCTACTAGACGTACAATCTTACATATATCTGTGCAGTAATATAGACAAAGAGGGAAGAACAGAGAATCATACCAAAGTAAGGATATCAAGCAAGAGGTGCTTTCTTTGCACTGGAAATGTGGAAGTCCAAAGAAATTAGGTTAAATACAAAGAAAAGGTTGAACAAGATATTGTTTTGTACAGTTTTGTTATAGATCACACTGTTTTGGGACAGTTATATTATAGATCACACTGTTTTGTACAGTTATATTATAGATCACACTGTTTTGTACAGTTATGTTATAGATCACACTGTTTTGTACAGTTATGTTATAGATCACACTGTTTTGTACAGTTATGTTATAGATCACACTGTTTTGTACAGTTATATTATAGATCACACTGTTTTGTACAGGTATAATATAGATCACACTGTTTTGTACAGTTATATTATAGATCACACTGTTTTGTACAGTTATATTATAGATCACACTGTTTTGTACAGTTATATTATAGATTACACTGTTTTGGGACAGTTATATTATAGATCACACTGTTGTGGGACAGTTAATTATAGATCACACTGTTTTGGGACAGTTATATTATAGATCACACTGTTTTGTACAGTTATATTATAGATCACACTGTTTTGTACAGTTATTATAGATCACACTGTTTTGGGACAGTTATATTATAGATCACACTGTTTTGTACAGTTATATTATAGATCACACTGTTTGCTACACTTAACACCTCACCAGTTCCTCACCAAAATTGATTACTACACTTACATTAGTCAGCTTTGTGTCTTTCATTTTTGTTCATATTTTTTTTCTTTACCCTGCTTGTATATTCATCATAAATAATTACATTATTGCTTCCTAGGGGATAGTTGCAATAAATGTATGTTTCATTGTAGTCATAGATGTTTTTTGATTGCAGTCAGGTTTAATTTAATGTACATAGATCCTGTAGCAAAGCATAAAGTATGACGTTTATACATCAGGGGTTGTTGGTGGTGGTTCATCTCTGAGTCAAGATGTTTCCCAGTTCATATATAAAGTACTGATTCAGGTCTGATTTCATCAACATCTGGCAGAATTAAAGTTTTTTCTTGTCCATTAGTCAGCAAATATGGCAATGTCAAGCCCTTCTGTTAGTGGACAGGTCATTGATTTAATAATAGCACAGTGAATACAGCACTTATGTATTTCTGTATGTATTGATTACAGAGCACTTATGTATTTCTGTATGTATTGATTACAGCACTTATGTATTTCTGTATGTATTGATTACAGAGCACTTATGTATTTCTGTATGTATTGATTACAACACTTATGTATATCTGTATGTATTGATTACAACACTTATGTATTTCTGTATGTATTGATTACAACACTTATGTATTTCTGTATGTATTGATTACAGAGCACTTATGTATTTCTGTATGTATTGATTACAACTTATGTATATCTGTATGTATTGATTACAACACTTATGTATATCTGTATGTATTGATTACAACACTTATGTATTTCTGTATGTATTGATTGCAACACTTATGTATTTCTGTATGTATTGATTACAACACTTATGTATATCTGTATGTATTGATTACAGAGCACTTATGTATATCTGTATGTATTGATTACAACTTATGTATATCTGTATGTATTGATTACAACACTTATGTATTTCTGTATGTATTGATTACAACACTTATGTATTTCTGTATGTATTGATTACAGAGCACTTATGTATTTCTGTATGTATTGATTACAACACTTATTTATTTATGTATGTATTGATTACATCACTTATGTATTTCTGTATGTATTGATTACAACACTTATGTATTTCTGTATGTATTGATTACACCACTTATGTATTTCTGTATGTATTGATTACAACACTTATTTATTTCTGTATGTATTGATTACATCATTTATATATGTATGCTGTGTTCATTGTCAACCCTGTGTGTGTTTATGTGTTTCTCTGCTGTCTCTATTAGTGTGTGTATGTCTCTGCTGTCTGTGTTTGTGTCTCACTCTGTGTGCATGTCTCTGCTGCCTGTATGTGTCTGCTGTCTGTGTGCATGTCTCTGCTATTTGTATGTGCGTCTCTCAACTGATTGTATGTACCTCTCTCTCTACTGTCTGTGTGTGTCTCTTGGCTGTCTGCATGTGTCTCTACTGTCTGTGCATCTCTCAACTGATTGTATGTACCTCTCTCTCTACTGTCTGCATGTGTCTCTACTGTCTGTGTCAACAAATCTGATGAGCCTCCTCCTCTACCACAGGTACAGATCCTTCATCCTGGTCTTCACATTCCTTTGTTACACCAGCTACCACCTTTCCAGGAAACCCATCAGTGTCGTCAAGGTCAGTGTAACAGCGTGCACACACTCACTCGCCCGCTCACTCACTCACTCACTCACTCACTCACTAACGAACACACTCACCCACTCACTCACTCACTCACACTCATTCACTCACTCACTCACTCACTCAATCACTCACTCACACACTCACTCACTCACACACACATTCATTCACTCACTCACTCACAACTGCTAATGATTAATTAAATGATATTCTCACCATAGAGAGCATCATCATTATCAAGTACCACTGCTGGCATAGATGATCATGTCTCTTCACAACTTTCAATCTCGAAGATTATTTATCATATCCCTTGTTAACCTTCTGCCCAGCCATTCTCTTAAGCTGTCTGGTATTTTTCTCTTTGTTTCCCTCTATCTCTTCATCCCTCAATTTTCCCAGTTTTTACAATATACTCCAGCTGTTACCTTCTCATTACATAGACAAAAAATGTTGATAATTTCTTCCTAATATTGGAAATTAGCTCTCTTTTTGCTTTGGCCACTTTCAGAATGATTTCATTACCATAGAGGACAGGCGAGAAATAAAACGCTCTCTATTTGAATTGGTACATGTGAATCGTGAACATCTGTAAATCAGCTAACAAATGTTTACAATTCATTTATTCTTATCTGATAACTAATCCTGTTATCACATACTTCCAAAAAATGTGAAGTGGGTGTAGATGTGCTGTGTTGTGGCTTGTAGTTAGCTGCTGTATCTGTTGGTCTAAGACATTCATTTGTGGTGTTTTGGCCTGCTTTCTTTCTTCTTTTGGCACTTGTGTGGCCAGGCTGCTAACAGAGCCGTGTCTGAGAAGTGAAATAGGATCATGGTCAGCTCTGGTTCATTATTCCTGACACAAGCAAGGATTTATTACTGCTGACCATTCTTAGCTGATGATGATGATGACACAGGCAGATATTGCTAATGACCACTTTAACTGATGATGATACGCGCAGATATTGCTGATGACCACTTTCAACTGATGATGATAACACAGGAAGATATTGCTGATGACCACTTTCAATTAATTATGATGACACAGGCAGATATTGCTGATGACCACTTTCAATTAATTATGATGACACAGGCTGATATTGCTGATGACCACTTTCAATTAATTATGATGACACAGGCAGATATTGCTGATGACCACTTTCAACTGATGATGATGATAACACAGGCAGATATTGCTGATGACCACTTTCAATTAAGTATGATAACACAGGCAGATATTGCTGATGACCACTTTCAATTAATTATGATGACACAGGCAGATATTGCTGATGACCACTTTCAATTAAGTATGATAACACAGGCAGATATTGCTGATGACCACTTTCAATTAATTATGATGACACAGGCAGATATTGCTGATGACCACTTTCAATTGATGATGATGATACACAGGCAGATATTGCTGATGACCACTTTCAACTGATGATGATGATAACACAGGCAGATATTGCTGATGACCACTTTCAATTATTATGATGACACAGGCAGATATTGCTGATGACCACTTTCAACTGATGATGATGATAACACAGGCAGATATTGCTGATGATCACTTTCAATTAATTATGATGACACAGGCAGATATTGCTGATGACCACTTTCAACTCATCCTGACACAGAGCAGCTTAGCTACTATTTCTGACCAATCACTCCCAACCATGATGCGCTTATTATGATAGGACCTTTCCTTTTAGATTCAAAACTGTGTCTGTCTTGTCCAGGTGTAGAACATTTCCTTGTTCTGATTTAATAGTTGACCTACAGTGTGTATTTGTTCTAGTTATATCTGAGTATGTTCATCTCAAAGTTGAGGTTTGTACCTTACTGAAAGATTCTTTATATGCAAGTGATGTGTATTCAAGTATGGATGGACACAGTGTGTTACATGTAGCTCATCACAGAGCGGAAGTCGCAGCTAGCCTCACTACAGATGACCTTTTCTAGCTTTGTACTGGGGACTATAACCCTTCAGTATGGGTGTCAAACAAGATTGACCTTGTTTAATAATTGTTTTGTTTGTGTTTGTCTTCTGTTTCATGTTTGTGTTTTGTCGCCTGTTTGTGTTTGTCTTCTGTTTCATGTTTGTGTTTGTCTTCTGTTTCATGTTTGTGTTTTGTTGCCTGTTTCATGTTTGTGTTTTGTTGCCTGTTTCATGTTTGTATTTTGTCACCTGTTTGTGTTTGTCTTCTGTTTCATGTTTGTGTTTGTTTTTCTGTTTCATGTTTGTGTTTTGTTGCCTGTTTCATGTTTGTGTTTTGTTGCCTGTTTCATGTTGTGTTTTGTCACCTGTTTGTGTTTGTGTTTTGTCACCTGTTTGTGTTTGTCTTCTGTTTCATGTTTGTGTTTGTCTTCTGTTTCATGTTTGTGTTTGTCTTCTGTTTCATGTTTGTGTTTGTCTTCTGTTTCATGTTTGTATTTTGTCACCTGTTTGTGTTTGTCTTCTGTTTCATGTTTGTGTTTTGTTGCCTGTTTCATGTTTGTGTTTTGTCACCTGTTTGTGTTTGTCTTCTGTTTCATGTTTGTGTTTGTTTTCTGTTTCATGTTTGTGTTTGTCTTCTGTTTCATGTTTGTGTTTGTCTTCTGTTTCATGTTTGTGTTTTGTTGCCTGTTTCATGTTTGTGTTTGTCTTCTGTTTCATGTTTGTGTTTTGTCACCTGTTTGTGTTTGTCTTCTGTTTCATGTTTGTGTTTTGTTGCCTGTTTCATGTTTGTGTTTGTCTTCTGTTTCATGTTTGTGTTTGTCTTCTGTTTCATGTTTGTGTTTGTCTTCTGTTTCATGTTTGTGTTTGTCTTCTGTTTCAGAGTGTTCTTCACAGGGACAATTGCAGTTCTGTTCCACATGGAAGTTCAGTCAACACCTCGGACCCATACTGGTGTGATTGGGCTCCATTTAGTGAGTTATTTGTGTATTAGTCATCCTCTCTACATAAAGATAAATGTCTGTAGAAGTTGTTTTTGTGCTTCATAGTAGAGCAATGTGTACTGGCCTACTGATAACAAGAGGTTTGGTTTGATCCTCATTAATGGCTTCCATCGTCAATGGGTGCCAGATTTTTCTGTAAAGAAAAACAGCACTTACATAACTCTGACTATATTGAGAAAGAAAAAAAAAACCATGAGTGGAAACTCACTGTTAAACATGACACAGGGCATCATGGGATACTTTTTTTTCCCCTGTGTTCAAGTAGAAAATATTTTGAAATATTTCAGACAATTTTGTACATTACAATAAAGGTAAGGTAAAGTACGAAACTTGCTGAATTGGCATCTTAGCACACAAGTTTTCACCCATAATGTGCTCGGCCACCTATCCAGAAGTGTTCGGAGTAACTGGACAGTGTCACTTTAAGTATCAAAACTTTCGATGCGAGGTGTCATTCCTCACCTTCATAGAGTACTACCCTCGTACCCATCTCTGCCAGCAGCTGGCTCAACACAGGGGTATTTTTGTTTCCCAACCACAACTGACACTGCTTCCAGCGGGAATCGAACATGGGTTGTCCAAACGTTGGTAGCTTAGTCAGAGGGTTTTTCCAATTAGGCTACCAAGGCCCCCAACATGACAGTTCTGTCTTGTATTCCTGAATAAGTCAAAGGACCTGAGGCTATGAACCTGGGCTCTGACAGAATGTTCTCAGATTGTTTGGCTAGTATTTAAGGTACACATAACAGTGACCACTCAGATTGTTTGGTATCTGCATTCTGGCTAGCATTTATGATATGATACACCTATTAGTGGCCATTCGGACTCTTAGATTCCATCAACGTTGTTTAGTTTGTTAACCCCCCAATATTTTACTTGCCCTCCAATAATCCACTCCCCCCCCCCCAATATTTTACTTGCCCTCCAATATTCCACCTCCCCCCTATATTTAACTTGCCCAACCAATATTCCACTCACCCCCCCCCCCCCCCCCCAATATTTTACTTGCCCTCCAATATTCCACTCACCCCCCAACCCCATATTTTACTTGCCCTCCAATAATCCACTCCCCCCCCAATATTTTACTTGCCCTCCAATATTCCACTCACCCCCCCCCCATATTTTACTTGCCCTCCAATATCCCCCCCCCCCCGAATATTTTACTTGCCCTCCAATATTCCACCTCCCCCCTATATTTAACTTGCCCAACCAATATTCCACTCATCCCCCAATATTTTACTTGCCCTCCAATATTCCACTCACCCCCCCCCCCCATATTTTACTTGCCCTCCAATATTCCACTCACACCCCCCCCCCAATATTTTACTTGCCCTACAATATTCCACTCACCCCCCCCAATATTTTACTTGCCCTACAATATTCCACTCACACCCCCCCCCCCCCAATATTTTACTTGCCCTACAATATTCCACTCACCCCCCCCCCCCCCAATATTTTACTTGCCCTACAATATTCCACTCACACCCCCCCCCCATATTTTACTTGCCCTCCAATATTCCCCCCCCCCAATATTTTACTTGCCCTCCAAATTCCACCTCCCCCCTATATTTAACTTGCCCAACCATATTCCACTCACCCCCCCCCCCATATTTTACTTGCCCTCCAATATTCCACTCACCCCCCCCCCCCACCAATATTTTACTTGCCCTCCAATATTCCACCCACCCCCCCCCATATTTTACTTGCCCTCCAATATTCCACTCACCCCCGCCCCCCCCCATATTTTTCTTGCCCTCCAATATTCCACCCCCCCCCCCCCAATATTTTACTTGCCCTCCAATATTCCACTCACCCCCCCCCCCAATATTTTACTTGCCCTCCAATATTTTACTTGCCCTCTAATATTCCACTCACCCCTCCCCCCCCAATATTTTACTTGCCCTCTAATATTCCACTCACCCGCCCAATATTTTACTTGCCCTACAATATTCCACCCACCCCCCCCCCCCAATATTTTACTTGCCCTACAATATTCCACTCACCCCCCCCCCCCCCATATTTTACTTGCCCTCCAATATTCCACTCATCCCCCAATATTTTACTTGCCCTCCAATATTCCACTCACCCCCCCCCCCCCCCAATATTTTACTTGCCCTCCAATATTCCACTCACCCCCCCCCCCAATATTTTACTTGCCCTACAATATTCCACTCACCCCCCCCCCCAATATTTTACTTGCCCTACAATATTCCACTCACCCCCCCCCCAATATTTTACTTGCCCTACAATACTCACTCACCCCCCCCCCCAATATTTTACTTGCCCTACAATATTCCACTCACCCCCCCCCCCCCCCCCCCCCAATATTTTACTTGCCCTACAATATTCCACTCACCCCCCCCCCCCAATATTTTACTTGCCCTACAATATTCCACTCACCCCCCCCCCCCAATATTTTACTTGCCCTACAATATTCCACTCACCCCCCCCCCCCCAATATTTTACTTGCCCTACAATATTCCACCCCCCCCCCCAATATTTTACTTGCCCTTCAATATTTTACTTGCACTCCATATTCCCCACCCCCCCCCCAATATTTTACTTGCCCTTCAATATTTTACTTGCCCTCCACATTCCACCCCCACCCTCCCCCCAATATTTTACTTGCCCTCCAATATTCCACACCCCCCCATATTTTACTTGCCCTCCAATATTCCACCCCCCAATATTTAACTTGCCCTCCAATATTCCACACCCCCCCCCCCCCAATATTTTACTTGCCCTCCAATATTTCCAATATTTAACTTGCCCTCCAATATTCCACTCCCCCCCCCAATATTTTACTTGCCCTCCAATATTCCACCCCCCCCCCCCCAATATTTTACTTGCCCTCCAATATTTCCAATATTTAACTTGCCTCCAATATTCCACTCTCCCCCCCCCCCAAATATTTTACTTGCCCCCCAATATTTTACTTGCCCTCCAATATTCCACCCCACCCCCCCCCCAATATTCCACCCCCCCCCATATTTTACTTGTCTGCTTGCCCTCCAATATTCCACCACCCCCCCCCCCCTCCCCCAACATTCTCACCATCAACATGCCACCCTGACCAACATTCTACCACAAACATGCCGCCCTGACCAACGTTCTATCACCAACATTCCGCCCTGACCAACATTCTTCTCACCATCAACATTCTGCCCTGACCAACATTCTTCTCACCATCAACATGCTGCTCTGACCAACATTCTATCACCAACATGGCGCCCTGACCAACATTCTATCACTAACATGCTGCCCTGACCAACATTCTATCACTAACATGCTGCCCTGACCAACATTCTATCACTAACATGCTGCCCTGACCGACAATCTATCACCAACATGCTGCCCTGACCAACATTCTACCACCAACATGCCGCCCTGACCAACATTCTACCACCAACATGCTGCCCTGACCAACATTCTATAGTCCGTTCAGATTCGTTTGCCTAGACATTAATTTATTTTTTTCAAAAACTTATTGTTCATTTGCATTGATCTTTTGAAGTTAGGTTTAGAATACTAATGTCGCTATAAAAATATTTTTTTATCAAAGAAATGTGATCCAGTTTCAAAGATGCCCCAATATTCCACACCCCCCCCCCCCCACCCCCCAATATTTTACTTGCCTACTTGCCCTCAATATTCCACCCCCCCCCCCAATATTTTACTTGCCCTCCAATATTCCACTCTCCCCCCCCCCCCAATATTTTACTTGCCCTCCAATATTCCACCCCCCCCCCCCCCCAGTATTTTACTTGTCCTCCAATATTCCACACACCCCCCCCCCCCCCCCCCCCCATATTTTACTTGCCCTCCAATATTTTACTTGCCCGCCAATATCCCCCCCCCCCATATTATACTTGCCCTCCAATAAAATAACTCTACCCTTACTGTTATATTTATCTGTTGATTGTTTATCATCCTGTTGCTGTAGTAATCTCCAGAATGATGATTTATTGTTTCAGTTATTTAGTTCCAAACAAAATTTTTCTGTATTCCCAGACCATGACAATGGCCTAGATTTGCTTGGAACGCTCGATCTCTGTTATCTTATCTCTTATGCTGTGGCCATGTTTTTAAGGTAAACACTTTTGAGCACTTTGGAAAAAAGAAAAGGAATGTTTCTCATTGTCATGAAGTTATGATACATTTGCTATTCTTTTGTTTCAGGTATTTTTAGAATGAGTTTCTACCTGTCTGTGCCATCTTTATGTGGAATGCCCAGAATGTCTTATCTGTAGTTTGTTTGGTGGGCAGTGTCTGACCAACATACACATGACACATGTCAATCATTTATTTAGATTCATGGATATCTTGAATGGAATTCAATCTGTTTATTTCTTTATTTGTTGTGTATGATTGCCTTTTGTGTGCGTGATTGTCATAATGAGATTACTGTTTTGCTCAGACCAACATTCTTCTCACCACCAACATGGCGCTCTGACCAACATTCTATCACTAACATGCTGCCCTGACCAACATTCTATCACCAACATGCCGCCCTGACCAACAATCTATCACCAACATGCCGCCCTGACCAACGTTCTTCTCACCATCAACATGCCACCCTGACCAACATTCTACCACAAACATGCCGCCCTGACCAACGTTCTATCACCAACATTCCGCCCTGACCAACATTCTTCTCACCATCAACATTCTGCCCTGACCAACATTCTTCTCACCATCAACATGCTGCTCTGACCAACATTCTATCACCAACATGGCGCCCTGACCAACATTCTATCACTAACATGCTGCCCTGACCAACATTCTATCACTAACATGCCTCCCTGACCAACATTCTATCACTAACATGCTGCCCTGACCGACAATCTATCACCAACATGCTGCCCTGACCAACATTCTACCACCAACATGCCGCCCTGACCAACATTCTACCACCAACATGCTGCCCTGACCAACATTCTACCACCAACATGCTGCCCTGACCAACATTCTACCACCAACATGCTGCCCTGACCAACATTCTATCACCAACATGCTGCCCTGACCAACATTCTATCACCAACATGGCGTTCTGACCAACATTCTATCACAATCATGTCGCCCGAACCAACGTTCTTCTCACCATCAACATGCCGCCCTGACCAACATTCTATCACAAACATGCCGCCCTGACCAACGTTCTATCACCAACATTCCGCCCTGACCAACATTCTTCTCACCATCAACATGCTGCCCTGACCAACGTTCTTCTCACCATCAACATGCTGCTCTGACCAACATTCTATCACCACATGGCGCCCTGACCAACATTCTATCACTAACATGCTGCCCTGACCAACATTCTATCACTAACATGCCGCCCTGACCAACATTCTATCACTAAAATGCTGCCCTGACCGACAATCTATCACCAACATGCTGCCCTGACCAACATTCTACCACCAACATGCCGCCCTGACCAACATGCTGCCCTGACCAACATTCTACCACCAACATGCCGCCCTGACCAACCGCCCTGACCAACATTCTATCACCAACATGGCGCCCTGACCAACATTCTATCACCAACATGGCGCCCTGACCAACATTCTATCACCAACATGGCGCCCTGACCAACATTCTTCTCACCACCAACATGCTGCCCTGACCAACATTCTATCACCAACATGGCGCCCTAAACCAACATTCTATCACCAACATTGCGCCCTGACCAACATTCTATCACCAACATGGCGCCCTAAACCAACATTCTATCACCAACATGCCGCCCTGACCAACATTCTATCACCAACATGGCACCCTGACCAACATTCTATCACCAACATGCCGCCCTGACCAACAATCTATCACCAACATGCCACCCTGACCAACATTCTATCACCAACATGCCGCCTTGACCAACATTCTATCACCAACATGCCACCCTGACCAACATTCTATCACCAACATGCACCCTGACCAACATTCTTCTCACCATCAACATGCCGCCCTGACCAACGTTCTTCTCACCACCAACATTTTAACCACTATTTTATTTCTACATCGTCTCACCAACATTGTACTCACTCTTTCAACTACCATCACATCATCTCATGTTTCTTCCATGTCACATTGTAATCTCCTAACAATAAACAATAATAGCACATATTGCCATTACAACTGACTTGTGTGAACACACTAATCACCTCATCAACCTGTTTGCTCCAGCGGACACTTTGCAGACAGAATGAACCTGCGACACTATCTCTCAGGCGGCATGATCCTCTGTGGCGTTTTCACCATTGCCTTTGGCTTGGGGTATTTCTTCGACATTCATTCTTTTGCATATTACGTGGCAGTTCAGGTAAGCCATGGAAAAGTAATGATGCTGTATATGGGTACAGGTAGAGTGAGAAAAGTAGATCTATAGATACTATTTGTGAGTTAATGTAGAATGAGAAAAGTAGATCTATAGATACTATTTTTGAGTAGATGTAGAATGAGAAAAGTAGATCTATAGATACTATTTGTGAGTTAATGTAGAATGAGAAAAGTAGATCTATAGATACTATTTGTGAGTAGATGTAGAATGAGAAAAGTAGATCTATAGATACTATTTGTGAGTAGATGTAGAATGAGAAAAGTAGATCTATAGATACTATTTGTGAGTAGATGTAGAATGAGAAAAGTAGATCTATAGATACTATTTGTGAGTAGATGTAGAATGAGAAAAGTAGATCTATAGATACTATTTGTGAGTAGATGTAGAATGAGAAAAGTAGATCTATAGATACTATTTGTGAGTTGATGTAGAATGAGAAAAGTAGATCTATAGATACTATTTGTGAGTTGATGTAGAATGAGAAAAGTAGATCTATAGATACTATTTGTGAGTAGATGTAGAATGAGAAAAGTAGATCTATAGATACTATTTGTGGGTGCTGCTTCTCTCTTTAGTTTATTAGTTTGTCAACAATTGTAATGGTAAACAACTGAATTCATCAACTAGCTTGGTCTATGTCCTAACCTTGTCCAGGTTTGTTGGGGCAGTGTTGATGTTAATTAATCTTTCTCTTCCACCTTTCTCTCATCATTCCTTGTGAGCTCTAGAAGTTGAGGCCTGTCCATGTTCATTTTTAATCTTTTTCTTTTAATTTTGACCCTAGATTACAGTACCTATCTTTGAGTCACGATTTTACCTTAAAGTTCATCAAAACGATGAACACCCTTTGTTGTTTGGAGAAATAATTTTTTCTTTGAGCTTTTGCTACAAAGCTTTGCATTTACCTAAGAAGAGCCGCAGAATTTTGCTACAAAGCTTTGCATTTACCTAAGAAGAGCCGCAGGAATTTTGCTACAAAGCTTTGCATTTACCTAAGAAGAGCCGCAGGAATTTTGCTACAAAGCTTTGCATTTACCTAAGAAGAGCCGCAGGAATTTTGCTACAAAGCTTTGCATTTACCTAAGAAGAGCCGCAGGAATTGGATGTGGTAAACATATTCCGGCTTAGACCCGACTTATAGCCCCGAATTTGAATGCATAGTGCTATTGGATGGTGCTTTGTTTATTGACCAGTTGGATGTGGTAAACATATTCCGGCTTAGACCCGACTTATAGCCCGAATTTGAATGCATAGTGCTATTGGATGGTGCTTTGTTTATTGACCAGTTGGCTGTCAGGCCAGATTTTATCTTAGTGTAATTGGTCGCCTATCCCATGTTTACAATGGTTTGTTTGATGTCTTGCCCACAGCTGAAGAGATTTTCACAGTCAGAGGTACATTTGTAAAAAATTATCTCACTTATGGCCAAATTTATAAAATAAAATAAAAGCAGGACTTTTACATTACATTAGGAGTTTTTACTAAGCTTGCACACCTCGTATGAAATAAAAAAAAAAATCTTCTTGCAGTGACTTGACAGTGTTCACTGGCGGGAATAACTAGGAAGATATATGGAGGGAAAAAATGTGTGCGCATGACAAACTGTCAAATTCCAAGAATGTTAATTGTGCCATTGTCATTTTGATGATATAGTCCCATAAGGGCTCATCTAACTTGGGGCTAAATGTTAATCATGTCAGAATATTCATTGTTGGACTTGTTCTTTAACTAATTTATAAAAAAAAGAAAACAGGATACACTTTTATAGGTAAAGTAAATGTGATCCTGAGTGATCGTTATTACTCTGGTCAACGGGATGCTCAGTGTAGAATCATGGCATGCATCTACACTAATGCAGAAACACTTTTGTCTGCATGTTTTCTACATAACTGCTGAAAGTCCAGTTGTATTCGATTTTTATTCTATACTGACATTACAACGAAAATGAGTAATTGCCTTTGACTATAACTCTACAGGTTATAGGTGGAATGTTTCAAGCCACAGGGTGGCCAGGAGTGGTGACTTGTGTCGGCAACTGGTTTGGGAAAGGGAAGTAAGTTGAACAGTATTCATTAGCCTCACAGAGTTGTTTCATCTTTGTTTTTTCCTGAAAGGATGACTGTGCATGCATGTGTATATGTGTGTGTGAGAACTCTATTCTGAACTCTATGTTGAAGGTCAAAACTGAAGGTTGAAGGTTCCATAATTTATCCTTTGATTTTTTAATAAGATATACTTTGAGCAAATAGATTTAATTATGTTTCCATTAATTTTGCCCAAAACATATAGACCTATTTGTCTGTATCTTTTCTCTAGTGTGTCATTCTTGTGAAATAATTACACAGCAAGACTATGCCGTTACATCTTATCTGCCACATGAGGACATTTAACTAGACCAGCAGTGGGCATGTTTTATCTTCTCTGCTACTTGAAGGCATTTATCTAGACCAGCAGTGGGCATGTTTTATCTTCTCTGCTACATGAAGGCAATTATCTAGACCAGCATTGGGCACGTTTTATCTTCCCTGCTACATGAAGGCATTATCTAGACCAGCAGTGGGCATGTTTTATCTTCTCAGCTACATGAAGGCATTTATCTAGACCAGCAGTGGGCATGTTTTATCTTCTCTGCTACATGAAGGCATTTATCTAGACCAGCAATGAGCATGTTTTATCTTCTCTTTATAATTAAAAAGCTTACCTGTTAGGGTTTGAGCATGTGTTGCTTTTTATTGATTTTTTTTTTTTGGGGGTAGGGGGTGAGTCCAGGTGATGGAGTTATATATATATATATATATAAATATATATAATACATATATATAATACATATAATTTTCAAATCTAGCACAAGGGCCAGCTTGGTGGGCCATGGGTTGCCCACCTCTGAGGTAGCATATATCTTACCTGTATCACCTATATAAAAGAAGATTGTGTTATAAAACCATGGCATTACAGTGACACATATATTGACACATAATGCCAGTTGCATGAATTATTTTGTTCTTGATTTGATTGATTTATAGTAATTAGTATTGTTCCCTCTCCCAACTTTATTTTTTTTTAAATCAATCATCATCATGTGCCATACCGATTGACGTAGGCAGTCATGCCCTTCAACAGTTCTCTATCCACAGTGCATCATATCAATTCTTTTGTTGACTGTTTTCCATGCCATGGACACCAAGCCATCCAGTATCTTATCTTTTTGTCCCCGTATTATGCCAGTTGTAGCCAAGTATTCAAAATTTCCTCTTCTCATGATGTGCCCAAAAAATGTTGATTGTTTCTTTATGATGTTTTTTATGAACTCCCTTTTTGTGTTTGATCCTTTGAGAATTTCGTCATTGGTCTTTTTAGCTGTCATGGAACTTTCAACATTCTTCTGAGAAATCCCATTTCTGTGGCCTCTAGTTGTCTTTTCATTTGTTTGTCTTTCTTTTCTTTCTACCTTTTTAGCTGTCATGGAACTTTCAACATTTTTCTGAGAAATCCAATCTCTGTAGCCTCTAATTGTCTTTTCATTTGTTTGTCTTTCTTTTCTTTCTACCTTTTTAGCTCCCAGTGGAGCATAGGTCTTCAACAAACATTTTCCAAGTCATTCTGTTTTTTGCCATTCTTTTAAGATCATTCCATGTTTTCCCAATCATCTTCATCTCTGCTTCTATCTGTCTTCTCCTAGAATTCATTGATCTTCCTCTTTGTCTTTTCCCCTGGGGATTCCAAAAAAGGGCCTGTTGTGTAATACTCTCAGTTGGTTTCCGCAGTGTGTGTCCTATCCAGTGCCATCGTCTTCGCTGTATCTCTTTATCCACTGGTATTTGACTGGTACATTTCCATAATTCTATGTTAGTGATTTGTCCTGCCATTTCCATCCTTTTATCCTGCGTAAGCATCCATTAATGAAAGTCTGTATCTTCGTGATTGTCAATTTTGTTGTTCTCCATGTTTCACAGCCATATAATAATAGGACCGACTTAACATTTGAGTTGAAAATTTTTATTTTGTATTTAACCTAATTTCTTTGGATTTCCATATGTTTCCCAGTGCAATGAAAGTTCCTTTTGCTTTTGATATCCTTATTTTGGTATCATTTTCTGTTCCTCCTTCTTTATCTATATTACTGCCCAGATATATGTAAGATTGTACGTCTAGTAGAGGTATTTCTCCTATTATTATTTGTGTTATTGCCAACTGCATTAATTCTCATAATGTTGGTCTTATCTCTATTAATCTTCAGTCCTAGCTGTTGTGATCTCTCATCAAGTATGTTCATTTTATCCTGCATCAGTTGATGGCTGTGTGATAGGAGAGCTATGTCATCAGCAAAGTCTAAATCATCAAGTTGTTTGGTCAGTGACCACTGGATTCCATTTCTGTTGTTTTGAGTTATTTTCATAATCCAATCTATGGCCAGTAGAAAGAGAAATGGAGACAGAAGGCATAACCTGCCTTACTCCTGTTCTTATTTCAAATGCTTCTGTAAGCTGTCCTTCATGCACCACGCTACATTTCGTTCCTTCATACATTGTTTTTATCAGGTTAATAAACTTTATGGGGATTCCGTAATGACTCAGCAACTTCCAAAGCATTCTTCTGTCTACACTATCAAATGCCTTTTCGTAATCTATGAATCCAATATAAAGTGGGGATTTTAGTTCTAAACTTTGTTCAACTATTATACGTAGAGTAGTTATTTGATCAGCACATAATCTGTTCTTCCTAAAACCTGCTTGTTCATCTCTCAAATGTTTCTCTATGGCCTCTTTTAGTCTCTCCAGAATGATTCTGTTTCATATTTTTCCTGGCACTGATAGTAGCATAATTCCCCTATAATATATATATTGTGCACTCTTGTAAACTTCCTTTCTTTGGTAGTTTGATCATATAAACTTCATTCCAGTCTTTAGGTATTTCTTCCCTCTCCCAAATTTTATCTAGTAGATTATATAACATCTTGGTAGAGGTGTTAATATCTGCTTTGATGGCTTCCGAAGGAATTTCATTTGGTCCTGTGGCTTTACCATTTTTTAATAGTTTGATGGCTTTCATTATTTCTTATTGCTTGGTTTTCCGCAGTTAACGTGTAACTCTTCTTCTGCTGGTAGTATATCTGGAGGATTATTTGAGCTGGGTCTATTCAAAAGTTCTTCAAAATGCTCTTTCCATCTCTCCATTTGTCCCCTTATATTACTAAGCTGATTTCCTTTCTTATCTTTAATAAAGGCATTGATATGTTTGTATTTTCCACTTAATTTCTTTGTGCTGTTGTACAGTTCTTTCATATTCCCTTATTTGCTGCTTCTTCTGCCTCTTTAGATAGTTCATCTATATATTTCCTCTTATCCCTTTTAATGCATCTTCTCACTTCTTTGTTCACCTCTGTATAAGCTTCCTGTGTCTTGGCTTTATTACTTCTCGTTAAAGATCAAGGAATTAAAGATAAATTCGCAATCACAATATCAAACAAATACCAAGTCCTCCAACAGCTAGAAAATACAATAAATATAGAAGATCATTGGAAACAGGTAAAAGATATATGGAAAGAGACATGCGAAGAAACACTGGGGAAAAGAGAACGCCAGAATAAGGCATGGATGACAGAAGACCCTCAATAAAATTAAAGAAAGAAAGAACAAGAAAGCAGACATAAATAAAAGCATTTGTTTGTCTACTGTCCATGATTTGCTTCCGTAGGTCAGAACTGGCTCTATATGCCCCCGAAACGTTTATTTCTTCTATATTATTATGACTGTCCTTAGGAATGCTGTATTATTTCTTTTGTTAGAATGGTGTAACTCGATCACATTCAATTCTTAGACGGGGATATTGCTACTGAGAACTTGTTGATGGATGACTACCCTGGTAACACTGTCATCAGTTGATTTACCCATCACCAATTGCGACCGGCAGCCTGCCCCTTCTGTTAACGTTACAGGGGTGGTGGCGCTTTTCTGAATGGGACCGCTGGAAATGTTATTTATTTCTCCGGTAGTGCAATTTGATGAATGGCGACTCACACATTGACCGTAACCCTGATCTCGTGACACCTGGATGCTCAGTCATGCACGAGACCGTTTGCTTGGGAATTGACACGTCTACACCTGTGTCCTGTGGTTAAGTATAGCACTTCGTTGAGTTGTGCCAGCGACTTTGTTCTTTTCCCAAGTCTCACTCCACCTGGCGTGACCAGCTCACTGTTAGAATACACAACACCAGACCATTCTGAGGCAAACAAGTCTTTATTCAAATGACCCAACACATGGGTGCTTTATTCCAACATATGTACAAATAATTTACATGATCAACTGTCTGTGCTGTATGGTCGATCACACTGCCCAGTAGCAATATTACTTGCCACTGGGACCTAGGCTCTCACACACTAACTATGCGAACTTACTATTTGGGAACTGTTCCCCACTGAACAATTCCCCAATCTATCCCTACCCTATTCTATCTACTCGTGTCGTTTGACTCTAATTCTCGTGAACACTACTGGCTACCTTGTGCCATTGTCATCCCCTATCTAATCCTAGGGGTTTGACATCTCTCTCGTCAGAGCTCTCTAAGTCTAAACTTTAAAACTTAAGCACTATTTACTAGTTTGGGCCATTGCCGGCCCCTATGGGCTAACCACACAACGTGGCCGCCCCTATCTAATCCTAGGTGTGTGACATCTCTGCCATCAGAATTAGCTTTCCTCCCGTTTCTTTGTGTCCCGTCTTAAAATACTCTTATATCATCCAATAAAAAACTACCTCCGCTTTCCTCCAATCAACTCAACCCATATGTCTATTTACTCGTCTACTAGACCCTCTCACTTATCTCGAGATTCATCCTTCACATATTTTCCTAATTTCTCATGGACTTCCCACTTCCGGCTACCTTATCACCTGTCCTGAGACTCACGCTTTCTCCAACTCACCCTAATTTCTCGTGGACTTCCCACTTCCGGCTACCTTATCACCTGTCCTGAGACTCATGCTTTCTCCAACTCACCCTCATTTCTCGTGGTCTCACTCATGGCTACATATATAGCACCAATGATCTACTCTCTTTCTCCTACTCACCCTCATTTCTCGTGGTCTCACTCATGGCTACATATATAGCACCAATGATCTACTCTCTTTCTCCTACTCACCCTCATTTCTTGTGGTCTCACTCATGGCTACATATATAGCACCAATGATCTACTCTCTTTCTCCTACTCACCCACATTTCTTGTGGTCTCACTCATGGCTACATATATAGCACCAATGATCTACTCTCTTTCTCCTACTCACCCTCATTTCTTGTGGTCTCACTCATGGCTACATATATAGCACCAATGATCTACTCTCTTTCTCCTACTCACCCTCATTTCTCGTGGTCTCACTCATGGCTACATATATAGCACCAATGATCTACTCTCTTTCTCCTACTCACCCTCATTTCTTGTGGTCTCACTCATGGCTACATATATAGCACCAATGATCTACTCTCTTTCTCCTACTCACCCTCATTTCTCGTGGTCTCACTCATGGCTACATATATAGCACCAATGATCTACTCTCTTTCTCCTACTCACCCTCATTTCTTGTGGTCTCACTCATGGCTACATATATAGCACCAATGATCTACTCTCTTTCTCACTTCTTTTGACATAGATTTGTTACATAAGTTTTTTTTCATTTTCTGAAATGCTATTTGGCCTGAACTATTCTACTTTTTATTTTTGTAGTGCATCTTTCATCTGATGTTACTATTGTGACCAAGTATTTGACACTCTGCACCTCTTTTGTTTGATGAATAATTTGAGCGTATTTTGTCAAAATAAATATAGAACAAATGTTCTCTGTTTGAATATTCCTTCAGGCGTGGTTTGATCATGGGGATATGGAACGCTCACACCAGCGTTGGCAACATCCTAGGCTCATTTATAGCAGGAGCGTTCGTGGAGGGGAATTGGGGTCTGTCATTTGTTGTGCCAGGAATTTTCATCGGAGTTGTCGGCATTCTGGTGTTCTTCTTTTTAGTACCTCGTAAGTAATGGTTTTTTTTTTTTAAAAATCAGTTTTTTTTATCATCTTGTTTTTCTGTTTTATTCTTTACCTCCCTTACTTGGTAAGCAAATCTACCTATACCGAAGATGGATGTGCTGAGTCTACAGGTGCAGATATCGCTGCTTTGCTGTAAGTTATCGACACAATGCATCTGTGCCCACTTAAAGGGTGAGCACTAAGAAGACCATACTCACTGTTTCGCCTTCCCCATGTAGATCTGTGAGTTAGGTGGAAGTGATTGGAAACCCTAATAAGAGGGGGCCTCGGTAGCCTAGTTGGGAAAACCACTCGACTGGGCTACCGACGTCTGGACAACCCATGTTCGATTCCCGCTGGAAGTAATGTGAGTTGTACTCGTGGTTGGAGAAAAAATACCCCCAAGGTTGACCCAGCCATTGGCAGAAATGGGTACCAGGGTATTTCTGTGGGAAGGTGAGGGAATGTCGCCTCGCATCGTGAGTTTCAATGCTTGAAGCGACACTATCCAGAATTCTCGAAACACTTCTGAATAGGCGGCCGAGCACATATGGGTGGAAACTCGCGTGCTAAGATGCCAGTTGAAGTCTCGTACTTGACCTTTACCTTACCTTTACCTAATGAGAAAGACTGGACTAATTAGAAGAGATGCTGTAATGACATCTGATCTAAAGTGATTTTTAAAAAAAAATAAAAGATAACCACTGCCTAGTATGGCCTTTAGTGTCTTGACAGACAGTTGATAGCAAGTAATCATCAAGTTTGTAGATTGATCAAATATTAGTGTCTTATAGTGGATGCTGTTCTACTTTCTTTGTGGCTGAATCTGCCAGTATTGGATAGACAGATCTGAATGCAGACTGAACAAGAACCACTGCATACATATAACCAAATAAAATAACTTATCTCCATTATCAAAGATCTTGATATCAATCAGAATAAATTAATCTTTTATTTGTTGTCAGAGGTGTCAACAACGACAATAACATTTGTCATTTTGTTTGGCAGATCCCAAAGATGTGAACTGTAACTACCAGACCATTCCAACAATGTAAGTGAGCTTTGTTGATGTTTTGTTGTGCCTGTCAGTGGTGCCTGCCGCATGTAGAGTCGTAGCACAGAGACTAGACTATTTAAGAGATTATTTCTGTAGTTTAATTTGTTCTCAAATATTTAGACTAGGTTGTAAGTAATGCATTTCTGTGCATGCAACTAAGTTGCTCAATAGATGTCAATCTGAAACACAATGCAGTTTTTAATATAGTGGTTGTTAGTAAAATGCAATAACAGGTTTCTAAGAATATTGTAGTACTACTGTTGGGGGGGTGATTTCTTCTGTTGTGTACATCTTTGGAGGTCACTCTTAATAAATTCAAAGAAAGGATCAGTTAGCTCAAGGTTTGTGACATCTCTATACAGCTTGTCTAGATATGGTTTTGATGGCCACAAGGGCCTTCACTCTTCTTCATATGTTGGACATAACTATAGCAGATAAAAAAAAAAAAAGTAAAGTACCCCAGTCACGCCAAGTGGCGTATAGGGAATATGGTGTTAGTGACCATAAATTTTACAGACCTTCAGCACATGATTTTTAGGGTAATGTGGTCGTTATTACGCCCATGCCACTTTACTTTCCAGAAAAAATCCGGTACCCATTAAAGGCTGGGTGAACCCGGAAACCCGTCGGTTGGGATCGAACCCTACCTCTTGTCCTTTGTAGTCCAATTCACTAACCACTGAGCTATTGCGGCTCCCAACTATAGCAGATAGTCTGCTTTATTTTGCCTGTGGAACTGTCAAATCCATCAATGGTTCCCATCCTAAGGGTGTTGGAATAATGATATGTTAGAGTCCAAAAATTGTCTGTTCCTTCTGCTCAAATGAAATGATTTGATAATATTAATAAAAGTAATCTAACTTTTTCATGTTTGGCCTTAGAAAAGTACTTGAGTAATACAAGTTTTTAAACCAATCCCCTGGTATACTCAGCAACCAGTGGTACAACAGTTTCATCTGGTCAGTACAACAGTTTCATCATGACATTTGTTACTTCATTTTGTTACATATTTACTGAAAGTGAAGCCATATTTTGGTGTTTCTTTTCTCCTCAAAATTTAATTGGTAATAGTTTGTAAATTAGTGGGATGTTGACTTAAACTTATTCTAATAGCATGCTCCCAAACCTTCCATTCGCTCCTAAACTTTTCCATTTGCTCCCAAACCTTCCATTTGCTCCCAAACCTTCCATTTGCTCCCAAACCTTCCATTTGCTCCCAAACCTTCCATTTGCTCCCAAACCTTCCATTTGCTCCCAAACCTTCCATTTGCTCCCAAACCTTCCATTTGCTCCTAAACCTTCCATTTGCTCCCAAACCTTCCATTTGCTTACAAATTTATCGTTACTGTTATAGCATGTTATGACTTAGAAATATTTTTATTTTGATATTTTGCTGCATTCAGTAGATTTTGCATATGCTTCTGTAAAGAATAAACTGTAAAAGTCTGCAATGAATTGTTTTTGCTGTTCTGGTAGCAAGAATGATTTCTTGTCCCATCGTTCTCTCCAGTAAGGTGTTTTCAGACTTTGGTATAGGTTTCAGCTATACACTTTGAACAGTAACAAACATGCATAAACTTCAGCTGTTGTAGACTCCACTGTGCATATGTGTGTGCTACTTGGTCAAGCTATGGACAGACATTACAGGACTGCCCTCATACTTGACCACCTCAGAAAGATGCATTGATTGAGAGGCTCAACATTACATTCACATTTGTGTCGAGCCAAATACAAGCTCCAGTTGTCTATGTCTGAGTACAGCTGTTTGGGTTTTCCCAGGAAGATTGTAGATGTTTGCTGCCAAATTACTGCAGTCTCTGAATGAATGATTGGTTAGCCAGGAAGATTGCAGATGTTTGCTGCCAAATTACTACAGTCTGAATGAATGAATGATTGGTTAGCCAGGAAGAATGTAGATGATTGTCTCCAAACTCCTGCAGAATGAATGAATGAATGATTGTCCAGGAATATTGTAGATGATTGCCTCCAAACTCCTGCAGAATGAATGAATGATTGTCCAGGAATATTGTAGATGATTGCCTCCAAACTCCTGCAGAATGAATGAATGAATGATTGTCCAGGAATATTGTAGATGATTGCCTCCAAACTCCTGCAGAATGAATGAATGAATGATTGTCCAGGAATATTGTAGATGATTGCCTCCAAACTCCTGCAGAATGGATGAATGAATGATTGTCCAGGAATATTGTAGATGATTGTCCAGGAATATTGTAGATGATTGCTCCAAACTCCTGCAGTCTGAATGAATGATTGTTTGTTTGTCTAAATTCTTATTAATAAACAATCAGCAATCTTGCCATACAGGTTGTCTATGTCCACCTCCTCATAGTGGTATTGTATCAGTTCAGCATATGATCTAAGAAAGACTGACCAGAGTTATAAAGCTATGAATCTAAATGTTATTAGTGATAGACTCTGATTTACAAACCTAGGACTTGGTTGCTAAGATGAGCATAAACTCCGAGACAAAAGATGAAATTCAGACCATTGTTGCTAAGATGAGCATAAACTCTGAGACAAAAGATGAACCAATTTCAGGTAGACAGAGTATTGGTGGGACAGGCAGTGTGGATGTGGAGCAGGTATATATGGTTTTACACTTGTGGGTCTCTGCCCCTTTTGCTTCACACACCCTAATCTTGATAGCACTATAATATTGAGTGCTTGTTTTAACATATTCTAATATGGCTTAAATCTGTAATATTTCTGGCTTTCTCTATTTATTGCATATACCTCCTTTTTTTTTTTTTTCTTTTTATTGATGAGGTATTTTTTCCTCTTATATTTGGGTATTTGAAAAAATACTTTTTTTTCTCTGTATAAACAAATTGAAACAGTAACGTGTTGGAAAAGATATAAACATGAAAGTTTTCTTACATAGAGTATACATATATTTTGTACATTTCTAAGTTTTCTTAATTGATGGTACATGTGCATGCATGCAATTTACGTGTCGTAGCCATAAAGTGTTGCTCCCTACGTGTCATAGCCATAAAGTTTTGCTCCCTACATGTCATAGCCATAAAGTGTTGCTCACTACATGTCATAGCCATAAAGTGTTACTCCCTTGTGATGACTAAGAGACATGTCACAGCTAACCCTCCCCTTCTCACCCACACACTATCTCTAACATTCATTTGCCCCTTGGTTATCTCCCCCCCCCCCCCCCCCCCCCCCACTTCATCTTAAACATTCATGTCTTTTTATTGTTACAAACATTTTATGACAAGATGGAATACATCAATAGATATTTTCACTTCATTGATATGTTCTAGATCTATTTGTTGTATTTAAATTGAACATAAGTGTTCCTTTTTAACTGTTAATTTTTTTGCCTTAATTTAAGTAAATGAATTGACCACGCGACATAGAACTTCCTGTTAGTTTTCCAAACAGCTGTACAGACTTTCAGACTGATCTTCATTGTCAACATTCTGATGTGTTGTTTTGTGTGAATGGTAGGTCTGACAAATGTAGCGAATGCAGTACTGGTTTCAAGAAAAGTGCTTGCTCAAAGTGATGTTCTAGAGTTCATGAACACTCTTCAGTCTGTCCAGCTGTAAAAAAAAATAGGTACAGTAGTTAGAATTTCTCTCCATGGCTTTCTTTGGAGTGTTACATGATGAGGCTCCAATCTCTTTCACGGTGGTCTGCCATATTCAACAGGACTCTCAGAGTTTGGAAAACATTGCTTAGAATTCTCCCTTCCACTGTTGTAACATATCTTACAGACTAATAATTAAACTCTATACCACCATGACACCATATCTTACAGACTAATAATTAAACTCTATACCACCATGACACCATATCCCACAGACTAATAATTAGACTATACCACCATGACACCATATCCCACAGATTAATAATTAGACTCTATACCACCATGACACCATATCCCACAGACTAATAATTAAACTCTATACCACCATGACACCATATCCCACAGACTAATAATTAAACTCTATACCACCATGACACCATATCCCACAGATTAATAATTAAACTCTATACCACCATGACACCATATCCCACAGATTAATAATTAGACTCTATACCGCCATGACACCATATCCCACAGATTAATAATTAGACTCCATACCGCCATGACACCATATCCCACAGATTAATAATTAGACTCCATACCCCCATGACACCATATCCCACAGATTAATAATTAGACTCCATACCACCATGACACCATATCCCACAGATTAATAATTAGACTCTATACCACCATGACACCATATCCCACAGATTAATAATTAGACTCTATACCACCATGACACCATATCCCACAGATTAATAATTAGACTCTATACCACCATGACACCATATCTCACAGACTAATAATTAAACTCTATACCACCATGACACCACATCTCACAGACTAATAATTAAACTCCAAAGTGTGTATTTTTTACTTCTTGAAGGTTTGGACAATTGGTGGTGTCTGCTTTGCCCTGTACAGCATGTAGTGACAGTACTGTCTGTGTGCATCCAGTCTTTATTGCCCATATCTACAGGCTGTTTCTCCAGCATATCCCCCCTAAACATGATATTAATTCTGTCATTAAAGCTGAAATCTGCAATCTAACCATTTATGTGCTTAAAGTTGCAATCTGTGATCTAACAATTCTATAATTAAAGTTGCAATCTGTGATCTAACAATTCTATAATTAAAGTTGTAATTTGTCATCTGACCATTTCTATAATTAAAGGTGAAATCTGTGATCTGACCATTTCTATAATTAAAGGTGAAATCTGTGATCTGACCAATTCTATAATTAAAAGTGAAATCTGTGATCTGACCAGTTCTGTAATTAAAGGTGAAATCTGTGATCCTGCCAATTCTATAATTAAAGTTGTAATCTGTGATCTGAGCAATTCTATAATTAAAGGTGAAATCTGTGATCTGACCAATGCTATAATTGAAGTTGAAATATCTGTGATCTGACCAATTCTATAATTGAAGTTGAAATATCTGTGATCTGACCAATTCTATAATTGAAGGTGAAGTATCTGTGATCTGACAAATTCTATAATTGAAGTTGAAGTATCTGTGATCTGACCAATTCTATAATTAAAGGTGAAATCTGTGATCTGGCCAATTCTATAATTAAAGGTGAAATCTGTGATCTGACCAATTCTATAATTGAGGTTGAAATATCTGTGATCTGACCAATTCTATAATTGAAGTTGAAATATCTGTGATCTGACCAATTCTATAATTGAAGTTGAAATATCTGTGATCTGACCAATTCTATAATTGAAGTTGAAATATCTGTAATCTGACCAATTCTATAATTAAAGGTGAAATCTGTGATCTGACCAATTATATAATTAAAGGTGAAATCTGTGATCTGACCAATTCTATAATTAAAGGTGAAATCTGTGATCTGACCAATTCTATAATTAAAGGTGAAATCTGTGATCTGACCAATTCTATAATTAAAGGTGAAATCTGTGATCTGACCAATTCTATAATTAAAGGTGAAATCTGTGATCTGACCAATTCTATAATTAAAGGTGAAATCTGTGATCTGACCAATTCTATAATTAAAGGTGAAATCTGTGATCTGACCAATTCTATAATTAAAGGTGAAATCTGTGATCTAACCAATTCTATAATTAAAGGTGAAATCTGTGATCTAACCATTCTATAATTAAAGGTGAAATCTGTGATCTAACCAATTCTATAATTAAAGGTGAAATCTGTGATCTAACCAATTCTATAATTAAAGGTGAAATCTGTGATCTAACCAATTCTATAATTAAAGGTGAAATCTGTGATCTAACCAATTCTATAATTAAAGGTGAAATAATGTTTGCAAGTAGACATTATCCTCCTCATCAAGTTGTCCACATTCTCTCGATTAAAGCCACATGTACAGTCAAGGACACCTGAAGAGTGACTAGAAATGCTATGCTAACTTTTGTTATTCCTGGCAGTGGTTTTCTTCTTTTTTTTTTTTAAATCTTACATTTTTGTTACAAATCTCATGTAACACATTGTGCAACTGTGTGACATTAGTCTTCTTGACACTCACCCAAAAATGGCTGTATGGATTTGACTGGCCATTAATACAGATCAGGCTCTTGGCAAGCTCAAATGTTTTTGTTTGTGGCTGAAACTAAAACCAAACCTGTACACAGTCACTGCATTGAACATACAACATTTGCCAGGCCTTTAGTTGGTAGATCTCAGATTGTGAAAGCTGGAAAACAACAAAAGAGATTGAGAGAAAACTAAACGCTTTTCAAAACAAATGCCATAGAAGAGTACTCTGTGTACAATGGAATGAATTCAAGATTAAGGTAGAGATAAGAGAAATGGCCATGCAACCTACAATCTCATCTACAACTAGGAATAGAAGATGGACATATGTCAGACATGTATTGAGAAGAGACAAGACAATTCCAAAACAGTCTCTACTATGGGAAACATCAGGATACAGAAAAAGAGGAAGATCTAGAGACATTGAAAAGAACACTTAATAAGAGGAGTAAAGTTGGCAGGCATAGACTCATTAGATTAGATTTAACCTCTTGCCCAGAATAGAGATGGATGAAAAAAATACAATCCCTATGCAATGTCTAACGGAGGGCGAAAGATCAAAGATAAAAGACTCAAATCTGGAATGATCTTTAGTTTGCTAGTGGACACAGCTTTAACTATATATAATGTCTGTATAAGACATTGCAGATTGTTGATAAATAAGTCAGTCAAGTACCCCCGTCATGCCAAGTGCGTATAGGGAAATATGGTGTTAGTGACCCTATATTTTACAGACCTTCAGCACATGATTTTTGGGGTAATGTGGTCAGTATTACGCCCTGCTGCTTTACTTTCCCAGAAAAAATCCGGTACCCATTTAAGGCTGGTGAACCCGAAGCCGTCGGTTGGGATTGAACCCTACCCCTTGTCCTTTGTAGTCCAGTTCACTAACAACTGAGCTATCGCAGCTCCCTTGTTGATAAATAGCAATATATATTTTGATAAACATGTTGCAGGATATTTGTTGGCCTGCCCACATGTCTGGTCTTTATTGGTCTTCCTATAGAGACAGAATTTCTACTGTTGTAGGTGCAAAGTGTTATTTTATTTTGTTTTGTTATCATGAGTTTCCTGACATGTTGTGTCCATTTGGCACTGGATTTTTTTCATTTTTATTTGTTCATGAAGTTTTAATGTGTGTCAGACTAGTCGAGTATTAACTAAATGATATAAACATTTATATCTTCTATCAACTAAATGATATAAACATTTATATCTTGTATCAACTAATGATATAAACATTTATATCTTGTATCAACTAAATGATATAAACATTTGTATCTTGTATCAGCTAAATAAATTAGAAAATCTTATTATCAGAGACAAGATAGAAAGAATGCGGGTACATACAGGACGAAAAATAAACATTTATATATTCAGGCACCACAACAGAACACCAAAGAGGTGTAGGAATAAACAGAGAACTACAAAAATATATAAGTACCCACAATAACCCACTGGACATACAATGATAGGTTTATACTACTCAAAATGAAAGCACAACCATTCGACATAGCAATAATACAGACATACACACTTACTCAAGACTATACAGATGAATAAATAGAGGCATACTATGAAGATCTAAATAAAGTTATGAAGCAAGTGAAATCTTCAGACATCTTGATTGTAATGGGCGATATGAATGGTACAGTAGGAAAAGGTAAATATAAGACCATTATAGGAAATCATGGTTTAGGAAAAAGAAATGACAGGAGAAAGATTAATACAATTCTGTGAAGAAACAGGCTGATAATATGTAACACCTACTATGAGCAAGAGAAAAGGAAACTATACACATGGAAAAGCCCCGGAGATAAGAAGTGGAACCAAATAGATTACATAATGATAAAAGATAGTTTCTGTAACAGTATCAAGAAAGATAAAATCTATCCAGGAGCAGTTATTAATTCAGACCACAATCCTGGATCACAACCCTGTAATGGTTAAAATGAAAGTCAAACTAAAGAGAAACAAACTAAAGACTAATTCATCAACAATACCACTAGACATAACAGCTTTAAATAGAAAAGATGTTAAATATACTTATATAATGCAAGTAAAGAACACATGTTAAAAGCTGCTGGAGTGAGCAGTACAGAAGAGACAATCCTCATGAAAAAGTTACAGGTAAGGTCAAAGCAAAGAAATACATAAAATGTGAAGCTGCATTAATTGTAAGGAGAAATGAAACAAAATATCTAGAACAAAATAGAAACAAAAACAGTATGGTTAAAGCTTCAAGTAATAAGTGGACGGCACAAATTAGAACAACGTTTCAGCTCAATGGGCCTTCAGCAGGGACACACATACAACACAAATTAGAACGTTTCATCTCAATAGGCCTTCAGCAGAGACACACATACAACACAAATTAGAATGTTTCAGCTCAATAGGTCTTCAGCAGGGACACACATACAACACAAATTAGAATGTTTCAGCTCAATAGGCCTTCAGCAGAGACAAACATACAACACAAATTAGAATGTTTCAGCTCAATAGGCCTTCAGCAGGGACACACATACAACACAAATTAGAACGTTTCAGCTCAATAGGCCTTCAGCAGGACCACACATACAACACAAATTAGAATGTTTCAGCTCAATAGGCCTTCAGCAGGGACACACATAGAACACAAATTAGAACGTTTCAGCTCAATAGGCCTTCAGCAGGGACACACATACAACACAAATTAGAACGTTTCAGCTCAATAGGCCTTCAGCAGAGACAAACATACAACACAAATTAGAATGTTTCAGCTCAATAGGCCTTCAGCAGAGACAAACATACAACACAAATTAGAATGTTTCAGCTCAATAGGCCTTCAGCAGGGACACACATACAGCACAAATTAGAACGTTTCAGCTCAATAGACCTTCAGCAGGGACACACATACAGCACAAATTAGAACGTTTCAGCACACACACAGATTTGTATTTAAAACCAAAAAATAATTAATAAAAAAAAAAATAATATCGTGGTGAAAACAACTTATACGAGAGCATCACATGGTGACTGTATAAGGCTTTTAGTCTCCAAACTTGACCTAATATGCTGCTGCCAGGTCCAGGGATCTGGGGAAACTTCCAGAAAAGATGCTTTCGGAGAGCATTCAAGTTAAATTGATCCCCACCTTGTTGTGATGAGAAACTTTGAGCTAGTCACCAGGCACATGTTCTTTAATTTGATCAAGTTCTATTCAAAGTATTGAGCACATTTTTGTTCATGCACATTTGATTTTTGGCATGTTCTTTTAGAATCATGCTGACTTTCCTTTGATGTGTTTGTCTTTTATTTTCTTTGGCTTTGTATTTATTGGTTGTAACCTATGTTTATTAGAATGTTACTTTATAATGTTAATTCTATTTTTGAATAATGAATGTTCACTGAACCAAAGTGTTTGGTTTGTATCAAATATTTGTTGTTGTAAAGTCTTTTTTTGTGCGTAGACTCACCATTTCACACCATGTACAAATGGAATGACACAACATGCAGAAGCCAGATAGATTTTATACTACCAAGAAAACAGAACAAGAAAAGAGTAACTGACAATAGAGCAATATTACAGACGACACGGATCACAAGATGGTTATGATCACACTAAGACAGCCAAAAATAAAGAGAATTTACGAAAACAAACAAAGGAAGCAAACAGAACAGACAATAAAAATAAAACAAATAAAAGATCTAGAAACAAGGAAAACCCTAGAAGAAAAACTAACAGAGGAATTCAAGAAACTCCCTAACGAAGTATGAACAGTAGAAGAAGAGTGGAAACAATTTAAGGAAACAGTAACCAACATCTATAAAACAGTTTGTGGAGCGAAGCTAAGAACAAGAGAAAGAAAAAAGAGCACCCGTGGTGGAACGAAACAATCAGAGAAGCAATTAAAGAAAAGAAGAAACTGTTAAAAATTTGGAGGGAGAACAAGAACCAAGAAAAATATGAAAAATATGCCTTAGTTCGAAAAAGAGTTAAAATGTTGATCAAAGAAGCTAAGCAAAGGAATTGGACAGAATTCAGACAAAACATGAGCAGGGACTTCAAGACAGCCACAAGAGATTTCTACAAAGCAGTAAAAGCCACAAGAGCGAGAAAAGAAAACCATGATCCTACTGAGCTGATAAATGACAAAGATGGACAGCCAATATCAAATAAACAATGTATGCAATAGAGATGGAAAGAGTATTTTGAAGACCTGTTAAACATACCAACTACCAATAAGACAACAAAAACCATGCTAGAACTCACAAATACTGAACCCAACATCATGAAAGAAGAAATCGAAGAAGTGATCAAATATGCACCAAGAAATAAAGCACCGGGGATAGATAACATACCAATAGAAATAATAGCAGCAGCAGGAGAAACAGGAATGCAATGGCTGCACAGAATATTTAATGCAGCATGGCACCAACAACAAGCCCCAGAAGACTGACAACAGGCAATCATCGTACCAATATGGAAAAAGAAAGGTAGCAAAAGAGACTGCAATCAATATAGAGGTATATCTCTTCTCAGCCATGAAGGAAAGCTATACGCCAAAATTTTGGAAAAAGGCTGAGACCAATAATAGAACTACAGTTAAGCGATTCTCAAATGGGGTTCCGAAAAAACAGGGGATGTACCGACGTACTATTCACATTAAAACAGCTTGCAAATGACAGAACACAATCAAAACTTATACATAGCCATCATTGACCAGGAAAAAGCATTTGATAGAGTAAACAGAACAACTGTGGGAGATACTAACAACATACGGAGTAAGCCAAGATCTAACCAACCTAATTAAAAGTCTCCACGTCAACAGTAGCTGCAGGGTCAGAACAGCAGCAGGCTACACAGACCACTTCAAAGTTAGATCAGGTGTAAGACAGGGGTGCGTACTATCCCCCTACTGTTTATTACATACATGGACCTTATATGCAAGCTAGCCAACCCATCAGAGACAGAGGAGATCAACGAGCTTTTATTTGCAGACGATCAGGCACTAATACATGAAACAATAGAAGACCTACAAGAACACTTAAACAAACTCAACATCTCCGGCACAAAATACAACATGAAAATCAACATCAACAAAACAGAAGTCATGAATGTCGCCAAAAATAAACAGAACATCGACGTAACTATAGAAGGCAGACAACTAAAACAAGTAGAGGAATTCAAATACCTAAGAAGTCTAATGACAAATGATAATTCTCAAACAGCAGAGATAGAATCAAGCTGCAACAAAGCTTGTCAAATCATCGGACAGTTATCACCACTATTGTCCAACAAGGAAATAACTCTGGAGGCAAAACGAGCACTATACAATACAATCTTCATCCCAACGTTGTGCTACCAATGCCAGACCTGGACCTTAGATGCAAGAACAATAAGAAAAATAACCTCTACAGAGATGAAATGTGTTAGACGAATGGCAGGAAACAGTCTGAGAGATAAGATCAGAAATGAAGAACTGACAAAAAAGCTAGGAATAGCCCCCGCCATAGAATATATAAGGAAACAACAGATAAAATGGTTTGGCCACGTGACAAGGCAGAAAGAACAAAACACAACACAACGAGCCTTCAACAAATGTTGTGAGAACACCAGACCCAAGGGTCGACCACGAAAAAGATGGGTCGATGGAATACTAGAAGCACTAGGAAATATAACAGCAGCAGACGCGAACAGAAGAGCAAAAGACCGCAAATTATATCTCCCCTCGACGCTGAAAGGAGAGATGAGGAAGGAAAGAAGAAGAAGCCTCACCATTTCTTCAATAGTCAAAATCTGTTAGTGTGACAAAATAAGTTAACCCTCTTCCCTCCCATCACCGTAAATTTGTGTCCATTGTAAAACTATACCAAGTACCGTAGTCAAATACATATTTCTTCACTTCAAAAAAATAATACCGTTCTTTTTGTCAGTGACCATAATTTTTACAGACCTTCGGCACATGATTTTTTGGGTAATGTGGTCAGTATTACGCCCGTGCTGCTTTACTTTCCCAGAAAAAAAATCTGGTACATATTTAAGGCTGGGTCAACAGCTGTTGATCAAGACCAAATGTGACCTCTTGTCCTTTGTAGTCCAGTTCTCTAACCACTGAGCTGTCACGGCTCCCCATATAAATAATGCTACATGGAAATGGTTGTATGAGTGAAGAGTCTTGGCAAGCACATAAAAATGGACAGTGAACCATTATAATACGTCATTTGTTAACAGCAAATGTTTCTTTTATTTATTGACTGTCAGAGCTCCAGAAAGTCATGATATGAGCTGTAGTTATTGCAATGTAACATGTTGGGGTCTTTGTGCCTGCATTCATACAATGAACATCTAAATTTGTGTGTATTAACAATAAGTGCTATCATTAACTAAGATAACTAATAGATAATTGTATTTGATGTGAACATTTGAAAGGGGATATTGTCTTGATAGCCTTCTTCAAATCTACTGAAATCACTTCTCAAGTCTAATGATCTTCAAATCTACTGATATCACATTTCAAGTCTAATGATCTTCAAATCTACTGATATCACATTTCAAGTCAATGATCTTCAAATCTACTGATATCACATTTCAAGTCTAATAATCTTCAAATTTACTGATATTACATTTCAAGTCTAATGATCTTCAGATCTACTGATATCACATTTCAAGTCTAATGATCTTCAAATCTACTGAAATCACTTCTCAAGTCTAATGATCTTCAAATCTACTGATATCACATTTCAAGTCTAATGATCTTCAGATCTACTGATATCACATTTCAAGTCTAATGATCTTCAATCTACTGAAATCACTTCTCAAGTCTAATGATCTTCAAATCTACTGATATCACATTTCAAGTCTAATAATCTTCAAATCTACTGATATCACATTTCAAGTCTAATGATCTTCAGATCTATTGATATCTCTCTTCAAATCTATTAATATCTATCTTCAAATATGCTGATATTCATCTTCAAATCTACTTCTCTAACAGGCACAACTTAAATCTGTTCCTACAGATATGTGACTGTACTTGATGCTACCAGCTAGTTTTGTGTTGTATCAGGTTTTATTTTGTGCACATCAAATTCATGAGCTTTTGATGTTGATTGTTTCAGCATTAACTCTTTCAGGACTAGAACAGGAATTTAGAGATTTGGACCAGGTTGATTTTCCTGTTTCCAGAAATTTTACCATATACCTTTTTCATTTGACTACTTCACACAATAATTTAGATAAATGTGGCATGTGTTATACATCACTGGAAAGGGAAATGGATACAGAAAATGAAAATAGCAATATATTTATGATATGTGATTATTTAAAGGAATAAAATATTTAAAAAAATATAAAATATTCAAAGTAGATCATTTTTAATTGAAAATATTGTAAATCACTTACCCTTTTCCATGTTTATATGTGTTGCTATCCATTTGTCTTGAAATATTGCACAACATAATCCAAATTCCTCCAAAATACAGTTATTTGATTAATTTATGTCCACAAATAACAAAATTATGTACATTTTTGTAAATGATCCCAGAATGAAAAATATGATAATTTATGTGACGTCAGAACAATAATATTTACAAGTCAAGTTTATTATTTTTATTTACACAACTGGACTTATTTTGTGTGATATGTCCCTAAAGTACCAGTTTCGTTATCAGAATAACTACCACTCGATTCCTCTGAGGCACTGATAGTGCTGTAATAGAAGGCATCCATTAGCTAAACTTAAGCCCGATCGTCTTACCTTTTTATCATAACTGTGACCAGTATACATCATCACAACAAAATTATTGTCCAAGTCTAAATACTATGAATACTCTATTTCTGAATCACTCAATAACAAGGTTTCGAACATAGACCTAGCTTGTTCTGCTCTATATCGTTTTGGTCGACTGCAAGAAGTATCAACAGTGGGCGTAGTCATTATGTGACAAAAATTTGATAAATAAACAATGAATATAAATGAAAAATTTTCCAACGTTCGAAACTTCGACCATGCCGGTATAAACAGAAAGATCAAGAGAGAGAACTCTCCTACTTCCGGAAATCAAGTATTGGTTGAAAAAAAAACTAAAATCAGTGAAAACGAATCAAATATTCAGCTACACCCGAAATAACTGACATGTCGGTGAGTGGTTAGAACTGATCAATTTCATAGAACCGAGGTGTCAGATAATATTCTGGAAAGAGTTAAATGTATTTAGTTTTGTACACACATTGATGTAAACTTTTGATGTTGATTGTTTCAGAGCAGGGTTCAAATTGTGTCACGAGGAGTGGATACTGAAGCTGATACAGAGGAAGAGAAACTCATTAGAGCAGGGGAGTCAACTGTAAGTTTGCTTTGTAAAGGAGGAAATATGGGGAGTGGGTTGGAGGATTGTAGTGGGGGGAAAATTGTATGTGATGCCACATAAACTAGAGAGTCATCAGTAAGTAAATGAACAGATATCTGAAAGTTGTATGTGATGCCACATAAACTAGAGAGTCATCAGTAAGTAAATGAACAGATATCTTAAAGTTGTATGTGATGCTACATAAACTAGAGAGTCATCAGTAAGTAAATGAACAGATATCTGAAAGTTGTATGTGATGCTACATAAACTAGAGAGTCATCAGTAAGTAAATGAACAGATATCTGAAAGTTGTATGTGATGCCACATAAACTAGAGAGTCACCAGTAAGTAAATGAACAGATATCTGAAAGTTGTATGTGATGCCACATAAACTAGAGAGTCATCAGTAAGTAAATGAACAGATATCTTAAAGTTGTATGTGATGCCACATAAACTAGAGCGTCATCAGTAAGTAAATGAACATATATCTGAAAGTTGTATGTGATGCTACATAAACTAGAGAGTCATCAGTAAGTAAATGAACAGATATCTGAAAGTTGTATGTGATGCCACATAAACTAGAGAGTCATCAGTAAGTAAATGAACAGATATCTGAAAGTTGTATGTGATGCCACATAAACTAGAGAGTCATCAGTAAGTAAATGAACAGATATCTGAAAGTTGTGTGGTTTTGGAAATAGATGTTCAAAATATCATGAACAGATAGAAAGAAAGTAAAGAAGTTCTTCAAACAGTGTCAGAATGTTGGAAGAAAAAAGAAAAGTTAGCACAAGGAAACGGAGGCAGTGAAAAGATAGCACTAGACAATGATGATAATGCAGGGAACAAGTTCCAATTCATTGATGATCGTTTTCTGTAATAAAATGGAATGAATATGTCATGTACATTATGTAGATGAAATAAGAGAAATGACAAAGTGTCCTAAAATATCAACTGTAATCCAGAGAAGATGGTCACATGCAGGCCATGTGACGAGAAGAGACAACAAGATAATCTCAAAGCAGGTCTTCAAATGGGAACCAGAAGCTAAAATAAAAAGAGGCTACTCTAGAGTAGAGAAATGCTAAAAAGAACACTGAGGTGAGAAGCAATATCAGCTCCCTCACCGAGATTGAAGAACTCGCCCAAAACCGTGTGGTGAGATACAATGTGCAAGGTTTGATGATTGATCTGAGATACAATGTGCAATGTTTCATTATTGATCTGATATACAGTGTGCAATGTTTGATGATTGATCTGAGATACAATGTGCAATGTTTCATGATTGATCTGAGATACAATGTGCAATGTTTCATGATTGATCTAAGATACAACGTGCAATTTTTCATGATTGATCTGAGATACAATGTGCAATGTTTGATGATTGATCTGAGATACAATGTGCAATGTTTCATGATTGATCTGAGATACAATGTGCAATTTTTCATGATTGATCTGAGATACAATGTGCAATGTTTCATGATTGATCTGAGATACAATGTGCAATGTTTGATGCTTGATCTGAGATATAATGTGCAATGTTTCATGATTGATCTGAGATACAATGTTTGATGATTGATCTGGGATACAATGTGCAATGTTTGATGATTGATCTGAGATACAATGTGCAATGTTTCATGATTGATCTGATATACAGTGTGCAATGTTTCATGATTGATCTGAGATACAATGTGCAATGTTTGATGATTGAACTGAGATACAATGTGCAATGTTTGATGATTGATCTGAGATACAATGTGCAATGTTTCATGATTGATCTGAGATACAATGTGCAATGTTTGATGCTTGATCTGAGATACAATGTGCAATGTTTCATCATTGATCTGAGATACAATGTGCAATGTTTCATGATTGATCTGAGATACAATGTGCAATGTTTGATGATTGAACTGAGATACAATGTGCAATGTTTGATGATTGATCTGAGATACAATGTGCAATGTTTCATGATTGATCTGAGATACAATGTGCAATGTTTGATGCTTGATCTGAGATACAATGTGCAATGTTTGATGCTTGATCTGAGATACAATGTGCAATGTTTCATGATTGATCTGAGATACAATGTGCAATGTTTGATGATTGATCTGGGATACAATGTGCAATGTTTCATGATTGATCTGAGATACAATGTGCAATGTTTCATGATTGATCTGAGATACAATGTGCAATGTTTCATGATTGATCTGAGATACAATGTGCAATGTTTCATGATTGATCTGAGATACAATGTGCAAAGTTTGATGCTTGATCTGAGATACAATGTGCAAAGTTTGATGATTGATCTGAGTTACAATGTGCAATGTTTCATGATTGATCTGAGATACAATGTGCAATGTTTCATGATTGATCTGAGATACAATGTGCAATGTTTGATGATTGATCTGAGATACAATGTGCAATGTTTCATGATTGATCTGAGATACAATGTGCAATGTTTCATGATTGATCTGAGATACAATGTGCAATTTTTCATGATTGATCTGAGATACAATGTGCAATGTTTCATGATTGATCTGAGATACAATGTGCAATGTTTGATGCTTGATCTGAAATACAATGTGCAAAGTTTCATGATTGATCTGAGATACAATGTGCAATGTTTGATGATTGATCTGGGATACAATGTGCAATGTTTGATGATTGATCTGAGATACAATGTGCAATGTTTCATGATTGATCTGATATACAGTGTGCAATGTTTGATGATTGATCTGAGATACAATGTGCAATGTTTGATGATTGATCTGAGATACAATGTGCAATGTTTGATGATTGATCTGAGATACAATGTGCAATGTTTCATGATTGATCTGAGATACAATGTGCAATGTTTGATGCTTGATCTGAGATACAATGTGCAATGTTTCATGATTGATCTGAGATACAATGTGCAATGTTTCATGATTGATCTGAGATACAATGTGCAATATTTGATGCTTGATCTGAGATACAATGTGCAATGTTTCATGATTGATCTGAGATACAATGTGCAATGTTTGATGATTGATCTGGGATACAATGTGCAATGTTTCATGATTGATCTGAGATACAATGTGCAATGTTTGATGATTGATCTGAGATACAATGTGCAATGTTTCATGATTGATCTGAGATACAATGTGCAATGTTTCATGATTGATCTGAGATACAATGTGCAATGTTTCATGATTGATCTGAGATACAATGTGCAATGTTTGATGATTGATCTGAGATACAATGTGCAATGTTTGATGCTTGATCTGAGATACAATGTGCAATGTTTCATGATTGATCTGAGATACAATGTGCAATGTTTCATGATTGATCTGAGATACAATGTGCAATGTTTGATCTGAGATACAATGTGCAATGTTTGATGCTTGATCTGAGATACAATGTGCAATGTTTGATGCTTGATCTAAGATACAATGTGCAATGTTTCATGATTGATCTGAGATACAATGTGCAATGTTTCATGATTGATCTGAGATACAATGTGCAATATTTGATGCTTGATCTGAGATACAATGTGCAATGTTTCATGATTGATCTGAGATACAATGTGCAATGTTTGATGATTGATCTGGGATACAATGTGCAATGTTTCATGATTGATCTGAGATACAATGTGCAATGTTTCATGATTGATCTGAGATACAATGTGCAATGTTTCATGATTGATCTGAGATACAATGTGCAATGTTTCATGATTGATCTGAGATACAATGTGCAATGTTTGATGCTTGATCTGAGATACAATGTGCAATGTTTGATGCTTGATCTGAGATACAATGTGCAATGTTTGATGCTTGATCTGAGATACAATGTGCAATGTTTCATGATTGATCTGAGATACAATGTGCAATGTTTCATGATTGATCTGAGATACAATGTGCAATGTTTCATGATTGATCTGAGATACAATGTGCAATGTTTCATGATTGATCTGAGATACAATGTGCAATGTTTCATGATTGATCTGAGATACAATGTGCAATGTTTCATGATTGATCTGAGATACAATGTGCAATGTTTCATGATTGATCTGAGATACAATGTGCAATGTTTCATGATTGATCTGAGATACAATGTGCAATGTTTGATGCTTGATCTGAGATACAATGTGCAATGTTTCATGATTGATCTGAGATACAATGTGCAATGTTTCATAATTGATCTGAGATACAATGTGCAATGTTTCATGATTGATCTGAGATACAATGTGCAATGTTTCATGATTGATCTGAGATACAATGTGCAGAGTTTGATGCTTGACTGTCAGACACAAGAGTTTAGAGTTTCTGCCCTACGTGCCATTTTCAGCTTAAGAGGATGGTCATATGTAAATACATCTGGTACAAATCCTGTTTTCACATATAACAATATTGTGTGTACTATCTTGGAAGTTACATTAATCGGGAAGGGGATACAAGCAAAGAAATTAGAATCAGAACAGCTAAAGCAGCAATGTTTTTCAGAAGCCTTTAAAAGTTGTGGAAATCAAAACTCATCAGCATGGACACAAAACTTAGACTATTCAAATCAAACATACTATCTACCCTTATGTATGCATGATAGAGGTGGAAAACAACAAGAGACATAGAAGCAAAGTTGAACAAAATAAATGCCTAAGGAGAGTACTTGGTATAGCATGGAACGAATTCAAAACAATTGAGGAAATTAGAGAAATCACCAATCAACCACTAATATATTCAGTAATCAAGATAAGATGATGGTCATATGTTGGACATGTGATGAGGAGAGATAATAACCGAATAACAAAGCAAGCCCTCATGTGAGAAACAACAGGTAAGAGGAAAGGAGGCCGACCCAGAGAGACACTGAGAACATTGATTAGAGAGGCAAGAGCAGCAGGAATCAGCCCCCTCAATGAGATAAGAGTTGCTTGCACAGAACAGAGACAAATGGCAAGATTTGATAAAAGATCTTTACAAGAATTGAAAACTGCTAGAATAAAAATTTAGATAAGAGAAAGAGTATCTGGGTCTATGCCCTATGGGCTGGCTACGGCTCGAAAGGTCAATAGATAGATAGAATTGTGTGTGGTGTTCTAGCCACTATCTTGTGGTTGTAAAACTTGTGTTATCACATATGAAATGCTTATTGTTATGTTCTGTTGACACATTCTTATGTTCATCTCTCCCTCAAGGCATTGATCTCAAGACAACACTCTAAAGAGAAGCCAATCTCAATTTTCAAAGCCCTGACCATCCCAGTAAGTTGTTATTTTTAATGAAACTCATTATTCTTACCTCCAGCCTGCCGAAGACACAGGTTTAGGGAAAAAGTCAGGGAGACACACATTTACGAGTACTGACCATGCGACCAGCTCATCGTGTGTCATGATGTTCTTACCCCTCCATATACGAGTACGTGACCAGCTCATTGTGTGTCTAGATGTTGTTCCTTACCCGTCCATATACGAGTACGTGACCAGCTCATTGTGTGTCTAGATGTTGTTCCTTACCCCTCCATATATGATTATGTGACCAGCTCATTGTGTGTCTAGATGTTGTTCCTTACCCCTCCATATACGAGTACGTGACCAGCTCATTGTGTGTCTAGATGTTGTTCCTTACCCCTCCATATACAAGTATGTGACCAGCTCATTGTGTGTCTAGATGTTGTTCCTTACCCCTCCATATATGAGTATGTGACCAGCTCATTGTGTGTCTAGATGTTGTTCCTTACCCCTCCATATACGAGTACGTGACCAGCTCATTGTGTGTCTAGATGTTGTTCCTTACCCCTCCATATACAAGTACTGACCATACGACCAACTTGTCTTGTGTCATGATGTTGTCCTGACCCCTCTATCATGAACCAAGACAAAGAGTCTTGGGAGACACACATATACGAGTACTGACTATACGACCAACTTGTCTTGTGTCATGATGTTGTCCTGACTCCCCTCCATCATGAACCAGGACAAAGAGTCAGGGGAGACACACATATACGAGTACTGACTATACGACCAACTTGTCTTGTGTCATGATGTTGTCCTGATCCCCCCTATCATGAACCAAGACAAAGAGTCAGTTCGCATGATCATAAGATTTAAACACTGAAGGAGAAGAATTATTTCTACCTAACAACCGCTGTCAAATATTATTTTGAGCAAAGTGATGGATGTTTATAGTCAAGTCTGTTTTAGCATATTTTACAAATATAATTGCATTGTTGTGACTTGTTTTATAGGTTGACAATTTCCTCTTTATTTCAGTCATTTCTGTTTTTATATTTACATGATTTAAGAATCTTTTTCTTCCTTCCAAATTTGCCTTTAATTTACATTTTCCTGTTAATGATACCTTAAGTTTTGCTCTTAAAATTATCTACATCTTCCATCTGTCCATCTTTAAGAAAGGTCAATTATTTATGTGCTTAACCCAAGATTATGACACCATAGTAAAAAATTACAGTATCAAAACAGAAATTCTTCACAATTTGTTTTCTGTGTTCAAACATTACTCACTTCGTGTACCTTTCTAATTACTACTTCCGGTGATCCCTGAGTGTTTAATTTGTTTCTATAGATGTAGGATTTTTTTTTCTGTCCCATTTTATGAGATGTGATCTTATATTATGAGAAAAAAAATGTAAACAAATTGGTGGGGATTGCACATTTACGGCATTCGCCTGAATAGACAAAATAACATGTCAGGTCGAAGTTAACTGAGCGCTTGCTTGACTGAGCACTTGCTTAACAGAGTGTTTGCTTGACTGAGCAGTTGCTTGACTGAGCACTTGCTTAACTAAACGGTTGCTTGACTGATCGGTTGCTTGACTGAACGTTTGTTTGACTGTGCATTTGCTTGACTGAGCAGTTGCTTGACTGAGCGGTTTAGCTGGAATGGTTCAACTCACTTGAAGTTTGCTAATCTACATGCAGCAGGTCCTCATCGTTATTCAGCTTGTAAATTTAAAAGAGTAATTCACTCCAATACAGTTAGTATTGCTATAATTGTAGCCAATGTCACTGTCATTTATGTTAACCTCACATGGTTGATGCACAACACAGGTGAGATGCAGAATAGCACAGGCTAAAGCACCTTTAAAAAAAAAATGAGTAAGACACTGTACAATCCATTTTTGACAATGGAAACAAGTAAAAGAGTTATGTAATGCCAGTCCTAACACATGAATGTGAATCATGGACAATGGGACAACAGACGAGAAAATCGCTGGATCTGTAGAATTGTGGTTTTACAGAAGAATGTTAAGGATACCATGGACAGCTAAGAAGAGTAATGTAAACATTATGAAAGAGGTAAAAGCAAACAGAGAGCTAATTTCCAATATTAGGAAGAAACAATTATCATTTTTTTGGCCATGTAATGAGATGGCAACAGCTGGAATGTTTTGTAACAACTGGGAAAATTGAGGGATGAAGAGATAGAGGGAAGCAAAGAGAAAAGATGCCAGACAGCTTAGGAGAATGGCTTGGCAGAAGGTCAACAACAGAAATGATAAATAACTGTCGAGATAGAAAGTTGTGGATAGGCATGATCACCTACGTCAGCAGGCATGGTACTTGATGATGATAATTGTAACTGGTGGATTAAAGAAGCAATCTGCTCCACTACAGTCAACTTGGAAAACAGTCAACAACAGAACTCATACGATGCACTGTGGATAGAAGATTGTGAAAGGACATGATCGCCAACACCAACCGGTACGGCACATGATGATGATGATAGTTGTCAGGGTTCATGAACTTATATCACTGAATATTGTAAGTTCCTGAATTCATGAACTTATATCACTGAACCTTGTAAGATCCTGAATTCATGAACTTATATCACTCAACCTTGTAAGATCCTGAATTCATGAACTTATATCACTGAACCTTGTAAGATCCTGAATTCATGAACTTATATCACTGAACATTGTAAGTTCCTGAATTCATGAACTTATATCACTGAACCTTGTAAGATCCTGAATTCATGAACTTATATCACTGAACCTTGTAAGATCCTGAATTCATAAACTTATATCACTGAACCTTGTAAGATTCTGAATTCATGAACTTATATCACTGAACCTTGTAAGATCCTGAATTCATGAACTTATATCACTGAACATTGTAAGATTCTGAATTCATGAACTTATATCACTGAACCTTGTAAGATGTTGAATTCATGAATTTATATCACTGAACCTTCTAAGATGCTGAATTCATGAATTTATATCACTGAACCTTGTAAGATGCTGAATTCATGAATTTATATCACTGAACCTTGTAAGATGATGAATTCATGAACTTATATCATTGAAGTTTGTAAAGTGCTGAATTCATGAACTTATATCATTGAACCTTGTAAGATGCTGAATTCATGAACTTATATCATTGAAGTTTGTAAAGTGCTGAATTCATGAATTTATATCATTGAAGTTTGCAAAGTGCTGAATTCATGAACTTATATCACATTAATTTTATGTAACAACATACCTAAAATAAATTTATCTGCAGGGTGTCATTGAATTTTCTCTGTGCCTGTTTTTTGCTAAACTGGTGTCCTATACTTTTCTGTATTGGCTGCCCAAGTACCTCAACAAAATAGGTAAGTGTCACTGTCTCAGCTCAATGAGTAAACATACTAAACTTTGTCTTGTATGTCATAGTGTCACTGTCTCAGCTCAGTGAGTAAACATACTAAACTTTGTCTTGTATGTCATAGTGTCACTGTCTCAGCTCAATGAGTAAACATACTAAACTTTGTCTTGTATGTCATAGTGTCACTGTCTCAGCTCAATGAGTAAACATACTAAACTTTGTCTTGTATGTCATAGCATCACTGTCTCAGCTCAATGAGTAAACATACTAAACTTTGTCTTGTATGTCATAGTGTCACTGTCTCAGCTCAGTGAGTAAACATACTAAACTTTGTCTTGTATGTCATAGCATCACTGTCTCAGCTCAATGAGTAAACATACTAAACTTTGTCTTGTATGTCATAGTGTCACTGTCTCAGCTCAATGAGTAAACATACTAAACTTTGTCTTGTATGTCATAGTGTCACTGTCTCAGCTCAGTGAGTAAACATACTAAACTTTGTCTTGTATGTCATAGTGTCACTGTCTCAGCTCAGTGAGTAAACATACTAAACTTTGTCTTGTATGTCATAGTGTCACTGTCTCAGCTCAATGAGTAAACATACTAAACTTTGTCATGTATGTCATAGTGTCACTGTCTCAGCTCAATGAGTAAACATACTAAACTTTGTCTTGTATGTCATAGTGTCACTGTCTCAGCTCAATGAGTAAACATACTAAACTTTGTCTTGTATGTCATAGTGTCACTGTCTCAGCTCAGTGAGTAAACATACTAAACTTTGTCTTGTATGTCATAGTGTCACTGTCTCAGCTCAATGAGTAAACATACTAAACTTTGTCTTGTATGTCATAGTGTCACTGTCTCAGCTCAATGAGTAAACATACTAAACTTTGTCATGTATGTCATAGTGTCACTGTCTCAGCTCAATGAGTAAACATACTAAACTTTGTACTTTGTCATGTATGTCATAGTGTCACTGTCTCAGCTCAATGAGTAAACATACAAAACTTTGTCATGTATGTCATAGTGTCACTGTCTCAGCTCAATTGGTTATTGGTTATTGGTTATGGAAGGCCTCGGCATCACAGCAAACGAATTAAAATCCATAATTGCTCAACCGCCCGTGCCAGTGGAATCATCCGAATTACCAACTCATCTCCCAAACAAAGAAAGGTAACTGTAGTCCCCATCGTAGCAGTCTCAGCACACGCCAAAAGACATAAGGCGAAACCGCACAGAAAGTGAACACAGCCAACTGTTCCCTGTCATACGATATCATCATTCATCGTAAACAAGCGGGATATCGAAGCAGGATCAAAACGGATGAGACACACAGCTCACGGTGTGCACAGAGCACTTAACTCAGTAGCTCCTGCAACAAGCCGGACTTGGAATATGAGGAAACTGCAAGAAGGAATACTTTTCAGACATAGCCTTCAATGGTAAACATACTAAACTTTGTCATGTATGTCATAGTGTCACTGTCTCAGCTCAATGAGTAAACATACTAAACTTTGTCATGTATGTCATAGTGTCACTGTCTCAGCTCAATGAGTAAACATACTAAACTTTGTCATGTATGTCATAGTGTCACTGTCTCAGCTCAATGAGTAAACATACAAAACTTTGCCATCTATGTCATAGTGTCACTGTCTCAGCTCAATGAGTAAACATACTAAACTTTGTCATGTATGTCATAGTGTCACTGTCTCAGCTCAATGAGTAAACATACTAAACTTTGTCATGTATGTCATAGTGTCACTGTCTCAGCTCAATGAGTAAACATACTAAACTTTGTCATGAATGTCATAGTGTCACTGTCTCAGCTCAATGAGTAAACATACTAAACTTTGTCATGTATGCCATAGTGTCACTGTCTCAGCTCAGTGAGTAAACATACTAAACTTTGTCATGTATGTCATAGTGTCACTGTCTCAGCCCACTGAGTAAACATACTAAACTTTGTCATGTATGTCATAGTGTCACTGTCTCAGCTCAATGAGTAAACATACTAAACTTTGTCATGTATGTCATAGTGTCACTGTCTCATTTCAATGAGTAAACATACTAAACTTTGTCATGTATGTCATAGTGTCACTGTCTCATTTCAATGATTAAACATACTAAACTTTGTCATGTATGTCATAGTGTCACTGTCTCATTTCAATGATTAAACATACTAAACTTTGTCATGTATGTCATAGTGTCACTGTCTCAGCTCAGTGAGTAAACATACTAAACTTTGTCATGTACAGTCGAACCTGGTCTTAGGACCACCTGTTTAAAGCGTTTCCCTGGTTATAGGACCGAGTCTACAATTTCCCCGAGTTTTTTACTATATGCTAACACTGATTATGGCGCTCACCGTATGACGCGACCAGAGACCAGGCTAATTAACCGCGGCCAATGTTATTTATCCCGTTTACGACACGCGGGTAATCCGCTGACTGACCAGCCAGTCCTTCTCCGTCTCGCTGGGAGCCATAAACGATCGACACAGGTGTCTACGGGTGTCAAAGTTTTCCCGTATTTAGTGAGTCCCAGATTACAGTGGGACGTGTTACGTTTATCAGTCAATACTGGTGTGAGAAACACGGCAGACACAGATCTATGATTCGTGAAGTGACATCACTTCGCGGTTCCGTCTAGACCAGAGTAGACCATTGCGTGGCCCGTATAAATTACAGGAATTAACTAAAGAATTAGTCATTGCCCGCTTAGAGTGTATTCACGTACATGTACAGTATCTCAGTGAATTATTTTTGTGGATTTTAAAAGTGTTACACACAATATAGGAAATGGCCAGTGTCAAAAGTGTAAAACCAAAAGCATTAACGCTGGAAGAACGAATATCAGTGATTCGACAAAATATTTTTGTGTGTTTAACTATCGTGTTTTATGAAAAGTGTCCAACCAGTGGCTATTGTAGACCGACATGTGCACTATGTTCTACTCATGGATTACGCTGATTTGCAGGTTAGTTTTCATAGTGCTTAGGATAAAAATTTTTTTATCGCTCTATTTATTATGTGAAACCTGTGAGGCAGGACCACCTGTCCTATGGGACCAGTTTTTGAAAGTCCCGTGAATGGTCGCCTTAGACAGGTTCGACTGTATGTCATAGTGTCACTGTCTCAGCTCAGTGAGTAAACATACTAAACTTTGTCATGTATGTCATAGTGTCACTGTCTCAGCTCAGTGAGTAAACATACTAAACTTTGTCATGTATGTCATAGTGTCACTGTCTCAGCTCAGTGAGTAAACATACTAAACTTTGTCATGTATGTCATAGTGTCACTGTCTCAGCTCAGTGAGTAAACATACTAAACTTTGTCATGTATGTCATAGTGTCACTGTCTCAGCTCAATGAGTAAACATACTAAACTTTGTCATGTATGTCATAGTGTCACTGTCTCAGCTCAGTGAGTAAACATACTAAACTTTGTCATGTATGTCATAGTGTCACTGTCTCAGCTCAGTGAGTAAACATACTAAACTTTGTCATGTATGTCATAGTGTCACTGTCTCAGCTCAGTGAGTAAACATACTAAACTTTGTCATGTATGTCATAGTGTCACTGTCTCAGCTCAGTGAGTAAACATACTAAACTTTGTCATGTATGTCATAGTGTCACTGTCTCAGCTCAGTGAGTAAACATACTAAACTTTGTCATGTATGTCATAGTGTCACTGTCTCAGCTCAATGAGTAAACATACTAAACTTTGTCATGTATGTCATAGTGTCACTGTCTCAGCTCAATGAGTAAACATACTAAACTTTGTCATGTATGTCATAGTGTCACTGTCTCAGCTCAGTGAGTAAACATACTAAACTTTGTCATGTATGTCATAGTGTCACTGTCTCAGCTCAGTGAGTAAACATACTAAACTTTGTCATGTATGTCATAGTGTCACTGTCTCAGCTCAGTGAGTAAACATACTAAACTTTGTCATGTATGTCATAGTGTCACTGTCTCAGCCCACTGAGTAAACATACTAAACTTTGTCATGCATGTCATAGTGTTACTGTCTCACCTAGACAGGGACCAGTGGCCCAGTGTTTATGACTTTCAATTTTACTGGCGCTGTGCGCACAAAATATATCTCAACTTCGAATACAAATTTAACAACATCGGAACGATTAAAAAAAAAAATTACTTTCACTTTAACGCACCAAAGTTATTAAATTACATAGTTGTATCAACAAATATATATTCAGAATGTTAATATAAGAGATTAAATGTCATGAATTAAGATATTATTAATATCACTTATGAACGACATCACGAGTACAAAAACATAGAGCAACTACAGATACAAATTTGGAGCGCTGAAAAAAATTATTAATTTCACTTTTAGTCACAGACATTAGTACATTGTACTACTGTATAAAGAAATCTAGATACAAAATGTTAATATGAGAAATTACAGTTTGTGAATTAAGCGTATCATAATATAAATTATATAGTTCAGGTGTAATTTTTTCAGAAGTAGCGGGCTTGACAAACATTCCAGTCAGACTTTGCGGAAGGGAATTCTGTATTTGACATTACGACTGCTTGAAACTAAAGTAGAGGTTTTATAGAGTAAGGGTTGAGGTCAATAAATACACTAAACCTTGCCATGCATGTCATACTTGAAGTCTGCACTCAGATTTATAGAAGGTGGAAAGTAATCAACAGTAACCGTGCTGTCTGTTACCTGAACCATACTGTCTGTTACATTAACCACACTTTCTATTACCTGAACCACACTGTCTTCTACCTTAACCACGATCTGTGTGAAACATCAAAATATAAATGAAAGTATTTCACCAAAAACAGCTTATCTTGTTAATCACTGGAGATTAACTTGATATATATTTTTTCTCTATGTATTACAGACATTTAAATGATACGTGGTTGTAACTCTAATCAGGTCGTGATGATATGAAAATGTTTATGACGTCAGTTCCCTCCATGATGAGCATGTGAATATTGTGTTACCGACCAAACATCACCTTTTGCACATTTTTGGGTGATGTGGTCTGTGTTACCGACCAAACATCACCTTTTGCACATTTTTGGGTGATGTGGTCGGTATCATTTCAGACAACCTTTATTTTCCTATTTTTCCTGAAAAAATCTCTGGTACCCATTTTTAGAGGTTGGGTGAATCATGAAACCCTGTCAGTCTGAGGAAAAATGTGCCACATGTGGGATTTGATCTCCTGTCACTTAGAAGTGGGCTAGCCATTCAGCCAGGGAAACTTCATGCATGTACTAGGAGGGAGTAACCAGCAAGCTAATGAAACAACTGGGGTTGGGGGGGGGGGATAACACATGAATCATGTGATAACTAGCAAGCTAATGGAACTACTGGGGGAGCATATGATAACCAGCAAGCTAATGGAACTACTGGGGGAGCATGTATTTGGAGGTAGCAACAATTGATGCTGTGTATGAGTCATGTAATAACAAGTAAGCTAAAGGAACTAATGGGTGGGGGAGAGACATGCCTATAACCATCTGCTGAAAGTAACTTGACACTCTTGGGGCTGCCTCAGATGCAAACTAGTTAGTCAAACTTTCCCATATTTATGTACCCAACACGTATACACAAGATACATCATCCTTAAAGTGGCTGTGTTTATTGTTTACCTAATCACTTGCCTTATTGATGACCTCAACATATTAAAGACAATGTCTTGTACATTTTTCCCTCCCAAAGTTGATGCCACAGAAGCTGCGTACATTTCAACAATTTTTGATGTTGGAGGAATTCTAGGTAAGTAAACCTGTTTCATGTTCCTAGCATTTTGTTCTGTTCATTACTAACCAATTTATAGAGAAATAGCCCTCATGATTTGTTCTGTTCATTACTAACCAATTTATAGAGAAATAGCCCTCATGATTTGTTCTGCTCATTACTAACCAATTTATAGAGAAATAGCCCTCATGATTTGTTCTGTTCATTAGTAACCAATTTATAGAGAAATAGCCCTCATGATTTGTTCTGTTCATTACTAACCAATTTATAGAGAAATAGCCCTCATGATTTGTTCTGTTCATTACTAACCAATTTATAGAGAAATAGCCCTCATGATTAGACAAGTCAAGCATGTTATATCATCAATTTAGGAATCACAACAACCAGTTTGTTGCCCTGTGTTGTTGGTATCCCAAATTGAGAGGAACAAATTTGTAAGAATCTAATCTGTGATAGAATAGAACATAAATCATGCTAGTGGGACAAGGAAGGTATGTTGATCTCAAAGCAAGATGCCGGTCTTGAGATAGAGAGGTTGTAAGTTCAAATCTTGGTTGCTTCACCAGTTGAGTTTTCTATTTCTGATTTCTCTCTGCGGTAACCACACCTGGTCTCAGCAGTGAAGTCCAGCTTGAAATGTTAATTACTAATCAACAAACAAAAAATTATTAGTATCTCCGAAGTTATCTGTCTGTGCAGTGAGTGACCCCTTTGCACACGGCTGTCAGGGAAAATGGATTAACATGCAAAATTCAGTTCCTTGTCTCTAGGGACTTCGCCAGGGGTGAAAGCTGACAAACGCAAAAAAAAAAAATAAATAAATAAAAAATAGAATAAATAAATAAATAATTTTTTAAATCCTGAAACCACCAGGTTAGTAGATAAGCACACCAGCCACATAGCTTCACTGCTACACAAAGGCAAAGATCTCTTAACTTTGTAGTGTTATGTTTTCGTGCTAAGTTATCTAGAGTTACAACCAACAATTGTTATATCAGGCATGATCAACATGCTATGTGCTACATCGGGAGTGATGACAACAATTTTCTGTGATATTCTCTCACTAGGTGGCGTCCTGGCAGGCTATATCTCTGACAAGTACCAGATTAGAGGTACAACCTGCATTATCTTCTTGGTGCTTGTAGCTCCACTGGTAGGTATTTCCTATTGTCTACACTCATACTATTATCTTAGTACTAATGAATTGTTTTGCACAACTACTATCATCATTGTATTAACACATTCTGTACCACAAATCACAAAATACACCTCTAGTAGCTGGCGAGCCAAGTCCAAAAGCAGCGCATTGTGGCTCCTAATTTACCATTTTCACTAAAACCTTCTAATTATTTTATCAACCACTTTTCTGACTTTATGAAAAAAGTGTTCCAACAAAATGTGGGTTTTGGATCAATTTTCATTTATTTTCTCACTGTTATTTCAACAACAAAATGAGTCTTTTAGATCAATTTTCATTTATTTTCTCACTGTTATTTCAACAATAACAAAAATTCTGAAAACGGTGTGGCCACAGCGTGTTAAACCCATTGGTAGCAAATGTAAGGAATTGGTCTACACAACTACTATCATCATTGTTTGAAGGAATTAGTCTACACAACTACTATCATCATTGTTTGAAGGAATTAGTCTACACAACTACTATCATCATTGTTTGAAGGAATTAGCCTACACAACTGCTATCATCATTGTTTGAAGGAATTAGTCTACACAACTACTATCATCATTGTTTTAAGGAATTGGCCTACACAACTACTATCATCATTGTTTGAAGGAATTAGCCTGCACAACTACTATCATCATTGTTTGAAGGAATTAGCCTACACAACTACTATCATCATTGTTTGAAGGAATTAGTCTACACAACTACTATCATCATTATTTGAAGGAATTAATCTACACAACTGCTATCATCATTGTTTTTAGGAATTGGCCTACACAACTACTATCATCATTGTTTGAAGGAATTAGCTTACACAACTACTATCATCATTGTTTGAAGGAATTAGTCTACACAACAACTATCATCATTGTTTGAAGGAATTAGCTTACACAACTACTATCATCATTGTTTGAAGGAATTAGCCTACACAACTACTATCATCATTGTTTGAAAGAATTAGTCTACACAACCACTATCAGCATTGTTTGAAGGAATTAGCCTACACAACTACTATCATCATTGTCATCCACTCAAAGTGCTAGAGGATGGTAACATCTAACACTGTAAGAGGCGCTGTAAGGGTTTTACCCAATCATATGACCACTTGCCTTCTCCCACATTTAGCCCCCCTTGAATTAGACATTGGTTTAATATTTAACAACAACCCTAATTTGCTTGAATGAAGACAGTTTACAAGTTTACCTATAATTTACATAGAATGTTATCACTGATATAATGCTGAAAATCAATATTATTGATTGATTCATATTTTGTTCATAATAAATCAATGAATGGCCTGACTCTTTGATTGGATAATGCTTTTATTTCACAATAAAATTGACCAATCACAGCATTTGAAAGTAGTCTCTCTTACCCCAGTCATTTTAACTACGAAACCAGCTGCTTGTATTGTGGTGTATCTAATGGGACTTGCAAGGTGGAGAAAAACAAAGACGGCCATATCATGACTCTCTATGTTTCATACAAACCACTGGCAGGATAATATTTTATGCAGACAAAGTAAACAAGTAAGAATTAATCAAGAGGTGCAACATTTAGCCATAGCAATCAGATGATTAGAGCAGGTAGGTCTGCCATTGAGTGCAGATCCAGAGCTATTACTAGAACTACAAGCAGTGGTAGGGCACTTTGGTAGAGAACAGAGCAAATACAATAAATAATTAGTATGGGCCAGACTTGATAGCCATGACTAAGGATGACATTTTTCCTTTGGGCTTCCTGTGAAGCATAGGTTTTCAACAAACACTTTCAGCTTCCTGTGAAGCATAGGTTTTCAACAAACACTTTCAGCTTCCTGTGGAGCATAGGTTTTCAACAAACACTTTCAGCTCCCTATGGAGCATAGATTTTCAACAAACACTTTCAACTCCCTGTGGAGCATAGGTTTAAACAAACAATTTTAGTTCCCTATGGAGCTTAGGTCTTCAACAAACACTTTCAACTCCCTGTGGAGCATAGGTCTTCAACAGACACTTTCAGCTCCCTGTGGAGCATAGTTCTTTAACAAACACTTTCAGCTCCCTGTGGAGCTTAGGTCTTTAACAAACACTTTCCAATCCGTTTTGTTTCTTGCCATTCTTATAAGATCATACCATGTCTTCCCCATCATCTTCATCTTTGCTTCCACCTGTCTTTTCCAACAATGTTTGGTCTTCCTCTTTGTCTCTTCCCTAGTAATTAAAAAAAAGGGCCTTTCGCATAATACTCTCAGTTGGCTTCCACAGTGTGTGTCCTATCCAGCGCTATCATCTTCAATGTATCTCTTTATCCACTGGTATTTGACTTGTACTTTCCCATAATTCTACTTTAGTGATTTTGTCCTGCCATTTTCATCCTTTAATTCTGCACAAGTATCCATTAATGAAGGTTTATCTTCGTGAATGTCATTTTTGTTGTTTTCTATGTTTCACAGCCATATAATAGGACTGATTTACATTGGAGTTGAACATTTTTATTCTAAAGGATAACCTTAGATCTTGCAAATTGGAGGAACTTTTATTGTAGCCCTTGACAAGACCATGATGACCCTCTCAACACAATGGTCAAGGAGGCCACCCAGGTGTCCATTCATGTTTCAGAGATGACAGACAAGGCACTTTGAGATCAACTAGTCAGAGATGACAGACAAGGCACTTTGAGATCAACTAGTCAGAGATGACAGACAAGGCACTTTGAGATCAACTAGTCAGAGATGACAGACAAGGCACTTTGAGATCAACTAGTCAGAGATGACAGACAAGGCACTTTGAGATCAACTAGTCAGAGATGACAGACAAGCCACTTTGAGATCAACTAGTCAGAGATGACAGACACGGCACTTTGAGATCAACTAGTTTGTCAAATTAGATGTCATTAGTTAACATTCTTATCTTATGTCTTTCCACAGCTCTTCCTATACAATGCGTATGGCACCAGTGTACCACTTTGGGCAAATTGTCGTAAGTGAACATTTGTATCTAAATTCTACATTCACTGTGTTTTTTTTTTTTTTAAAAAAACTATCTTTACAGCATCTTTCATTACTGGGGTCTGCGTAACATGGTAGGGTCTCCGGAGAATAAAGGCAGCTTATCCAGAGCTGTCACACTGAGGTGCTCGGGTCTAAGTTTTTGTTTCACCTCGAACAGAAAAAACTCTTGACCTTACAAGAATTGGAACCTGTCTTCTCCTGAATTGGAGCATGATGAGTTATCAATTTGGCCACCCACTTCACTGTGTTAGTGTAGGAAAACATACATTTGTTGAGTCTAGTGTCTGGGAAACACACTTTTGTTGAGTCTAGTGTCTGGAAAACACACATTTGTTGAGTCAGTGTCTGGAAAACACACATTTGTTGAATCAGTGTCTGGGAAACACACATTTGTTGAGTCTAGTGTCTGGGAAACACACATTTGTTGAGTCAGTTTCTGGAAAACACACATTTGTTGAGTTTAGTGTCTGGGAACACAAACATTTCTTGAGTCTAGTGTCTGGAAAACACACATTTGTTGAGTTATTGTCTGGGAAACACATATTTGTTGAGTCAGTGTCTTTGAAACACACTTTTGTTGAGTTTAGTGTCTGGAAAACACACATTTGTTGAGTTATTGTCTGGGAAACATATTTGTTGAGTCAGTGTCTGGGAAGGGGATATATAGAATCTATTATCATTCTCCAAATCACTAATTGTGAAGAAGCTGCAGAACGGTGTGATGGTGAGCTGTTGGATGTCATGTTGGTGAGCTGTTGGATGTCATGTTGGTGAGCTGTTGGATGTCATGTTGGTGAGCTGTTGGATGTCATGTTGGTGAACTGTTGGATGTCATGTTGGTGAACTGTTGGATGTCAAGTTGGTGAACTGTTGGATGTCATGTTGGTGAACTGTTGAATGTCATGTTGGTGAGCTGTTGGATGTCACCAGTAAAGGGATGTATCTCTTTTTCAGGATCCTTTACTTCATCAAGCCATGTTGACTAAAACACACTTGACTAACATGCTCTCCACGAACATGCTCTCCACTAACTTGTTCTCCACTAACATGTTCATCACTAACTTGTTCTCCACTAACTTGTTCTCCACTAACTTGTTCTCCACCAACATGTTCTCCACTAACTTGTTCTCCACTAACATGTTAACCACTAACAATTTCACTACTAACATGTTCACCACTAACTTGTTCTCCACTAACATGTTCACCACTAACAATTTCACTACTAACATGTTCACCACTAACTTGTTCTCCACTAACTTGTTCTCCACTAACAAGTTCACCACTAACATGTTCACCGCTAACAAGTTCACCACTAACATGGTCTCCACTAACATGTTCACCGCTAACAAGTTCTCCACTAACATGTTCACCACTAACAAGTTCACCACTAACATGGTCTCCACTAACAAGTTCACCACTAACAAGTTCACCGCTAACAAGTTCACCGCTAACAAGTTCACCACTAACAAGTTCACCACTAACAAGTTCACCGCTAACATGGTCTCCACTAACAAGTTCACCACTAACAAGTTCACCACTAACAAGTTCACCACTAACATGGTCTCCACTAACAAGTTCACCACTAACAAGTTCTCCACTAACAAGTTCACCACTAACAAGTTCACCACTAACAAGTTCACCGCTAACAAGTTCACCACTAACATGGTCTCCACTAACAAGTTCACCACTAACAAGTTCACCGCTAACAAGTTCACCGCTAACAAGTTCACCGCTAACAAGTTCACCGCTAACAAGTTCACCGCTAACAAGTTCACCACTAACATGGTCTCCACTAACAAGTTCACCACTAACAAGTTCACCACTAACAAGTTCACCACTAACATGTTCACCACTAACATGGTCTCCACTAACAAGTTCACCACTAACAAGTTCACCGCTAACAAGTTCACCACTAACATGGTCTCCACTAACAAGTTCACCACTAACAAGTTCACCACTAACAAGTTCACCACTAACAAGTTCACCGCTAACAAGTTCTCCACTAACAAGTTCACCACTAACAAGTTCACCGCTAACAAGTTCTCCACTAACATGTTCACCACTAACAAGTTCTCCACTAACAAGTTCTCCACTAACATGTTCTCCACTAACATGTTCTCCACTAACATGTTCTCCACTAACAAGTTCTCCACTAACAAGTTCTCCACTAACAAGTTCTCCACTAACAAGTTCTCCACTAACATGTTCTCCACTAACATGTTCTCCACTAACATGTTCTCCACTAACATGTTCACCACTAACAAGTTCTCCACTAACAAGTTCTCCACTAACATGTTCTCCACTAACATGTTCTCCACTAACATGTTCTCCACTAACAAGTTCACCACTAACATGTTCTCCACTAACAAGTTCTCCACTAAGAAGTTCTCCACTAACAAGTTCTCCACTAACAAGTTCACCACTAACATGTTCTCCACTAACATGGTCTCCACTAACAAGTTCTCCACTAACATGTTCTCCACATTATAAGCTCACCACTAACAGGTTCACCACTAACATGTTCTCCACTAACAAGTTCTCCACTAACATGTTCTCCACTAACAAGCTCACCACTAACATGTTCTCCACTAACAAGCTCACCACTAACATGTTCTCCACTAACAAGCTCACCACTAACATGTTCTCCACTAACAAGCTCACCACTAACATGTTCTCCACTAACATGGTCTCCACTAACAAGTTCTCCACTAACATGTTCTCCACATTATAAGCTCACCACTAACAGGTTCACCACTAACATGTTCTCCACTAACAAGTTCTCCACTAACATGTTCTCCACTAACAAGCTCACCACTAACATGTTCTCCACTAACAGGCTCACCACTAACATGTTCTCCACTAACAAGCTCACCACTAAAAAGCTCACCACTAACAGATTTCTCCTCATTGAAAGTTTTGTTTTTTTCAGCATTTCTGAACGTGAAAGCAGAATCATTGAGTTCTCTGTTGAGGTAAAAGTAAGAATAATGTTGTGTTGTCTGTTTCAGTTCTGCTGGCTGTGTGTGGCATGGGGGTCAATGGACCATACTCTCTGATTACAACTGCTGTCAGCGCTGACCTTGGCACACACAAGTCTGTCAGAAACAACTCCAAGGCTCTTGGTATAGTGACTGCAATCATTGATGGGACAGGAAGTATTGGTAAGTGACATCAACTGTACAGTAGTGATAAAGAGTTTGATTGTAGTCTTTATGTGTTCCACAGTTGACAATATTTGCTCAAAAGTTTCTGAAATTGTCCACACAGACAGCCTATCCTACAGTCACTGTGTTGCTTTATTTAGCTATATATAATTTTTTGGTCCATTGTCCCAGCTGAACCTACTGAGCTGCAACATCGTTTTGATTTTATGTTTTGCCTCACTTATACAAAGCTGTAACCATACAATTGTTCCTTTCATTCATATGTTATGTTATCTGTTTTGTTCTATTCTATGTTTTTTCTATTCTATGCTGTTCTGTTCCATTCTATTCAATTTTTTCTATTCTATTCTATGCTGTTCTGTTTTATTCTATTCTATGTTTTTTCTATTCTATGCTGTTCTGTTCCATTCTATTCTATTTTTTTCTATTCTATTCTATGCTGTTCTGTTTTATTCTATTCTATGTTTTTTCTATTCTATGCTGTTCTGTTCCATTCTATTCTATTTTTTTCTATTCTATTCTATGCTGTTCTGTTCCATTCTATTCTATTTTTTTCTATTCTATTCTATTTTTTTCTATTCTATGCTGTTCTGTTCCATTCTATTCTATTTTTTTCTATTCTATGCTGTTCTGTTCCATTCTATTCTATTTTTTTCTATTCTATGCTGTTCTGTTCCATTCTATTCTATGTTTTTTCTATTCTATGCTGTTCTGTTCCATTCTATTCTATTTTTTCTATTCTATGCTGTTCTGTTCCATTCTATTCTATGTTTTTTCTATTCTGTGCTGTTCTGTTCCATTCTATTCTATTTTTTTCTATTCTATGCTGTTTTGTTCCATTCTATTCTATGTTTTTTTCTATTCTATGCTGTTTTGTTCTATTCTATTCTATTTTTTTCTATTCTATGCTGTTCTGTTCTATTCTATTCTATTCTATTCTATTTTTTTCTATTCTATGCTGTTCTGTTCTATTCTATTCTTTTTATTCTATGCTGTTCTATTCTATTCTATTCTATTTTTTCTATTCTATGCTGTTCTGTTCTATTCTATTCTTTCTATTCTATGCTGTTCTATTCTATTCTATTCTATTTTTTCTATTCTATGCTGTTCTGTTCTATTCTATTCTATTTTTTCTATTCTATGCTGTTCTGTTCTATTCTATTCTATTTTTTCTATTCTATGCTGTTCTGTTCTATTCTATTCATGGAATCAGTTTCATTGCAGTCAGGACATCCCAACATCCCCTCCACCGCCCGTCCCAGAATTCCTTACAGCTTATACAAACTGACTGTTCTTGTAATGTGTTGATTATAGGTACATCTGCTTTTCCCACTAAACTCTCCAGAGTGACCTGACCCCTTTACCACCTTCAGACTCCTGTCTCTCCATATATACATCCTTGTCTCACCCATCATCCTCTCTTAAGGAATGAAGAACAAACTTGGCGATGTCCTCTTTGTCCAAAGTAAGGCCTCACTCAATGCTAGAGCTGCCAGTGAGCTTTTCTGCTGTAATGAAGTTATCTATATTGTTAGAGTGGGGGTGGGGTTGGCTACGTGGTGAGTTGCCCAATCTCGACATGGGAGTTGATGCCTGCTGTTGATGCCTCTTTCTCCGTCTTCATTTTAATGTTTCTCTAGATTATCCCTTTTTTATTTTACCTTCTAGTTCCCATTTGAGGACCTGCTTTGAGATTTTGCTGTTGTCCCTTCTCATCACATGGCCAATATATGACCACCTTCTTCTTTTGATTATAGTTGATATTTTTAGATGCTTTGTTATTTCTCTTATTTCTGTACTAATCTTGTTAAATTCATTGAATTTTAAGTGAAAATTAGTTTAGTAGTATGAATATGTGAAAGTGTAAAAATTGAGTGATGTGGAAATTGTTGTGAGAGTAATTTAGAAATGGAATAATTATTAATTATTTAGTCTAGTAATGAGGTATCTATGAGAGAAATGTTGTGTTATCAGGTGCTGCTATTGGTCCATTGCTGACTGGTGTGATCTCAAGCAGCAATGCTACCGAAGGATGGAAGTATGTTTTCTATATGCTGATTGCATCTGATTTTATTGCAGCTCTGGTAAGTTGTTGTTGTTCATGGTCTTTTTCTTCTCCTTAACCCTAGATTAACACACATGCACACACACTTTTCTAATTACTACTACTGGTAACCATTGAGTGTTGGCTGTTGTTGTTGTTTTAAATGTTGGTTCAGACACAAATGAGGGCATTGTAAAAAGTACTATGCTATCATACAAAAGGGGCTGTTTTTTTTTTTTTTTTAATTTGGCCAATTTTCAAGAAATTTTTTTCTTTTCTTTTCTCTCATGATGGGGGAAACTGTCAGCACAGACATCAAAGACACCTTTATAACATGGAATAAGCCAACAAACGATGCTAAGAGCAAGTTAAACATACTGCTTGAATGATGGAGTAATGGCCGATGTATGAATAGAGAACATAACACCTCCAGTAGCTACAGTGCCTTGTGGTCGATTTTCAGGCTATAAATAGAATGTAAAGCAAGAAATGATTGCCGCATCCAATTCTTGTGTCTCTCCTAATGTAAACTCACAGCTGCGTAGAAAAAGTTCAACTATTCTATTTTCCAAACTTCAAATGTAACAATACAGCGGAAGTAATCTTTACTACAGTCTTATAAAAATGTGGCTTATGGACAGGTCTCATAATCTAGGGCTAATAAGCGCAGTGATTATTACACATTATTGTGAGGGACTTGTTGGTCTCGAGGCTAGACACCGGCCCCTGTTCTCAGTAGGCTTGAAAGGTCAATTATTCATTGATGGAAAAAATATGAGTACCTCCAAAGACGGAGTTATCTGCCTGTGCGGCGAGGGACATCTGTGCACACGGCTGCCATCGAAAAATGGATTAACGCGCAAAATTCAGTTCCTAGTCTCTAGGGACTTTGTCAGAGGTCAAAGCTGTTGAACGCAAAAAAAGAAAAAAAAATACATTATTCTAATGGTGATTTGTATCACACAGGGTCTGATAACTGGTACCTTCTGTAGGTTAATGCTTCCTACCATTCTAGTAGGGTCTGATAACTAGTACCTTCTGAAGCTCAATACTTCCTACCATTCTAGTAGGGTCTGATAACTAGTACCTTCTGAAGCTCAATACTTCCTACCATTCTAGTAGGGTCTGATAACTGGTACCTTCTGTAGGTCAATGCTTCCTACCATTCTAGCAGTGTCTGATAACTGGTACCTTCTGTAGGTCAATGCTTCCTACCATTCTAGCAGTGTCTGATAACTATAGTTTGTTTCAGATTGTTTGCCTCCCTAATTCCAGTAATATCTCGAAAACCGTCTGATAGAATACCATGATTTTTTGCATGCGACCTTAGATTTTCAATGACGTAACGAATTTATCATTTAAATTATCGTATGTGTTACCGTTTCCTCAAAGCGGCAACTTCCTTTGATCTCCTTCATATTTGTATTTATTTTGACACAAAAAACAGAATGTACGGTAAATGAAGATCTTTTACACTTTTTAGAGGAAAAGGCGTAACTTTTATTTTTATATAAGGGACATTATTACTTTATAATAAGAGAGTAAGTAAGTAAGTGTTCCTGTCATGCCTGAAGGTGTATAGGGGAATAAACCGCCACAATTGCACTTTTTCACAACATGCTACCCATTTGGATTGGGCTCTTTTAATTATACAACTAATATTGAATCAAATCAAAATAGGCCGAACATTCACCGAATAGAAATTATTTATTTTAAGAACACAGAATACATCGTCAACTCACTAAAAAAACAGTTCCTGAAGTGGTCCGTATCCAGAGTTTCAACTCCAACAAAGTCACTTCAGTAAGTTCAAACAAATGAGTTTTATTCAGAATCTGCCGAATCTAATAGACGTATTACCATTTTTGGTTGAATAACCCACAGACCATCGTTTCTCCAATACTTATCTTCCTCAACCATAACATGGTCTTCACAACTAGCCCAATAATCTTTGTCTATGTTTGAAATAGCAACATTGGTAAGCTCTTTAACATCAGATAATTTGAAAGTTTTATTTTCGGATGCTACTTGCCCTTTGATCTTTGCCCAAACTAATTCAATAGGATTTAGGTGTGAGTGATATGGAGGCAGCCTCAAACATCTATGACCATGTTCTTCAATTAATTTATCTATTTGAAATATCTTTGGCCGTTGTATCTGTTTTACAAGTGAAAGTAATTCAGGCTTGAGATACATATCGTTAAATGGTATTTGTTCCCTTGTCAGCCATGTCTTTATTTCAGCTTTAGTGCTTGATGATGTTGGAACTTTATCTTCTTGTGCCACTTTGTTATGGTAAGATGCATTATCCATGATCAAACAAGATGGTCGATCTAATAAAGGCAAAAGAGTGTCTTTAATCCAATCTCTGAACATATGACTGTTCATCTCTGAATGATAATCCTGGTTATCAGTTGACTTTGCAATAAAACAAGTTCAGCATTCTCCACCAGGCCATTATTTTTGCTCCCAGCATGTGCCACTATAAGGCGCTTTCCTTTGCTGCTAGGTACATACCTTTTAATAGTCCCATCTAATGACTGCCATTCTTTTTCATTTGTGTGGTGGGCATTAATCCATGTTTCGTCCAAGTACACAATGTCATAATCTTCATTACGCATTTGTCTAACTTCACGTAAATATTTGCTTCTTGCAGCTACTAAATGAGGTTTCTCGCAAATGATGTTTCTTCCACAAGAATATTTTCTAAAAGTGAAGCCTAAACTCCGCACACTTCTCCATAGTGTAGTTTTTGATACATCAATACTGGTGTTCTTTTTAAGCCAAATCTTAAGTTTCCTTATGGTAACTTCTTCCCCTAAGTCAAACATTTTACAAATCTCTCTGCGGACAAGTTCTCTGTCAAAACTGTCTAACAAATGTTTTCTTCCTCGACTTCTTTCTTTCCTTGAACATTCACATTGAACATTTTTCACTGATCTATGAAACGACCGTTTACTTAAACCTAACACGTGCATCGTTCTCTTTTCAGGATTTGATATGCTGTGATATAGACTCCCTCGTTTTGCCTCTCTACAAAAATATAAATATAATTTCTTTGTAATATTTTGTTCAGTAACAAATTTCAACTTTAAACTCATTGTTAAGGGCACAACTCACAAAACACGCCTATGTAAATAATTTGATTTTGTATTTTTGGTGATGTTATACTAATGACGTGATACAAAAAGTTGACAATTTTAATCCAGTAAGTGCAAAACCAGAATTGCGCACCGAATATAAGAGAAATTTGCTACACATATGTGCAAATATTGACAAAAATCTGACATTTGCAATTCAATAGTGTAAACCGGTGCCTTTACCCACCAACATATAAAGGAAATTCCCAAATGAAGATGTTTAAATCATTCTTGAAGTGATATGGAAGGGGTAAATACTCTTAAATTTTGATTCAAATGTGCCCAAGTTTAATCATACTTTTATCCTCCTGGTAAGCAAGCGCACAAGAAAAACCAGCAGTTTGTTTGCAATGAATTTATTTTTCCTATTACGTTATGAGATTCAGTAGGTTACATGCAAAATATCAGCACTGTAGCACAAATGGTTGCTGAGCTGTGGTTTTTTGAAGTGAGGCAAAAAATCTGAAGCGAACTATAGTACCTTCTGTAGGTTTATGCTTCCTACCATTCTAGTAGTGTCTGATAACTAGTACCTTCTGTAGGTTAATGCTTCCTACCATTCTAGTAGTGTCTGATAACTAGTACCTTCTGTAGGTTAATGCTTCCTGCAATTCTAGCAGTGTCTGATAACTAGTACCTTCTGAAGCTCAATGCTTCCTACCATTCTAGTAGTGTCTGATAACTAGTACCTTCTGTAGGTTAATGCTTCCTGCCATTCTAGCAGTGTCTGATAACTAGTACCTTCTGAAGGTCAATGATTCCTACCATTCTAGCAGTGTCTGATAACTAGTACCTTCTGAAGCTCAATGCTTTCTACCATTCTAGCAGTGTCTGATAACTAGTACCTTGTGAAGGTCAATGCTTCTAACCATTCTAGTAGTGTCTAATAACTAGTACCTTCTGTAGCTCAATGCTTCCTGCAATTCTAGTAGTGTCTGATAACTAGTACCTTCTGAAGGTTAATGCTTCCTACCATTCTAGTAGTGTCTGATAACTAGTACCTTCTGTAGGTTAATGCTTCCTGCAATTCTAGTAGTGTCTGATAACTAGTACCTTCTGTAGCTCAATGCTTCCTGCAATTCTAGTAGTGTCTGATAACTAGTACCTTCTGAAGGTTAATGCTTCCTACCATTCTAGTAGTGTCTGATAACTAGTACCTTCTGTAGGTTAATGCTTCCTGCAATTCTAGCAGTGTCTGATAACTAGTACCTTCTGAAGGTCAATGATTCCTACCATTCTAGCAGTGTCTGATAACTAGTACCTTCTGAAGCTCAATGCTTCCTACCATTCTAGTAGTGTCTGATAACTAGTACCTTCTGTAGGTTAATGCTTCCTGCCATTCTAGCAGTGTCTGATAACTAGTACCTTCTGAAGGTCAATGATTCCTACCATTCTAGCAGTGTCTGATAACTAGTACCTTCTGAAGCTCAATGCTTTCTACCATTCTAGCAGTGTCTGATAACTAGTACCTTGTGAAGGTCAATGCTTCTAACCATTCTAGTAGTGTCTAATAACTAGTACCTTCTGTAGCTCAATGCTTCCTGCAATTCTAGTAGTGTCTGATAACTAGTACCTTCTGAAGGTTAATGCTTCCTACCATTCTAGTAGTGTCTGATAACTAGTACCTTCTGTAGGTTAATGCTTCCTGCAATTCTAGTAGTGTCTGATAACTAGTACCTTCTGTAGCTCAATGCTTCCTGCAATTCTAGTAGTGTCTGATAACTAGTACCTTCTGAAGGTTAATGCTTCCTACCATTCTAGTAGTGTCTGATAACTAGTACCTTCTGTAGGTTAATGCTTCCTGCAATTCTAGCAGTGTCTGATAACTAGTACCTTCTGAAGGTCAATGATTCCTACCATTCTAGCAGTGTCTGATAACTAGTACCTTCTGAAGCTCAATGCTTCCTACCATTCTAGTAGTGTCTGATAACTAGTACCTTCTGTAGGTTAATGCTTCCTGCCATTCTAGCAGTGTCTGATAACTAGTACCTTCTGAAGGTCAATGATTCCTACCATTCTAGCAGTGTCTGATAACTAGTACCTTCTGAAGCTCAATGCTTTCTACCATTCTAGCAGTGTCTGATAACTAGTACCTTGTGAAGGTCAATGCTTCTAACCATTCTAGTAGTGTCTAATAACTAGTACCTTCTGTAGCTCAATGCTTCCTGCAATTCTAGTAGTGTCTGATAACTAGTACCTTCTGAAGGTTAATGCTTCCTACCATTCTAGCAGTGTCTGATAACTGGTACCTTCTAAAGCTCAATGCTTCCTACCATTCTAGCAGTCCCTAATAACTAGTACCTTCTGAAGCTCAATGCTTCCTACCATTCTAGCAGTGTCTAATAACTAGTACCTTCTGAAGCTCAATGCTTCCTACAATTCTAGCAGTGTCTAATAACTAGTACCTTCTGAAGCTCAATGCTTCCTACCATTCTAGCAGTGTCTAATAACTAGTACCTTCTGAAGCTCAATGCTTCCTACAATTCTAGCAGTGTCTAATAACTAGTACCTTCTGAAGCTCAATGCTTCCTACAATTCTAGCAGTGTCTAATAACTAGTACCTTCTGAAGCTCAATACTTCCTACCATTCTAGTAGTGTCTGATAACTAGTACCTTCTGTAGGTTAATGCTTCCTACCATTCTAGTAGTGTCTGATAACTAGTACCTTCTGTAGGTTAATGCTTCCTACCATTCTAGTAGTGCCTAATAACTAGTACCTTCTGAAGCTCAATGATTCCTACCATTCTAGTAGTGCCTAATAACTAGTACCTTCTGTAGGTTAATGCTTCCTACCATTCTAGTAGTGCCTAATAACTAGTACCTTCTGAAGCTCAATGATTCCTACCATTCTAGTAGTGCCTAATAACTAGTACCTTCTGAAGCTCAATGATTCCTACCATTCTAGTAGTGCCTAATAACTAGTACCTTCTGAAGCTCAATGCTTCCTACCATTCTAGCAGTGCCTAATAACTAGTACCTTCTGAAGCTCAATGTTTCCTACCATTCTAGCAACTAAGTTTTTTGCACTCCTTGCCAATACTAATAATTTTGTAACATCAGGAATTTCATACTTCCCACAATGACTTGCTCAATCTAGCAGCTGTTTCTCACTACTCAGAAGCTGTGAGCATGTTTCAAACTGAGAATGTCAGGCAATACCTTGGCTGGAAACAGTCAGTTTATAGTTGACTCATGGTTGACTTCTGAATCAGCTGAACAACATCTACTTTCATCTTCTTTCTGTGACTCTGGCTGAGCCAGCAACAATTAATGACACGGGATAGACAGCGAAGCCCACTTTGAGGGAGCTGAACATATGAGTGCATTGATGGACTTAGGCAACCTTGTGAATAAACAATATAACACCTCCGGTAGCCATGGCACAATGCGTTCACATCTGAGGCCATAAATCTAACATAACCCAGACATTGATTCCTGTGTGTCTACTTCAGTAAGCACACAGCTGTGTAGCAAAGGTTACAAATACTATTTTTGGAACTACAAATGTAACAATTAAGTGGTAGTCATTTTAACAATGGTATCATGAAAACGTGACCCACAGATCGTAAGCTAGGATTAATATAACATCTGTAAAAAAAAACAAAAAAACAATAACATTGCTATAAATGGCAACTATAACTGGGCAGACTGTCTTATATTGAAGATAAATGTTATTGTATAGATACATTGAAAGAATGACACTGAGATGAGAAATATTGTTGGATATAATAGCTGATCATCATTGTCTCTCCCTAGCTGCTGGTACGAGTGATGAAGAAAGAGATCAGACAGCGACTCCGGGGAGAGAATGATGATGATGTGACCATCATTATACCCAAAGATGTTCAGCAAACCCCAGACAGCAGATAATGATCACAAATAGTGGTGTAGATCGGTGAACATATCTTTTATCTTAGCACAGCAGAAATGGAAAACCTAATGATTTAATTTGAAAGTGCTTTTAATTTGATTTTTACATTTTAAACATAATGTACACTTTTGTTGATATCGTAGAGAGTGTATGTGCTTGCACATCTGAGTAACGTTGTGAGGATCTGTATGTGAGTAAAATATGTGGAAATGTATTTATGCTGGATTATTGCTGAGATTTAGCAGAAGCACATACTCAAATTGACTAGATCATTATGTTAAATGTTAAGTTATATGTCATTACATGGTCCTCTTTGGGAGAAGTGACTGTTGAAATATGTGTATGTATGAAGGATTTTAACTTTGGGGCCTCTGATTCTGCTTTTAATGATCACATAATCCTGTAACATACCTGAGGTTCATCACTCAAGCCTGACCTCATGTGTGTTTAAAATAAATCTCTCCATAGCTGATGGGGTTTGGGTTGTAGCCATGATAGTTGTGGCTGAAAGCTCAAGAAGTCATGTACATCACCTCTCTGTTTTTGCTGATGATAATTTATACTTTGTTTTTTATTGGGTTTTCTATCATGTATTTTATTTGACTCTCTGTCTCTGTGTTTTATTTGACTTTATCATCTCATGTGTTTTATGAGCTTTCTGTCTCATGTGTGTTATTGGACTTTCTATCTCATGTGTTTTTAGGGACTATCTATCATATATGATTTTTGGGGGTTTTCTATCTCATATGATTTTAGGGACTATCTATCATATATGATTTTTGGGGGTTTTCTATCTCATATGATTTTAGGGACTATCTATCATAAATGATTTGTTGAACTTTCTATCTTGTGCATTTTATTGGAATCTTTATCTTATATGTTTTACTGGACTTTCTGTCTCGTATATTTTTGGGCTTTCTATCTCATGTTTTATTGGACTTTCTGTCTCATGATTTTTACTAGCATTTTTATCTCATGTGTTTTATTGAGCTTTCTGTCTCGTGTTTTTTACTGGGATTTCTTTCTCATGTAATTTATTGAGCTTTCTGTCTCATGTTTTTTGGGCTTTCTGTGTCTCATCTTGTTTTAGACTTTCTATCTCATGTGTTTTATTGGACTTTATCATAATATTGACAATATCAGTCCACTGTTATTTTACTTATCTGTTGGTGTGAGTTTTTTTAATTGGTAATGACCTCTATCTGTTCATTTCTCTTCTGACATAAGTTTTGATAATTATTATAATTTATTTGTCAATTAAATGAAGTTTTGATTATTGTTCATTGTCATCTTATTCCTCCACTGACATCAATTTTGATAATTACCCCGTTGTCTCATTTCTTAATTAACATCAATTTTGATATTGCTATTGTCCAATGCTATCTCATTTCTAAGTAAGCCATCTGTGCTGGCCTGGAGCATTTACTACATGACCCACGTGCAATAATTTCTGGGCTATTTCATTGTTTGCTTTATTCACCTTGTACAAAATAATTTTCCTGTAAATTGTTGTAAAGTATGATTATGTAGTGCATTGTTTGACACTTGGAATGAAATATGTCGAAGCTGGAATATGTACAGCCAATGATCAACCAGCAACATGGAAATTGAATGAAATCTCCACCAATTTAAGAGGTGTGCTCAAATGAAACTTGCCCCAGTGGCTTTATGACAAACATATGTAAGGTACATCAGCAGGTGTGGCAGAATGAAACCTGCCCCAGTGGCTTTATGACAAACATATGTAAGGTACATCAGCAGGTGTGGCAGAATGAAACCTGCCCCAGTGGCTTTATGACAAACATATGTAGGTACATCAGCAGGTGTGGCAGAATGAAACCTGCCCCAGTGGCTTTATGACAAACATATGTAAGGTACAACAGCAGGTGTGACAGAATGAAACCTGCCCCAGTGGCTTTATGACAACATATGTAAGGTACAACAGCAGGTGTGACAGAATGAAACCTGCCCCAGTGGCTTTATGACAAACATATTTAAGGTACATCAGCAGGTGTGACAGAATGAAACCTGCCCCAGTGGCTTTATGACAAACATATGTAAGGTACATCAGCAGGTGTGACAGAATGAAACCTGCCCCAGTGGCTTTATGACAAACATATGTAAGGTACATCATCAGGTGTGGCAGAATGAAACCTGCCCCAGTGGCTTTATGACAAACATATGTAAGGTACATCAGCAGGTGTGGCAGAATGAAACCTGCCCCAGTGGCTTGATGACAAACATATGTAAGGTACATCATCAGGTGTGGCAGAATGAAATCAATCAATTGTTATAAAGTAAGTACTCACCGAGGTTCCTTAGAAAAAGTTGCCATAGACATCTAGACACACATCCCACTGCTTGGGTACATGGTGGGTGTCATCTGGTAAAAATGACTTTGGTTCCTCATTGAACCATTTTGTCACTGAGGCCAGGATGTTGGCAGTGAATCGTTGTCTCTTTAAAGATATTTTAAATGGTCCAAAGAAATTAAAGTCTCATGGTGACATATCGGGGCTGCAGGTGGGTGTTGCAGAACTTCTCACCATTTCCTTGTTACCTGCACAATGTTCATGACATGTGGATGAGCATTGTATTGCAGTAGAATCACACCACACATAGGCATGCCTGGTCTCTAATTATTGATGTCTGTATGCAGGTTGTCTAGTGTCTCTATTGTATTGCAGTAGAATCACACCACACATAGGCATGCCTGGTCTCTAATTATTGATGTCTGTATGCAGGTTGTCTGGTGTGTCTTGATGTCTGTATGCAGGTTGTCTAGTGTGTCTTGGTGGCTGTATGTAGGTTGTCTAGTGTGTCTTGATGTCTGTATGCAGGTTGTCTAGTGTGTCTTGATGTCTGAATGCAGGTTGTCTATGTGTCTTGATGTCTGTATGCAGGTTGTCTAGTGTGTCTTGATGTCTGTATGTATGCAGGTTGTCTAGTGTGTCTTGATGTCTGTATGCAGGTTGTCTAGTATGTCTTGATGTCTGTATGTAGGTTGTCTAGTGTGTCTTGATGTCTGTATGCTGGTTGTCCAGTGTGTCTTGATGGCTGTATGTTGGTTGTCTAATGTGTCTTGATGTCTGTATCCAGGTTGTCTAGTGTGTCTTGATGGCTGTATGTAGGTTGTCTAGTGTGTCTTGATGTCTGTATCCAGGTTGTCTAGTGTGTCTTGATGGCTGTATGTAGGTTGTCTAGTGTGTCTTAATGTCTGTATGTAAGTTGTCTAGTGTGTCTTGATGTCTGTATGCAGGTTGTCTAGTGTGTCTTGATGGCTGTATGTAGGTTGTCTAGTGTGTCTTGATGTCTGTATCCAGGTTGTCTAGTGTGTCTTGATGGCTGTATGTAGGTTGTCTAGTGTGTCTTGATGTCTGTATGTAGGTTGTCTAGTGTGTCTTGATGGCCGTATGCAGGTTGTCTAGTGTCTCTTGATGGCTATATGCAGGTTGTCTAGTGTCTCTTGATGGATGTATGCAGGTTGTCTAGTGTCTCTTGATGGCCGTATGCAGGTTGTCTAGTGTCTCTTGATGGCCGTATGCAGGTTGTCTAGTGTCTCTTGATGGCCGTATGCAGGTTGTCTAGTGTCTCTTGATGGCCGTATGCAGGTTGTCTAGTGTCTCTTGATGGCCGTATGCAGGTTGTCTAGTGTCTCTTGATGGCTATATGCAGGTTGTCTAGTGTCTCTTGATGGCTGTATGCAGGTTGTCTAGTGTCTCTTGATGGCTGTATGCAGGTTGTCTAGTGTCTCTTGATGGCTGTATGCAGGTTGTCTAGTGTCTCTTGATGGCCGTATGCAGGTTGTCTAGTGTCTCTTGATGGCTATATGCAGGTTGTCTAGTGTCTCTTGATGGCTATATGCAGGTTGTCTAGTGTCTCTTGATGGCTGTATGCAGGTTGTCTAGTGTCTCTTGATGGCTGTATGCAGGTTGTCTAGTGTCTCTTGATGGCTGTATGCAGGTTGTCTAGTGTCTCTTGATGGCCGTATGCAGGTTGTCTAGTGTCTCTTGATGGCTATATGCAGGTTGTCTAGTGTCTCTTGATGGCTGTATGCAGGTTGTCTAGTGTCTCTTGATGGCTGTATGCAGGTTGTCTAGTGTCTCTTGATGGCTGTATGTAGGTTGTCTAGTGTGTCTTGATGGCCGTATGCAGGTTGTCTAGTGTGTCTTGACGACTGTATGTAGGTTGTCTAGTGTGTCTTGATGGCTGTATGCAGGTTGTCTAGTGTGTCCTGATGGCTGTATGTAGGTTGTCTAGTGTGTCTTGATGGCTGTATGCAGGTTGTCTAGTGTGTCTTGATGGCTGTATGCAGGTTGTCTAGTGTGTCTTGATGGCTGTATGTAGGTTGTCTAGTGTGTCTTGATGGCTGTATGCAGGTTGTCTAGTGTGTCTTGATGACTGTATGTAGGTTGTCTAGTGTCTCTTGATGGCTGTATGCAGGTTGTCTAGTGTGTCTTGATGGCCGTATGCAGGTTGTCTAGTGTGTCTTGATGACTGTATGTAGGTTGTCTAGTGTGTCTTGATGACTGTATGTAGGTTGTCTAGTGTGTCTTGATGACTGTATGTAGGTTGTCTAGTGTGTCTTGATGGCTGTATGCAGGTTGTCAAGTGTCTCTTTGTATAGGATGGAACTGATGTTTACTCCCGACTCTTGAAAGTCTGCCAACAGAAGCTGTTCGTCTTAAAAAAAAAACCTAGTCAACATAACCTTACCAGCTGTGACTTGAGTGTTTTATGTTTTTGTGATCTGAGATATTTCTATTTCCTGTTTGCTGTTTTCTGCACGGCTCACTTTTTCCACCTTACACTGCTTGCATTCGGCAATAAATATCAACATCCTTGGGCAGTTACTCGTAGACACTGAATCACTGCTTGCTAATTGACCTTGGATGAATTCCATCTAACACTTGCCATTTTTCCAAAGGTTTGTTGAAAAACCAATGGATACTACGCAGAGAATGAACACATACACAATTGCACATTGTTGTGTACTTATTACGTCAGATATGACATTATCATGCCTCCTAAAGCGTGTCCACATGACACAACCTCAGACGGGTTTTAATTGAACGTGTAGGACAAGGCTTATGTTTAAAGTGTTGTTTGGTATGTTGTCTTATATAATGGCAGGGTTTTTATTGCGTGATGTAAGAATTCCTCTTTTAATACAGAATTATATCGTTCTTATTTTCAAATATTTAATTTTATAATCATTTATACAGATGGTTTGTTCGCATTTTTATCACTGATATTTGATATACGTTTTCATTTAACAATGTAACTTTATATTCAGTTTTAAAAAAACACTGAAACTGTACATGGTGTATTTTACTTCAGAGGCTTGTTTTTAGGATAATTTCTGTGGTTTTAAAGTTGTTTAATTAAAAGCCAACTATATTATTTTAACTTATTGAAAGTTATATTCGTTGTTAACGTATTAATTATCATAGAAATTAAAGTGTTCAAAACTACATATAAATTTTAACATCTCTGGAAAAATACAGTTTACATATATAACATGTATATTAAAATAGACAGCTGAATTTTAGAATTAGCAAATATGTAAATAATGAATTATTGTAAAGTCTAGGTGTATGGGTAATATGATGTTAGTGACCAGATTTTTCCATGACTTTGGCACATTTTTGGGTAATGTGGTCGGTGTCACGCCAGGCTACATCTGTTTCCCAGAAAAATCTCTGGTAGCCATCTTTAGAGGCTGGGTGAACTGCTGAGCCTTGTCGGTAAATCGACCACTTCTAGAGTATTCTATTTAGTGAGAATGGTAACCAGTTGTTGGTTATCAAGCACCCAAATATCAGTCATTTGTGAAGAATATGTGGTCTTCTACAATATGTGGTCTTCTAAAATATGTGGTCTTCTACAATATGTGGTCTTCTACAATATGTGGTCTTCTACAATATGTGGTCTTCTACAATATGTGGTCTTCTAAATATGTGGTCTTCTACAATACGTGGTCTTCTACAATACGTGGTCTTCTACAATACGTGGTCTTCTACAATACGTGGTCTTCTGCAATACGTGGTCTTCTGCAATACATGGTCTTCTGCAATACGTGGTCTTCTGCAATACGTGGTCTTCTGCAATACGTGGTCTTCTACAATGCGTGGTCTTCTACAATGCGTGGTCTTCTACAATACGTGGTCTTCTGCAATACGTGGTCTTCTGCAATACGTGGTCTTCTGCAATGCGTGGTCTTCTGCAATGCGTGGTCTTCTGCAATGCATGGTCTTCTACAATATATGATCTTCTATGTATGAAATGCACAGAACTGGCATCTTTAATTTGTGAACGTAAAGATATAATTTTGCCCGGGTCTCTCAAATCGGTGTTTAAAGATTTAGTGACCCTGTCAAATGAACATACATTGGTACACATAGTTATTTGTGACTGATACTTTAGCTGATTTGCCCATTTGGGTCTTTCTAAGAAAATAAAGTACACAAACTTCTTCCATGAAACATTCAAAGTGGTTACAAGAAGCTGCATCTTACAATGTCAAAACTGTTGTGGTGAAAAGTTGAATATTGCAGTCCCACAAATACTTTTGTAATAAGTGTTAAATATGAATTATCATTCATACATAGATGCTTCAGCTAAAAACGTTTTTGTCTGGTGTCACAAAATTAAACCTCTCCCACAAAATATCAATTGTAAGAATCAATGCAATGTACTAGGCTCAGGACATCCATAAAAGCTGCATAACTTCCAAGATTAAGAACCAAAATACCACTTTGGTAGGAAAACAAACAGCGACGTAAACATATAGAGACCAGATGACAAGGTTTCAACCAAAACCTCTATATGTTTACCTGTTGGATACCATTATATCTGAATTTTTTATATTTTCTACAACTTTACTGACATGGCCCCCGCATGATTTTATATTTGAGATTGTCGGTGATCTTCATAAGTGACCGTTTGTTCATGGATCCATAATTCAAAGGGCTATTTCCTGTTTGTGATGACAAGAGTTGTTTCCCCTGTGTGTACACATTTTATCATTATCCTTGTTTTCTTTTTCATTTAAATTTCTAGATTTGTTTTGTTCATGAACAATATCCATTGAAGTCCAATAACACATGCAGTTATTTATGTCAACATCACCATGTGCACATCTTTTGTTGTAAGTATCGATGATCTTTCCACAACCATTTTCTCTTTTGAGAATATCACCAACTTGCATGGTTTTTTGTTCATTTTCTTACTGCTTCCAAAATCTTTCATCTTTGCCTTCCTCAGCATCACTTAGTTTCAATTTTCTGTTGTCACATAATTTTCCATGCCTTCCTTACTAATTTCTGTTGTGGGCACATCTTCCTTATTAATTTTCTGATGTAGGCACAATTATTTGCACACACGCACAGTGCCCATCACATCTTGTAGCATATGTGGAGAATGGTAGTTGTGCCCACATATTTTATGGATGATGTGGCCAGTGGTAACAACTTTCTCTCAGAAAATCTCCTGTGCCTGATTTCATGATCTCTGTCAACTCCACAGCTGGGACATGACCCAAAACAGCCTGGTCATCAAGCGAATGCACTAATCACTTTGCTGGCAATGTTTCTCATACACTCAAGCTGTGTCTGTGTACATATGTACATGTATCAGTATTTCATCTTTTTCTCCACATATTTAGTATGAAATGTTTGTTTTTACCATCATATACCACACCACCACAGGTGGGCTGTCTCTGTGCATATCTACTTAATGTTCTCATCAACTTTCATACTGCTCTAATATGGCAAACGTTTCTCTTTACATCCATTTTTAAAAAAATTAAATGTTCAATCTAGTTTTGAGTTGTTGTTGTTTGTGTTCACCAGCTTTATATCTGTAACAAGTCCCAAGGGACTAAATTCTACCTGAATATCACTTCTTCCTATTGTTCACATTGGCAGGTATGTGCTAAAGTGTCCCCCAACATACAGGCAGATATTCTCCGGCTTCAGACGTACTCTTATTTTTTTACCATTGAGAGTTGTAACCATTTTTATGTTCTCTATTAATTTTTGCCCTAGCAGCTGCCATTTTTAGCTTCCTCTTTTAAGTTTCCATCTGCCATGGTATCTTTAACATATACAAACGGCTCCCCTGTATTTTGCAGTTAATAGGAGGGTTAGACATCTCATTACCCAGAAACTAGGGCAGAATCAAGCCATGAAGAAAGTCACAAATTCTTCTTCTTTTTTTTTTTTTTTTCTCAATTTCACCGCCTGTGGTGGGAACTGAAGCTGGGACCTTCTTGTCGAGACCGACGTCTTACCTCTATACCACCCAGGCCGTGTCCCCCGTCATAAGTAATTATCAAAGTTTGTATCATAACAGGAATTATGTGCAAAGATGGTACTGTGTTACTACTACGGACAAGGGGTAGGGTTCGATCCCAACCGACGGCTCCGGGTTCACCCAGCCTTAAATGGGTACCGGATTTTTTCTGGGAAAGTAAAAGCAGCACGGGCGTAATACCGACCACATTACCCCAAAAATCATGTGCTGAAGGTCTGTAAAATATAGGGTCACTAACACCATATTTCCCTATACGCCACTTGGCGTGACGGGGGGTACTTTACTTACTTACTTTTACTTTATGGTACTGTGTTCACAGCTGTTACATTATTCACAGCTGTAATATTATTTACATACTGTTGAATAAATATTCTAATTATAATGTGGCTAATGTTTTACCTTTTGAAGTCAAATACCTGAGAAGAATACTTTGTGTACATGGCCATGCAACATAGATCTCATCTACAATTAGGAAGAGAATGCCAAAATAGGCTCTTCTATGGAAACATCAGGATACAGAAAAAAAGGAAGACCCAGAGGGACATTAAACAGAACACTTATAAGAGAAGCAAAGTTGACAGGCATAGGTTCATTAGATAAGATTGAAAATCTCACCCAAAATAGGGATGGGTGATATAAACCACTACAAGGGACATGACCCTTGGAGGGGGTGTCTAGAATGGAGGGAAGGATCAAGTAATTGGTAAAGGTACCATATGACAACCAGCAATTACAATTTGTGTATTATTACTGAGTACAGAAATAAGGAGAGTTATCTTACATGAAAGTAGGGGAGATTATAATATATTATTGAATTTTTTTTTGAGTAGTCTCTCTTGAAGGAGACAAATGTGAGTATAAACTCACAAAGGTCATGGGGAAAATAAAGGTTTACTGTCGACAAAGACTAGGATAGGGCATTCGGCAGATGACTGTAGAGGGTGGACCGAGCTTTGAGAGGTGACTGTAGAGGGTGGACCGAGCTTTGAGAGATGACTGTAGAAGGTGGACAGAGCTTTGAGAGATGACTGTAGAAGGTGGACCGAGCTTTGAGAGATGACTGTAGAGGGTGGACCGAGCTTTGAGAGATGACTGTAGAAGGTGGACTGAACTTTGAGAGATGACTGTAGAGGGTGGACAGAGCTTTGAGAGATGACTGTAGAGGGTGGACCGAGCTTTGAGAGATGACTGTAGAGGGTGGACCGAGCTTTGAGAGATGACTGTAGAGGGTGGACTGGGCTTTGAGAGATGACTGTAGAAGGTGGACAGAGCTTTGAGAGATGACTGTAGAAGGTGGACAGAGCTTTGAGAGATGACTGTAGAAGGTGGACAGAGCTTTGAGAGATGACTGTAGAAGGTGGACAGAGCTTTGAGAGATGACTGTAGAAGGTGCACTGAGCTTTGAGAGATGACTGTAGAAGGTGGACAGAGCTTGAGAGATGACTGTAGAGGGTGGACTGAACTTTGAGAGATGACTGTAGAAGGTGGACTGAGCTTTGAGAGATGACTGTAGAGGGTGGACAGAGCTTTGAGAGATGACTGTAGAAGGTGGACAGAGCTTTGAGAGGTGACTGTAGAAGGTGGACAGAGCTTTGAGAGATGACTGTAGAAGATGGACTGAGCTTTGAGAGATGACTGTAGAAGGTGGACAGAGCTTTGAGAGACGACTGTAGAGGGTGGACTGAACTTTGAGAGATGACTGTAGAAGGTGGACTGAGCTTTGAGAGATGACTGTAGAAGGTGGACAGAGCTTTGAGAGATGACTGCAAGGAGCTGTCGAGAAGTGAAGATGTCAGCATCAGGCCCAAAGATGATAATACGATAATGAAAAGAAGAGAAGTATAGATGTAGGAAATATTGTACTTGGGACTCATGTGAGCTTAGTGAGAAATGACTTTAGTTAGCAAAACCATAGAATTGTTATCAGGAAAGACAGGAGTGGTTCAGTTGTGTGTAACAGGCTTGATTGCTTGAGAGATAAGCCTAGCTCGGTGACCGGTAGAGAGACAGAAGTGTAATGTGTGCCTGAATGACTGTGAGATATCTTAGAATTGTACTTGTATTTCATGTAAATGTGACAGTTAGTGATGTATTAAATATGTACTAGCAAACTCTAAATATCTCATGTCGTATATGATGGAAGAAAGTAGTTACAGAATGGTAGTTTATAGATTAGTCAATGTCTGTATTCCCCATCACGTGTAATAACAGAAGCCCACCCACTTGATCACCCGGCCTTAAGACCCGTTATTGAGTTTTTAACGGGTCATCATCATTGATCTCCTAACATGTCCATAGGTGCTTAAATCCCCTCCTCAGTAAGTCTCACAGTGTCCAGCGATTGACGACTCCAGTTCTGTGTTGGTTAATTAATCTTCTTACACGCCACTAAATTTCTCATTTTTTCTGGCTGTGCCTATCTTAACTCCCATCTCTTTCATCTTGATTGATATGGTCGCTGAACATCAATGCTGTGGATGGTCTAGGCTCACGTGTAGTCACTCAATCGCACGGTCCAGAATCCATTTCTACGTTATAGACTGGCCATCTCCAGTCAATTAGCTCTACGGCACGTGGAGGCACCGTAGGCGACTGGTTTCCATCGTTCAGAAGCTCACAGAAATAAAATTATGCTTCGTTGACGAGAGTCTAGTGAAAATACACTGTCATCTTGGACGCACCAAAAATGCGCCAAAGATCCGTTATGCCCCAATGGTCGTGAACCAAAACATTAACCGTATGGCAGCTGTGTAATGTAGAAATACAAGTGTGTTAGGCCAGTTAGTGGATCAACAATAAGGGACTAGGCCAGCAATCAGATGATCTGATCATTCAATCTGAAATGTGATCCTCTCTGTCACAGAGAACATGTCTGTAACTTAATTGTTTGGTTTTAAACCTCTGAACACAAGGAACTGAGTCTCTAGACTCTAGGAGCAGCCATCAGACAAAACTGGATAATTGCTAAATCTCTAGACTCTAGGAGCAGCCATCAGACAAAAACTGGATAATTGCTAAATCTCTAGACTCTAGGAGCAGCCATCACACTAACAAAACTGGATAATTGCTAAATCTCTAGACTCTAGGAGCAGCCATCACACTAACAAAACTGGATACTTGCTAAATCTCTAGACTCTAGGAGCAGCCATCACACTAACAAAACTGGATAATTGCTAAATCTCTAGACTCTAGGAGCAGCCATCAGACAAAACTGGATAATTGCTAAATCTCTAGACTCTAGGAGCAGCCATCACACTAACAAAACTGGATAATTGCTAAATCTCTAGACTCTAGGAGCAGCCATCAGACAAAACTGGATAATTGCTAAATCTCTTGACTCTAGGAGCAGCCATCAGACAAAACTGGATAATTGCTAAATCTCTTGACTCTAGGAGCAGCCATCAGACAAAACTGGATATTGCTAAATCTCTTGACTCTAGGAGCAGCTATCAGACAAAACTGGATAATTGCTAAATATCTAGACTCTAGGAGCAGCCATCAGACAAAACTGGATAATTGCTAAATCTCTTGACTCTAGGAGCAGCCATCAGACAAAACTGGATAATTGCTAAATCTCTTGACTCTAGGAGCAGCTATCAGACAAAACCGGATAATTGCTAAATATCTAGACTCTAGGAGCAGCCATCAGACAAAACTGGATAATTGCTAAATCTCTAGATTCTAGGAGCAGCCATCACACTTACAAAACTGGATAATGCTAAATATCTAGACTCTAGGAGCAGCCATCAGACAAAACTGGATAATTGCTAAATCTCTAGACTCTAGGAGCAGCCATCACACTAACAAAACTGGATAACAGCTGAATCTCTTGGCTCAAGGAGCAGCTATCAGACAAAACTGGATAATTGCTAAATCTCTAGACTCTAGGAGCAGCCATCAGACAAAACTGGATAATTGCTAAATCTCTAGACTCTAGGAGCAGCCATAAGACAAAACTGGATAATAGCTAAATCTCTAGACTCTAGGAGCAACCATCAGACAAAACTGGATAATTGCTAAATTTCTAGACTCTATGAGCAGCCATCACACTAACAAAACTGGATAATTGCTAAATCTCTAGACTCTAGGAGCAGCCATCACACTAACAAAACTGGATAATTGCTAAATCTCTAGACTCTAGGAGCAGCCATCACACTAACAAAACTGGATAATTGCTAAATCTCTAGACTCTAGGAGCAGTCATCACACTAACAAAACTGGATAATTGCTAAATCTCTAGACTCTAGGAGCAACCATCAGACAAAACTGGATAACAGCTGAATCTCTTGGCTCAAGGAGCAGCCATCAGACAAAACTGGATAACAGCTGAATCTCTTGGCTCAAGGAGCAGCCATCATACAAAACTGGATAATAGCTAAATCTTTAGACTCTGTAGCAGTATTCTTGGTAATTTGTCTGTCTCAACTATGATTCCCGGTTGCTGGCTTGGTTGTGTCTGTCTCAACTATGATTCCCGGTTGCTGGCTTGGTTGTGTCTGTCTCAACTATGATTCCGGTTGCTGACTTGGTTGACTTGGACAGTAAGCTGTCACATGAGAAGATTACTCTTATAATACATCACATTACGATTAACACATTCAATGGAATTGATAACTCACAATGTTTGCTACACTATCAACACCAGTTTTTATTCTTATGTCTACAAGCCTGGACGTAACAAACCACACTTCGATGGAATCATATCTCTGTTATTAATACATTAGGATTGTGTTCGTCCGTTTAGTTAATCATCGGTGTTGATGCGCCCACTCCGTGATCGCCTTTCTCTAACTGAAAGTTCTTAAGTTTTATCACATCTAACTATGTCAAAATATACAACAGCCTACTAAAAGTAATCCTGGAGGGGAAAATACAAGGTAAAAGAGGCAGAGGCAGACCAAGGCTAACATGGACGAGTAACATCAAAAGATGGACAAATCAGCCTATGACAACCTGCACCATCAAAGCAAGAGACAGAGCAGAATGGCGGTCCATGGTAGCCAACCTTCGTTATGGAGATGGCACTCGATGATGTTGATGAACTTGACACTTGCTTGCACAACTCAATTATCAATATCTTTAGGAATTCTGTAGACAACTCTTCTCTGGTTTATATCAACTCCATGGTTGTAGGATTCACTGATAGCTTCTATATCTCTGTCTGACTCTACTATTATACGAAAGGTTCTACAAATGTGATAACTTCTAACACTTCCTAATTCCCTATCTGCAAACACTCCTCGGGTTTGAGTCATGCTCAACATCTTTGTGGTGTCTCCTGCTGGCTTCAAGAGAGTAGCTGAAAGTTTCAATAAATTCTGATGGATGTTTTGCTGCAAACCAGAAGCTAACCACTATAGATTGTCGAAGAACTTGATTACGATCACAGAAGTTACTTGTTATAAACACCGCCGATTGGCTCTACAAAGTAACGCTAAAGTTAACATAAGAATTGATAAAATTATAGAACATTGAGTTAGGAGAGTGTTGTTATGTAATATGGAGATTATAAATAAAGACTGTTGTGTCTTGTTACTACAACGATGAGTTTATGTGTCTATCTACCAAATGAACGTACTGATTACAAGATAAACAAATACTAGATGTTCAACAATATACTGCAACACCTTCAGACTAACAAAACAAGATAACTAAGTCTCTAGGATGGGCCTACTGACAAACAAACTAAATAACAAATAAGTCTTTAGGATGAGCCATGAACTAATAAAATTTGATAACAAATAAGAATCTAGGACAAGCCATCAGACTAAGAAAACTACATAACTAATCTCTAAGATGAGCCATCAGACTAACAAACCTACATAACTAATCTCTAGGATGAGCCATCAGACTAACAAAACTACATAACTAATCTCTAGGACGAGCCATCAGACTAACAAAACTACATAACTAATCTCTAGGACGAGCCATCAGACTAACAAAACTAGATAACTAATCTCTAGGATGAGCCTTCAGACTAACAAAACTACATAACTAATCTCTAGGACGAGCCATCAGACTAACAAAACTACATAACTAATCTCTAGGACGAGCCATCAGACTAACAAAACTACATAACTAATCTCTAGGATGAGCCTTCAGACTAACAAAACTACATAACTAATCTCTAGGATGAGCCTTCAGACTAACAAAACTACATAATTAATCTCTAGGATGAGCCTTCAGACTAACAAAACTACATAACTAATCTCTAGGATGAGCCTTCAGACTAACAAAACTACATAACTAATCTCTAGGATGAGCCATCAGACTAACAAAACTACATAACTAATCTCTAGGATGAGCCTTCAGACTAACAAAACTACATAACTAATCTCTAGGATGAGCCTTCAGACTAACAAAACTACATAACTAATCTCTAAGATGAGCCATCAGACTAACAAAACTACATAACTAATCTCTAGGACGAGCCATCAGACTAACAAAACTACATAACTAATCTCTAGGACGAGCCATCAGACTAACAAAACTAGATAACTAATCTCTAGGATGAGCCTTCAGACTAACAAAACTACATAACTAATCTCTAGGATGTGCCATCAGACTAACAAAACTATATAACTAATCTCTAGGATGAGCCATCAGACTAACAAAACTACATAACTAATCTCTAGGATGAGCCATCAGACTAACAAAACTATATAACTAATCTCTAGGACGAACCTTCAGACTAACAAATCTATATAACTAATCTCTAGGACGAGCCATCAGACTAAGAAAACTAGATAACAGCTGAATCACTAAGATGAGCCTTCAGACTAACAAAACTAGATAACTAATCTCTAGGATGAGACTAACAAAACTAGATAACTAATCTCTAGTAGAATGTGCCATGAGACTAACAAAACTAGATAACTAATCTCTAGGATGTGCCATGAGACTAACAAAACTAGATAACTAATCACTAGGATGAGCCATGAGACTAATAAAACTAGATAACTAATCTCTAGGATGAGACATGAGACTAACAAAACTAGATAACTAATCTCTAGGATGAGACATGAGACTAACAAAACTAGATAACAGCTGAATCACTAGGATGAGCCATGAGACTAACAAAACTAGATAACTAATCTCTAGGATGAGCCATGAGACTAACAAAACTAGATAACTAATCTCTAGGATGAGCCATGAGACTAACAAAACTAGATAACTAATCTCTAGGATGAGCCATGAGACTAACAAAACTAGATAACAGCTGAATCACTAGGATGAGCCATGAGACTAACAAAACTAGTTAACTAATCTCTAGGATGAGCCATGAGACTAACAAAACTAGTAACTAATCTCTAGGATGAGACTAACAAAACTAGATAACTAATCTCTAGGATGAGCCATGAGACTAACAAAACTAGATAACAGCTGAGTCACTAGGATGAGCCATGAGACTAACAAAACTAGATAACTATAGCTCGTTTCAAATCATATGCCCAACTTCAAAACGCTAATGCTCAGTAGCCGTTTGTTAAAAACTGTTGAAATTTTCCTAATGTTATTAGAATGCAAAAGACCCTTTAAATGTATATTTAACAAATATCTTGCAGCTGCAGTTTTCTTACAGCGGCGAATTTCTTTGATGTTTGTCAAAATTGTAAATTGTGAACCCCTAAATAATAGAAATTACCGTAGTTGCTGGTCTATGATTAATTTTCACTAGGTAAAGGCGTGGCCGTAATGGGGAAATAACTGAATAAGACAAAACACCAGGAGAATTATTGGGTTCTCAGTTCGAGGACGGACGATAATATCAAGGTATACCTGTATGTCCAATTTTCATAGTTGTGTGGTCCTGAAAAGGACCGTTTGTTGAACTAATTTAAGGTAATATAGGGGCCAACATTGTGGGGGCTATATACTTTCATTCTGAGTCAGACGAGTCTAAAAGATTAATAACTGTTTGGGGTTGAACATTCCACAAACCATCATTTTTCCAATATTCCTCTTCCTGTTTTAAGACGTGGTCTTCACATTTAGCCCAATAATCTTTGTCTATATTTAATAAAGCGAGATTAGCAAGAGTCTTTACATCGCATATTTTGAATGTTGTATTTTCATCTGCCACTTGTCCTTTTAATTGTGCCCAGATTAGTTCTATTGGATTTAAATGAGCATGGTAAGGTGGCAGCCTCAAACTTATATGACCGTGCTCTTGGATAATCTTATCTATTTGAAAAATCTTTGTCCTTTGTTTTTGCTTTACTAGAGATAGTAATTCAGGTTTTAAGTACATGTTATTAAATTGTATGTGCTCCTTTGTGAGCCATATCTTAATAGCATCTTTTGTACTGGATGACGTCGGGACTTTATCTTCAAGTGCAACAATGTTGTGGTACGCTGCATTGTCCATTATTAGGCAAGATGGTCGATCTAGTGATGGGAGAACAGAATTTTCAATCCAATGTCTAAATATGTGACCATTCATCTCACAGTGATAATCCCGATTGTCTATGGATTTTGAAAGAAAAATTAGCTCTGCATTCTGTATTAGTCCACGTTGTCGACTACCTGCATGAGCAATTATCAAGCGCTGTCCTTTGCTGCTAGGTATTAATCTCTTAATCTTTCCATCTGATGACTGCCATTCCCTTTGGTTAGTGTGGTGAGCATTGATCCATGTTTCATCCAAGTACACAATATCATAACCTTGCTTGCGCACCTCTTTTACTTCACGTAAGTACTTGCTTCTCATGACTACTATATGTGGCTTCTCACAGATGATGTTTCGTCCATTGGAATACTTTCTGAATGTAAAGCCTGCAGCTCTCACATTCCTCCATAATGTAGACTTTGATATTTCAATACTATTGTTCTTTTTCAGCGAATTTTTAATTTTCTTATTGTAACAGTTTCATTCATACCCAACATTTTGCGAATTTCACTTCTAATAAGTTCACTGTCGAAATTATCCAACATTTTTGCTCTTCCTTGTGATTTTGTATATTTTGAACATTGACGGTCACGTGCTTGAATCCAGCGATGAAATGACCGTTTAGATAAATCCAAAATGTGTCTTGTCCTATTCTCAGGGTTTTCTAAAGAATGAAATAATCTTCCTCGTTTAGCCTCTTTGCAAAAATAGTCATACATTTTTATTGCGATATTTTGTAAACTGCAGAATTTCATTTTAAGACTCATGATAAATGTTATCGTTCCACGTTTATACCTATGAATGAACGGAAATGGAACACACAATTTCTCAAGTGTCTAATTGTGTCAAAAAAACCATGGCGAAAGCGTGCAAAACACGTCAATTTTACCGTGTATGGATTTTTACTCGCTATTTTTAACTTAAAATACTGTAAACATTAAGTTTTGACTACATCAATGGGTCGTTATAAATTTATATAAATCAAATAAGCAACAATAATAACGAAATGTTTTTTAAAAATGAAATTAATTCCCTGTTGGGTTCTAATCATTATAACTTTACATGCAAATTTTGAACAACTTACAACAAGCGGTTAAAAAGCTATCGATTTTAAAAAATGGGCACGAGTTATGAAACAAGCTATAATCTCTAGGAAGAGCCATGAGACTAACAAAACTAGATAACTAATCACTAGGATGAGCCATGAGACTAACAAAACTAGTTAACTAATCTCTAGGATGAGCCATGAGACTAACAAAACTAGATAACAGCTGAATCACTATAGTCCGTTCAGAAATTCATAATCACACCTGAATAGTTTTGTGTGATAACCGCTTGTTATTTTTGGTTTCAAAAGTTGCATGCAATCTTAGAATATTGATGACGCAAAGATTTTGGTATCTTTTATTCCACAAACACAACAGATTTTGCACATCAGCGACTTCCTTTGATCTTTTATGACGATATCACACAAGTTGAATCAAATTTTAGAGTTTACAGTAATCGTGTTAAATTGTCCAGTTTACTGCAATTCTTGTCAGAGGCGTATCTACATAGTGCTTAATTGTGGGTGTTGTTCGTTATGTGTATTTGCAAACATGAATTCAATTGGTTACAATTGCTGATATAGTAAAAAGTAACCTTTTGCATAGTTATAAATTTGCATTTCAAACTCATTGTAATTTAGATATAAATGTTGGTATTTAAAGTCAACAAATTGTCTAGTGAGTCTTCACAAAAATAAATAAAGATACGCCTTCCCTTCGGTAATTAATGCCCAGGCCGTGGTGCGTCATGTCGTTCAATAACAATTCAGTTTTGTGCACGGGATTTTCCTGAAGTTAGTGTTTTTGCAATAGTCAAACTATTTTACGTGACGACCGCACCAAATTAATGTATATATCCTAAAATGGTGTCAAATTCGTACAGGGTGAATTTAATATACCCTAAAGAAGAAAACTTTTAAACTAGATCAAAATTTCTCAGAGCAAAAAAATATTTCTATAACGCCATCAATATTCTAAGATTCCATGCAAATTTTGAAACCAAAATAACAAGCGGTTATCACGCAAAACTAATTCAGGTGTGATTATGAATTTCTGAATGGACTATAGGATGAGCCATAAGACTAACAAAACTAGATAACAGCTGAATCACTAGGATGAGCCAAAGACTAACAAAACTAGATAACTAATCTCTAGGATGAGCCATGAGACTAACAAAACTAGATAACTAATCTCTAGGATGAGCCATCAGACTAACAAAACTAGATAACTAATCTCTAGGATGAGCCATGAGACTAACAAAACTAGATAACTAATCTCTAGGATGAGCCATCAGACTAACAAAACTAGATAACAGCTGAATCACTAGGATGAGCCATCAGACTAACAAAACTAGATAACAGCTGAATCATTAGGATGAGCCATGAGACTAACAAAACTAGATAACTAATCTTTAGGATGAGCCATGAGACTAACAAAACTAGATAACTAATCTTTAGGATGAGCCATGAGACTAACAAAACTAGATAACTAATCACTAGGATGAGACTAACAAAACTAGATAACTAATCACTAGGATGAGACTAACAAAACTATATAACTAATCACTAGGATGAGACTAACAAAACTAGATAACTAATCTTTAGGATGAGCCATGAGACTAACAAAACTAGATAACTAATCACTAGGATGAGCCATGAGACTAACAAAACTAGATAACTAATCACTAGGATGAGACTAACAAAACTAGATAACTAATCACTAGGATGAGACTAACAAAACTAGATAACTAATCACTAGGATGAGACTAACAAAACTAGATAACTAATCACTAGGATGAGACTAACAAAAACTAGATAACTAATCACTAGGATGAGCCATGAGACTAACAAAACTAGATAACTAATCACTAGGATGAGACTAACAAAAACTAGATAACTAATCACTAGGATGAGACTAACAAAACTAGATAACTAATCACTAGGATGAACCATGAGACTAACAAAACTAGATAACTAATCACTAGGATGAGCCATGAGACTAACAAAACTAGATAACTAATCACTAGGATGAGCCATGAGACTAACAAAACTAGATAACTAATCACTAGGATGAGACTAACAAAACTAGATAACTAATCACTAGGATGAGACTAACAAAACTAGATAACTAATCACTAGGATGAACCATGAGACTACAAAAAACTAGATAAACTAATCACTAGGATGAGCCATGAGACTAACAAAACTAGATAACTAATCACTAGGATGAGCCATGAGACTAACAAAACTAGATAACTAATCTCTAGGATGAGCCATGAGACTAACAAAACTAGATAACTAATCACTAGGATGAGCCATGAGACTGACAAAAACTAGATAACTAATCTCTAGGATGAGCCATCAGACTAACAAAACTAGATAACAGCTGAATCACTAGGATGAGCCATGAAACTAACAAAACTAGATAACTAATCTCTAGGATGAGCCATCAGACTAACAAAACTAGATAACTAATCTTTAGGATGAGCCATGAGACTAACAAAACTAGATAACTAATCACTAGGATGAGCCATGAGACTAACAAAACTAGATAACAACTAAGTCTGTAGGATGAGCCATCAGACCAGCAAATCCTTATAAATTCCTGGTGGTTATCCCGGAAGCAAAACTCTCAGCCCATATTTGGCAATGTACCCGTGCTGGCCTCACACCAGATGTCCAAAATCACTTTCTTTGGTTGCAGAAACTACTTTGTTAGGCCTGATTTTCCGATGACTAACTATAAACATGTCAACTGAAATCATGGGGTCAAAGTTCACGTCGATGTATTTCACAGCCCGTACCATCTATGCGATGTGCCCTCTAAATGAGGTGATCACGCCTGCACATATAATTCATATCCCATGTAGGCAAGATGTGCTAATCGTGAGTTCGTTTATGTTTACATCGGCTGACCTTGAAATATTGCTGAGTGGAAAGTTGATGTGTTATGTTGCTTCTATTTTAGTCACAAGAAAGTGAAAGTTGCAGCAGCACGTGCTATGTCCCGGATATAGGTAGAGACCTCGTACTCTGTTCCAGGACATGTTTAGAGAGGTACAATGTCTAGATTCATTTCTGATAGTCTATAATCCAGACGACTGTTCTGCTTCTCTCATCTTGTCTATCCCTCAAGGTTAAAACATTCCCAAAACATTGACTTAATTAGCGTATTTAATTTTTTTTTTTTTTTTTGGGGGTGGGGGGAGGAAGAGGGGGAGGGCGGATTGTTGTAATTGTTCATTGTTTCGAGAAAAAAAGTTCATAGTCTTCTCAGTGTCTGTGTAGTTTCTACGTTTGTGTACAAAGTTCATAGTTTCTCAGTGTCTGTGTAGTTTCTACGTTTGTGTACAAAGTTCATAGTCTTTTCAGTGTCTGTGTAGTTTCTACGTTTGTGTACAAAGTTCATAGTCTTTTCAGTGTATGTGTAGTTTCTACGTTTGTGTACAAAGTTCATCGTCTTCTCAGTGTCTGTGTAGTTTCTACGTTTATGTACAAAGTTCATAGTCTTCTCTGTGTCTGTGTAGTTTCTACGTTTGTGTACAAAGTTCATAGTCTTCTCAGTGTCTGTGTAGTTTCTACGTTTGTGTACAAAGTTCATAGTCTTTTCAGTGTATGTGTAGTTTCTACGTTTGTGTACAAAGTTCATAGTCTTTTCAGTGTATGTGTAGTTTCTACGTTTGTGTACAAAGTTCATCGTCTTCTCAGTGTCTGTGTAGTTTCTACGTTTGTGTAGAAAGTTCATAGTCTTCTCAGTGTCTGTGTAGTTTCTACGTTTGTGTACAAAGTTCATAGTCTTCTCAGTGTCTGTGTAATTTCTACGTTTGTGTACAAAGTTCATAGTCTTCTCAATGTCTGTGTAGTTTCTACGTTTGTGTACAAAGTTCATAGTCTTCTCTGTGTCTGTGTAGTTTCTACGTTTGTGTACAAAGTTCATAGTCTTCTCAGTGTCTGTGTAGTTCTACGTTTGTGTACAAAGTTCATAGTCTTCTCAATGTCTGTGTAGTTTCTACGTTTGTGTACAAAGTTCATAGTCTTCTCAGTGTCTGTGTAGTTTTCTACGTTTGTGTACACAGTTCATAGTCTTCTCAGTGTCTGTGTAGTTTCTACGTTTGTGTACAAAGTTCATAGTCTTCTCAGTGTCTGTGTATTTTCTACGTTTGTGTAGAAAGTTCATAGTCTTCTCAGTGTCTGTGTAGTTTCTACGTTGTGTACAAAGTTCATAGTTTTCTCAGTGTCTGTGTATTTTCTACGTTTGTGTACAAAGTTCATAGTTTTTCTCAGTGTCTGTGTATTTTCTACGTTTGTGTAGAAAGTTCATCGTCTTCTCAATGTCTGTGTATTTTCTACGTTTGTGTACAAAGTTCATAGTCTTCTCAGTGTCTGTGTATTTTCTACGTTTGTGTACAAAGTTCATAGTTTTCTCAGTGTCTGTGTATTTTCTACGTTTGTGTACAAAGTTCATAGTTTTCCCAGTGTCTGTGTATTTTCTACGTTTGTGTACAAAGTTCATAGTTTTCCCAGTGTCTGTGTAGTTTCTACGTTTGTGTACAAAGTTCATAGTTTTCCCAGTGTCTGTGTATTTTCTACGTTTGTGTACAAAGTTCATAGTTTTCTCAGTGTCTGTGTATTTTCTACGTTTGTGTAGAAAGTTCATAGTTTTCTCAGTGTCTGTATATTTTCTACGTTTGTGTACAAAGTTCATCGTCTTCTCATGTCTGTATATTTTCTACGTTTGTGTACAAAGTTCATAGTCTTCTCTGTGGTCAAAATTGATAGTCAACTTAAAGGGTCTGGTGAGAAATGTGGTGTAATGACACGGATGAGAAGACTGGAATCATTTACTACGACATCGACAATTCAATAGGACATCTTGTTGAATGAAGCAGGTCACCCATGAGACCACTGTGCGTGTAACGACGTCAGTTCCACACACACACACACACACAAAACGCTTTGCCTAGTTTCCTTGATGTCAACCCATGACACGTGTTGTCCTATAGATCATTCATTTTTTGTTTGAAATTTCCCATGTTTACCACTCCTACCTCAGCCATTTTCTCTCCCCATACGTTTCCTCATTGTGTAATGAGATCTGCCCCCTTTTCTCACTCTGTGTCGGCTCCAGGCATGCGTGACTTTCTTTTGAGATTACCAGAAGGGAGCTGCGCAAATACTCGTTTTATTTACTGGGTTTAATTTCCCACTGTGTAGTTTATTTTCTTCAAAAACTTTCTTTGTATGAGCACTTGCCTTTGTATGTTCACTTGCCTTTTTATGTTCACTTGTCTTGTATGTTCACTTGCCTTTGTATGTTCACTTTTCTTCATCGAGTGTTTGCACCCGTCCCACATGTCTCAAAGGCCATCAGGGCACCTGCTATACAGCTATTAGACTACCTATGAGAGTTCGCCTCTCGACGGATACAACTCCGCTATCCTGTCTATCAAAATGTGTATTTGACTTTCGATGTTAATGAAAGTAACCTCGACGATAAAGAGACGATCCCTCCCCCACACACAAAAAATAAAGTTTCTTCCGATGTAGCGTCCTTGGGTAATACTAACACCACGCAACTCTTCCACATGATACACGCAAGCTTTCATACCTACCGTATTACATTTACTGCTGACGGTTATCATCGTCCTAGCAGAATGAAACAAGAAATCAACTAGTCTGTTTGCCTAGAAAGAATGCCGTGCGATTCCTTACCCTACACGGCATATATTAAAAGAGAAAAAGGGAGAAGAGCAAGAGGCAGACCCAGAGTAAGATGGTCACACATCTAAGAAACATTACGCCATCAATTGGCAACGGGTAAAAAGGAAGTAAAATATATATATATATAAATCTAGGGAAAAAAAATTATAGAAGGAAAGAAAGAAAGCTAGAAAGACAGAAAGAAAGAATAAAGTCTAAAGTGGGCTGACAACATCAAGAGGTGGGTGGTGCCATTAGTACAAGAGGCGTAAAGAAATGGTGCTCCATGGTAGCCAACCTTCTACGTGAAGACGGCACTAGATGGTGTTGATGATCCCTCGCTACAAACGATGTTTGTAGTCAGGTTATGGCTGGTATGTGCTTATATGTTCCAACACAAGGAAACGATAAGGCACTGTTTACTTCCTGTTGAACATGCCTCGCCTGGTTTTCCCGTGAAAATGTTCCCCATTTTAATACATTTGACGATGTCAACTATTGTGTGTTGTTGTAGCGTGCAGGTAGCGATGTGGTTGATGGTCCAGTAATTTGTTTACTCCTGCAAGTAAAACACATATGGTTATGGGGGACTCATTAGCTGCCCCTGGCTGTCAAGTGTTGTGTTACTGCATCTGGTCTCAATCATTTAGTGTCAGGGGTAAACATAACGAGGTGGGAAAAGGGGGGTGGGGGTGGTAATCAGTGGCTTATTCTCTATGATACCGCAGCTACTACCAGTAGCCTGAACATATTAACAAAATACCAAGGAAATGATAATTTATTATATTTTTTTAATATTTATATTGCAAATTTTCGAATATTCTATAACACATTTCGTAGACCAATATGATTTATAGGCTTTGATTTGCATTTATTAAAGCAAGGTTTTCCTCTGGCCACTATAACGTTTGTGAATGAAACCGAAACTACTCTACATTGAAATCTCTAGTAGCCAGCGTACATTTTTCCTCTATTCGGACCTAGTGTTAACGACCTTGACATTAAAAAATGGGAGTCAAATAATATAGCGGAGGCTACCGCTAAAGGAATGCGGTTTCATGGGTTATTTTTAGCTCTAGTCAATTAGAAGCGTTAAAAGTGAAAGTGAAACTATGTCTGATTACCGGAACTTCCTTAGCTATTTATAACTACGTTATGCGCATCAGAATCTGTAGAAAGAACTTTTTCTGCTCTCAAGAGAATCAAATCTTATTGTCGCTCAACTCAGACACAAGAACGCTTATCTGGTTTGGCATTAATGTCCACTGAGAAATCATTTCCTCAGAAAATTAGAAACCAACCCAACAGTACTTTCAATGACAAAGTCATTAAGACATTTTCGTCACAAACAAGAAGGATATATTAACATAATAAGTAAGTAATTTAAAATGTAGTGAAGTCATTAGAAAATATTACTTCATGTTAGGCTACTGAATATAATGTATGTTTTTATTTATTATGTCAGCGGTAGCCCAGACCCTAAAACCAGTATACGCCACTGTTGGTAATTTGAAATGGGAAGTTGAAAGCGAACGTCATGTGTGGTTGCGGCTTTGTTGTGAGATGGTACAACCCCAATGTCGGTACTGTAATGTGAGGTAGTATAACCTGATATCGGTACGGTGTTGCAGTAGTTCAACCTCATGCTGGTACTGTACTCTGTTCTAATGGTGCAGCAATGCAATATCGCTACTGTCTGTGTAGTAGTAGTAGTAGTAGTAGTAGTAGTAGTAGTAGTAGTAGTAGTAGTAGTAGTAGTAGTAGTAGTAGTAGAAGTAGTACAACCCACTGCTGACACTGTAACATGTTGTAGTACAAGAACCCACTTTTGATACTGTAACATGTTGCAGTACAAGAACCCACGTTTGATACTGTAACATTTGTAGTACAAGAACCCACGTTTGATACTGTAATATGTTGTAGTACAAGAACCCACTTGTGATACTGTAACATGTTGTAGTACAAGAACCCACGTTTGATACTGTAACATGTTGTAGTACAAGAACCCACGTTTGATACTGTAACATGTTGTAGTACAAGAACCCACGTTTGATACTGTAACATGTTGTAGTACAACAAACGCACTTTTGATACTGTAACATGTTGTAGTACAAGAACCCACGTTTGATACTGTAATATGTTGTAGTACAAGAACCCACTTTTGATACTGTAACATGTTGTAGTACAAGAACCCACGTTTGATACTGTAATATGTTGTAGTATAAGAACCCACTGCTGATACTGTAACATGTTGTAGTACAAAAACCCACTGCTAATACTGTAACATGTTGTAGTACAAGAACCCACTGCTGATACTGTAACATGTTGTAGTACAAGAACCCACTGCTGATACTGTAACATATTGTAGTACAAGAACCCACTGCTGATACTGTAACATGTTGTAGTACAAGAACCCACTGCTGATACTGTAACATGTTGTAGTACAAGAACCGACTTTTGATACTGTTACGTGTTGTAGTACAAGAACCCACTGCTGATACTGTAACGTGTTGTAGTACAAGAACCCACTGCTGATACTGTAACATGTTGTAGTACAAGAACCCACGTTTGATACTGTAACATGTTGTAGTATAAGAACCCACGTTTTGATACTGTAACATGTTGTAGTATAGAACCCACTGCTGATACTGTAACATGTTGTGTGTACAAGACCCACTGCTGATACTGTAACATGTTGTAGTACAAGAACCGACTTTTGATACTGTAACATGTTGTAGTACAAGAACCGACTTTTGATACTGTAACATGTTGTAGTACAAGAACCGACTTTTGATACTGTAACATGTTGTAGTACAAGAACCCACTGCTGATACTGTAACATGTTGTAGAACAAGAACCGACTTTTGATACTGTAACATGTTGTAGTACAAGAACCCACTGCTGATACTGTAACATGTTTAGTACAAGAACCCACGTTTGATACTGTAACATGTTGTAGTACAAGAACCGACTTTTGATACTGTAACATGTTGTAGTACAAGAACCGACTTTTGATACTGTAACATGTTGTAGTACAACAACCCACTGCTGATATTGTAGCATGTAGTAGTACATAAACCCTTTATCAATACTGTAACATGTATTACAACAACCCACTGCTGATACTGTAACATGTTATAGTACAAACCCTAAAATATATATGAAAATAGGTTTATATATACGTTCGTAGACTTTCAGTGGGTTTTTTTTCCCGCTTTTTCCTGTTGTGGTGTGCATGTTTATATCCAGTCGTTACGTGTTAACACAAAAGATTAAAAGCCACGAAGATCATATAGAACAATACCAGCATGGCAATCAAATTAAATTTACTGAGAACATGTATCTCGATGTAACGTTTTGTGGGAGATCTGGCTAGAGAAATAGATTCTTTCAGACGGCAGTAGTGAATATAACGTTCTGTGGGAGATCTGGCTAGAGACAGAGATTCTTTAGACGGGCTGTGGTGAATGTAACGTTCTGTAAAGGACAAGTCATCTAATGATGATCTATTAACTAAAACAGCCTATGAAAGCAAGAAAGCCAGATAATGAAAACGTCACAGTTGTCTATTTGATAATAATAACGTGTTATAACCATAATGACTTACTTACTAATAATGAATGATACTGATAATAGTGAATTATACTTATGATACACTTTTAATAGTGAATTCTTCCCTTACACAGATTCGACCACACGGGACAAATCACGTTTTGTTTTAACGAATGGGAGAACAGTCGCCGACAACTGACTAAGTTCTGCGTCTGCGCAGGCCTGGCCACAACTTGTTTACGGAGGGCTAGATTGCACTCGGGTAAATATAGCATGATTAACATTAGCGTTGATAACAAGTCATGCAAGAAGGTCCACACTAGCAGCAAGGCTTAAAGCGGGGTTCATTATTGATTTATTTCTTGTGTTATTTATTTGTTTACTTACTTGCTCTGATGTCAGAGCTGTTAGTTAATAGATTATGTATTTGTTTATGTTGTGTAAAGTCATCTCTCTCTTTTTAAAACAAAATATTATAAGTAACCGTTGCGTTTAAAAGTGGTTTCGTGTGCAGACTTGTGTACAATATTTGGTAAAGGTTTACTTTAGGGTCCCAAATTGTTACTGCAAAACGAGTGATCTCCCCTCACTGACCGGGCATTCTTGAATTGTCAAACTGTTTCTAGTTTTTCTGCATTTAATTTAATTTTTTTTTCAACAAGGTTTAGGGTTAGTTGTAGGTTAGGGTTAGGTTTTAGGGTTAGTTGTAGGTTAGGTTTAGGGTTAGTTGTAGGTTATGGTTAGGTTTAGGGTTAGTTGTAGGTTAGGGTTAGGTTTAGGGTTAGTTGTAGGTTATTCCAAATCCTGAACCTAGCACAGGGGTCTTCTCATGACAGATTCGACAGCGACCGTATAAGTGCAAAGGGACGTTACTCCAAGTAGAAATAATTTGGGACGCCGAACTAGACATTTACCCACTTCAGTTCTGCTCTTGCTTACATACACACACAATAAGACACATAAACTATAGATTATATAATAACGGAGTTGTGCTAACACGGTTGTGATATTGATGCGACATTTATTTGTGACGTCTGCAAGAACATTTCTCAAATTCTGCCTCCGTCATGCTCCGTCACTGTAATCAACCCAGCTAGCTACGCGTGTCCACTTATCTTGAAATACGATGCGGGACATGGTCAGCCTCCAGCCAAAGCTCTTTACTTCTGCACGGACAATCACTGGTACAAGCTCCTAGCGACTGAAAGAAGATGACAGCATTTTAAAAATACATTTTTGAACTGAACCATAAGCCACTTTGTCAGAAGGCATGTGCACTGACAACGTGGCCACCTAAGTTTTGACATTAATGTCCTCCGTATTTGGAACATTTCTGATAATCATCATCATCAAGTACCAAGCCTGCTGGCTTAGGTGATCATGTCTCTCCACAACTTTCGATCTTGACAATTATTTATCATTTCTGTTGTTGACCTTCTGCCAAGCCATTCTCTTAAGCTGTCTGGTATCTTTTCTCTTTGCTTCCCTCTATCTCTTCGCCCCTCAATTTTCCCAGTTCTTACAATATATTCCGGCTCTTCTCTTCTCTTCTCTTCTCTTCTCTTCTCTTCTCTTCTCTTCTCTTCTCTTCTCTTCTCTTTCTTCTCTTCTCTTCTCTTCTCTTCTCTTCTCTTCTCTTCCTTCCCTTCACTTCCTTCCCTTCCCTTCCCTTCCCTTCCCTTCCCTTCCCTTCCCTCCCTTCCCTTCCCTTCTCTTCTCTTCTCTTCTCTTCTCTTCTCTTCTCTTCTCTTCTCTTCTCTCCCTTCCCTTCCCTTCCCTTCCCTTCCCTTCTCTTCTCTTCTCTTCTCTTCTCTTCTCTTCTCTTCTCATTACATGGCCAAAAAAATGATGATTGTTTCTTCCTAATATTGGAAATTATCTCTCTTTTTTGCTCAGACATCTGTGATTGTTCATTAACATTGTCTTGTTACTCTCAACTTCCTTGTTAACTTGTTCTATCCATCATTTCTGTTACCACTATGTTCTCATATCGTTGTAAGGAGATAACCTTCCGTAATAAATACCTCAAAATTAAGAGGAGATAAATCTCTGGATTAAATACTTCTATCATAGAGAGGAGATAAATCTCTGGATTAAATACTTCTATCATAGAGAGGAGATAAATCTCTGGATTAAATACTTCTGTCATAGAAAGGAGATAAATCTCTGGATTAAATACTTCTGTCATAGAGAGGAGATAAATCTCTGGATTAAATACTTCTGTCATAGAGAGGAGATCATTCTCAGGAATAAATACCTTTATCATAAAGAGGAGATAAATCTCAGGAATAAATACCTTTATCATAAAGAGGAGATAAATCTCAAGAATAAATACCTTTATCATAAAGAGGAGATCATTCTCAGGAATAAATACCTTTATCATAAAGAGGAGATACATCTCAGGAATAAATACCTTTATCATAAAGAGGAAATAAATCTCAGGAATAAATACCTTTATCATAAAGAGGGGATAAATCTCGGGAATAAATACCTCTATCATAATGAGAAGATAAATCTCTGGAATAAATACCTTTATCATAAAGAGGAGATAAATCTCGGGAATAAATACCTCTATCATAATGAGAAGATAAATCTCAGGAATAAATACCTCTATCATAGACAGGAGATAAACCACAGGAATAATTACTTCTATCATAATGAGGAGATAAATCCCAATAATAAATAACTTTATCAAAGCGATGAGATAAACTTATGGATAAATACCTCTATCATCTTGAAGAGATAAACTTCAGTAATAGATACCTCAAAATAATGAGATATAATGAGGAGATAAACCTCACAAATAGATACCTTTATCATAGAGAGGAGATAAACCTCAGGAATAAATACCTTTATCGTAGAGATGAGATACATCTGAGAAATAAATATCTTTGGGGCAACAAGGAACAATCAAAGCTTCATCATGGCGAAATTAGAAATAGACATGGCTGGGTTTATCTGATAGGGTGTAGGAAGGAGGCTGTTATGTAGTAATTTCTGTGAAGGTCGAAGGACATTGCCTAGTCTAGTGGTGTGAAGAGAAGAAATGTAGAAGGATGGAGCAAAAGCAGGATAGTTGAAGTGGGACTAGTTGAAGAGAAGGATGGAGCAAAAACAGGAAGTGGGACAAGTTGGAGAGAAGGATAGAGCAAAAACAGGACAGTTGAAGTGGGACAAGTTGGAGAGAAGGATAGAGAAAAAACAGGAGAGTTGAAGTGGGACAAGCTGAAGAGAAGGATGGAGCAAAAACAGGAGAGTTGAAGTGGGACAAGCTGAAGAGAAGGATGGAGCAAAAACTGGAGAGTTGAAGTGGGACAAGTTGGAGAGAAAGATGGAGTAAAAACAGGAGAGTTGAAGTGGGACAAGCTGAAGAGAAGGATGGAGCAAAAACAGGATAGTTGAAGTGGGACAAGTTGAAGAGAAGGATGGATCAAAAACAGGAGAGTTGAAGTGGGGCAAGTTGAAGAGAAGGATGGAGCAAACACAGGAGAGTTGAAGTGGGACAAGTTGAAGAGAAGAATTAAGCAAAAATAGGAGAGTTGAAGTGGGACAAGTTGAAGAGAAGAATGAATCAAAAACAGGATAGTTGAAGTGCGACAAGTTGAAGTTGAGGAGTGAGCAAAAACTGGAGAATTGAAGTGGGACAAGTGGAAGAGAAGGAAGGAGCAAAAACAGGATAGTTGAAGTTGGGCTAGTTGAAGAGAAGGATGAAGCAAAAACAGGATAGTTGAAGTGGGGCTAGTTGAAGAGAAGGATGGAGCAAAAACAGGATAGTTGAGGTGGGGGTAGTTCGAGAGAAGGATGGAGCAACAACAGGATAGTTGAAGTGGGGCAAGAAGTTGAAGAGAAGGATGGAGCAAAAACAGGATAGTTGAAGTGGGACAAATTGAAGAGAAGGATGGAGCAAAAACAGAAGAGTTGAAGTGGGACAAGTTCAAGAGAAGAATGGAGCAAAAACAGGAGAGTTAAAGTGGGACAAGTTGAAGAGATGAATTAAGCAAAAATAGGAGAGTTGAAGTGGGACAAGTTGAAGAGAAGAATGAATCAAAACAGGATAGTTCAAGTGCGACAAGTTGAAGTTGAGGAGTGAGCAAAAACTGGAGAATTGAAGTGGGACAAGTGGAAGAGAAGGAAGGAGCAAAAACAGGATAGTTGAAGAGAAGGATGAAGCAAAAACAGGATAGTTGAAGTGGGGCTAGTTGAAGAGAAGGATGGAGCAAAAACAGGATAGTTGAGGTGGGGGTAGTTCGAGAGAAGGATGGAGCAACAACAGGATAGTTGAAGTGGGGCAAGTTGAAGAGAAGGATGGAGAAAAACAGGATAGTTGAAGTGGGACAAATCGAAGAGAAGGATGGAGCAAAAACAGAAGAGTTGAAGTGGGACAAGTTGAAAAGAAGAATGGAGCAAAACTGGAGAGTGGAAGTGGGACAAGTTGGAGAGAAGAATGAAGCAAAAACAGGATAGTTGAAGTGAAGGATGAAACAAAAACAGGATAGTTGAAGTGGGACAAGTTGAAGAGAAGAATGTAGCAAAAACAGGATAGTTGAAGTGCGACAAGTTCAAGTTGAGGATAGAGCAAAAACTGGAGAATTTAAGTGGGACAAGTTCAAGAGAAGGATGGAGCAAAAACAGGATAGTTGAAGTGGGGCTAGTTCGAGAGAAGGATGGAGCAAAAACAGGATAGTTGAAGTGGGGCAAGAAGTTGAAGAGAAGGATGGAGCAACAACAGGATAGTTGAAGTGGGGCAAGTTAAAGAGAAGGATGGAGAAAAAAGAGGATAGTTGAAGTGGGACAAGTTGGAGAGAAGGATAGAGAAAAAACAGGAGAGTTGAAGTGGGACAAGCTGAAGAGAAGGATGGAGCAAAAACAGGAGAGTTGAAGTGGGACAAGCTGAAGAGAAGGATGGAGCAAAAACTGGAGAGTTGAAGTGGGACAAGTTGGAGAGAAAGATGGAGTAAAAACAGGAGAGTTGAAGTGGGACAAGCTGAAGAGAAGGATGGAGCAAAAACAGGAGAGTTGAAGTGGGACAAGTTGAAGAGAAGGATGGATCAAAAACAGGAGAGTTGAAGTGGGACAAGTTGAAGAGAAGGATGGAGCAAAAACAGGATAGTTGAAGTGGACAAGTTGAAGAGATGAATTAAGCAAAAATAGGAGAGTTGAAGTGAAGGATGGAGCAAAAACAGGATAGTTGAAGTTGGGCTAGTTGAAGAGAAGAATGAAGCAAACACAGGAGAGTTGAAGTGGGACAAGTTGAAGAGAAGAATGAAGCAAAAACAGGAGAGTTGAAGTGGGACAAGTTGAAGAGAAGAATGAAGCAAAAACAGGAGAGTTGAAGTGGGATATGTCGAAGAGAAGGAAGGAGCAAAAACAGGAGAATTGAAGTGGGACAAGTTTAAGAGAAGGATGGAGCAAAAACAGGATAGTTGAAGTGGGACAAGTTGAAGAGAAGAATATAGCAAAAACAGGATAGTTGAAGTGCGACAAGTTCAAGTTGAGGATAGAGCAAAAACTGGAGAATTTAAGTGGGACAAGTTCAAGAGAAGGATGGAGCAAAAACAGGATAGTTGAAGTGGGGCTAGTTCGAGAGAAGGATGGAGCAAAAACAGGATAGTTGAAGTGGGGCAAGAAGTTGAAGAGAAGGATGGAGCAAAAACAGGATAGTTGAAGTGGGGCAAGTTAAAGAGAAGGATGGAGAAAAAACAGGATAGTTGAAGTGGGACAAGTTGGAGAGAAGGATAGAGAAAAAACAGGAGAGTTGAAGTGGGACAAGCTGAAGAGAAGGATGGAGCAAAAACAGGAGAGTTGAAGTGGGACAAGCTGAAGAGAAGGATGGAGCAAAAACAGGAGAGTTGAAGTGGGACAAGTTGGAGAGAAAGATGGAGTAAAAACAGGAGAGTTGAAGTGGGACAAGCTGAAGAGAAGGATGGAGCAAAAACAGGAGAGTTGAAGTGGGACAAGTTGAAGAGAAGGATGGATCAAAAACAGGAGAGTTGAAGTGGGGCAAGTTGAAAAGAAGGATGGAGCAAACACAGGAGAGTTGAAGTGGGACAAGTTGAAGAGAAGAATTAAGCAAAAATAGGAGAGTTGAAGTGGGACAAGTTGAAGAGAAGAATGAATCAAAAACAGGATAGTTGAAGTGCGACAAGTTGAAGTTGAGGAGTGAGCAAAAACTGGAGAATTGAAGTGGGACAAGTGGAAGAGAAGGAAGGAGCAAAAACAGGATAGTTGAAGAGAAGGATGAAGCAAAAACAGGATAGTTGAAGTGGGGCTAGTTGAAGAGAAGGATGGAGCAAAAACAGGATAGTTGAAGTGGGGCTAGTTGAAGAGAAGGATGGAGCAAAAACAGGATAGTTGAGGTGGGGGTAGTTCGAGAGAAGGATGGAGCAAAAACAGGATAGTTGAAGTGGGACAAATTGAAGAGAAGGATGGAGCAAAAACAGAAGAGTTGAAGTGGGACAAGTTCAAGAGAAGAATGGAGCAAAAACAGGAGAGTTAAAGTGGGACAAGTTGAAGAGATGAATTAAGCAAAAATAGGAGAGTTGAAGTGGGACAAGTTGAAGAGAAGAATGAATCAAAAACAGGATAGTTGAAGTGCGACAAGTTGAAGTTGAGGAGTGAGCAAAAACTGGAGAATTGAAGTGGGACAAGTGGAAGAGAAGGAAGGAGCAAAAACAGGATAGTTGAAGAGAAGGATGAAGCAAAAACAGGATAGTTGAAGTGGGGCTAGTTGAAGAGAAGGATGGAGCAAAAACAGGATAGTTGAGGTGGGGGTAGTTCGAGAGAAGGATGGAGCAACAACAGGATAGTTGAAGTGGGGCAAGTTGAAGAGAAGGATGGAGAAAAACAGGATAGTTGAAGTGGGACAAATCGAAGAGAAGGATGGAGCAAAAACAGAAGAGTTGAAGTGGGACAAGTTGAAAAGAAGAATGGAGCAAAAACTGGAGAGTGGAAGTGGGACAAGTTGGAGAGAAGGATGGAGCAAAAACAGGAGAGTTGAAGTGGGACAAGTTGAAGAGAAGGATGGAGCAAAACAGGATAGTTGAAGTGGGACAAGTTGAAGAGATGAATTATGCAAAAATAGGAGAGTTGAAGTTAAGGATGGAGCAAAAACAGGATAGTTGAAGTTGGGCTAGTTGAAGAGAAGAATGAAGCAAACACAGGAGAGTTGAAGTGGGACAAGTTGAAGAGAAGAATGAAGCAAAAACAGAGAGTTGAAGTGGGACAAGTTGAAGAGAAGAATGAAGCAAAAACAGGAGAGTTGAAGTGGGATATGTCGAAGAGAAGGAAGGAGCAAAAACAGGAGAATTGAAGTGGGACAAGTTTAAGAGAAGGATGGAGCAAAAACAGGATAGTTGAAGTGGGGCTAGTTCGAGAGAAGGATGGAGCAAAAACAGGATAGTTGAAGTGGGACAAGTTGAAGAGAAGAATGAAGCAAAAACAGGATAGTTGAAGTGAAGGATGAAACAAAACAGGATAGTTGAAGTGGGACAAGTTGAAGAGAAGAATGTAGCAAAAACAGGATAGTTGAAGTGCGACAAGTTCAAGTTGAGGATAGAGCAAAAACTGGAGAATTTAAGTGGGACAAGTTCAAGAGAAGGATGGAGCAAAAACAGGATAGTTGAAGTGGGGCTAGTTCGAGAGAAGGATGGAGCAAAAACAGGATAGTTGAAGTGGGGCAAGAAGTTGAAGAGAAGGATGGAGCAAAAACAGGATAGTTGAAGTGGGGCAAGTTAAAGAGAAGGATGGAGAAAAAACAGGATAGTTGAAGTGGGACAAATTGAAGAAAAGGATGGAGCAAAAACAGAAGAGTTGAAGTGGGACAAGTTGAAGAGAAGAATGGAGCAAAAACAGGAGAGTTGAAGTGGGACAAGTTGGAGAAAAAGATGGAGCAAAAACAGGAGAGTTGAAGTGGGACAAGTTGAAGAGATGGATGGAGCAAAAACAGGAGAGTTAAAGTGGGACAAGTTGAAGAGATGAATTAAGCAAAAATAGGAGAGTTGAAGTGAAGGATGGAGCAAAAACAGGATAGTTGAAGTTGGGCTAGTTGAAGAGAAGGATGGAGCAAAAACAGGAGAGTTGAAGTGGGATAAGTTGAAGAGAAGAATGAAGCAAAAACAGGAGAGTTGAAGTGGGACAAGTTTAAGAGAAGGATGGAGGAAAAACAACAGAGTTGAAGTGGGACAAATTGAAGAGAAGGATGTAGCAAAAACAGGAGAGTTGAATTGGGACAAGTTGAAGAGAAGTATTGAGCAAACAGGATAGTTGAAGTGGGACAAGTTGAAGAGAAGGATGGAGCAAAAACAGGAGAGTTGAAGTGGGATAAGTTGAAGAGTAGAATGAAGCAAAAACAGGAGAGTTGAAGTGGGACAAGTTTAAGAGAAGAATGAAGCAAAAACAGGAGAATTGAAGTGGGACAAGTTTAAGAGAAGGATGGAGCAAAACACAGGATAGTTGAAGTGGGACAAGTTGAAGAGAAGAATGAATCAAAAACAGGATAGTTGAAGTGCGACAAGTTGAAGTTGAGGAGTGAGCAAAAACTGGAGAATTGAAGTTGGGCTAGTTGAAGAGAAGGATGGAGCAAAAACAGGATAGTTGAAGTAGGGCTAGTTGAAGAGAAGGATGGAGAAAAAACAGGATAGTTGAGGTGGGGGTAGTTCGAGAGAAGGATGGAGCAAAAACAGGATAGTTGAAGTGGGGCAAGAAGTTGAAGAGAAGGATGGAGCAAAAACAGGATAGTTGAAGTGGGGCAAGTTGAAGAGAAGGATGGAGAAAAAACAGGATAGTTGAAGTGGGACAAATTGAAGAGAAGGATGGAGCAAAAACAGAAGAGTTGAAGTGGGACAAGTTGAAGAGAAGAATGGAGCAAAAACAGGAGAGTTGAAGTGGGACAAGTTGGAGAGAAGGATGGAGCAAAAACAGGAGAGTTGAAGTGGGACAAGTTGAAGAGAAGGATGGAGCAAAAACAGGATAGTTGAAGTGGGGCTAGTTCGAGAGAAGGATGGAGCAAAAACAGGATAGTTGAAGTGGGACAAGTTGAAGAGAAGAATGAAGCAAAAACAGGATAGTTGAAGTGAAGGATGAAGCAAAAACAGGATAGTTGAAGTGGGGCAAGTTGAAGAGAAGGATGGAGGAAAAACAGGATAGTTGAAGTGGGGGCAAGTTGAAGAAAAGGATGGAGCAAAAACAGAAGAGTTGAAGTGGGACAAGTTGAAGAGAAGGATGGAGCAAAAACAGAAGAGTTGAAGTGGGACAAGTTGAAGAGAAGGATGGAGCAAAAACTGGAGAGTTGAAGTGGGGCAAGTTGGAGAGAAAAATGAAGCAAAAACAGGAGAGTTGAAGTGGGACAAGTTGAAGAGAAGGATGGAGCAAAAACAGGAGAGTTGAATTGGGACAAGTTGAAGAGAAGGAAGGAGCAAACAGGATAGTTGAAGTGGGACAAGTTGAAGAGAAGGAAGGAACAAAAACAGGAGAGTTGAAGTGGGACACTTTGAAGTGAAGTAATGAGCAAACAGGAGAGTTGAAGTGGGACAAGTTGAAAAGAAGGATGGAGCAAAAACAGGAGAATTGAAGTGGGACAAGTTGAAGAGAAGGATGGAGGAAAAACAACAGAGTTGAAGTGGGACAAATTGAAGAGAAGGATGTAGCAAAAACAGGAGAGTTGAATTGGGACAAGTTGAAGAGAAGTATTGAGCAAACAGGATAGTTGAAGTGGGACAAGTTGAAGAGAAGGATGGAGCAAAAACAGAAGAGTTGAAGTGGGACAAGTTGAAGAGAAGGATGGAGCAAGATCAAGAGAGTTGAAATGGGACAAGTTGAAGAGAAGTAATGAGCAAACAGGAGATTTGACTTGGGACAAGTTGAAGAGAAGGATGGAGCAAACAGGAGCGTTGAATTGGGACAAGTTGAAGAGAAGGAATGAGCAAACAGGAGAGTTGAAGTGGGACAATGTGAAGAGAAGGAATGAGCAAACAGGAGAGTTGAAGAGGGACACGTTGAAGAGAAGGAATGAGCAAACAGGAGAGTTGAAGTGGGACAATATGAAGAGAAGGAAGGAGCAAACAGGAGAGTTGAATTGGGACATGTTGAAGAGAAGGATGAAGCAAACAGGAGAGTTAAAGTGGGACAAATTGAAGAGAAGGAATGAGCAAACAGGAGAGCTGAAGTGGGACAATGTGAAGAGAAAGAAGGAGCAAACAGGAGAGTTGAAGTGGGACAAGTCATTTGATGGGACCGATTAGTTCTTGTGAAAATAGCGAGCTACCCTAACAAGTTATGGACGACGTGATCAACTAATCAGACATCTAACAAGTTATGGACGACGTGATCAACTAATCAGACATTGATGTGCGTGCAGTACCACTAAGTTGATTGTTTCCCTCCCAGAAACTTACAATTATACTCATCTCATTATTGATGGTTACATATTTGAGTGAACCTCTGTTGTGACCCACCCTTGTGAACCTCTGTTGTGACCCACCGTTGTGAACCTCTGTTGTGACCCACCGTTGTGAACCTCTGTTGTGACCCACCGTTGTGAACCTCTGTTGTGATCCACCGTTGTGAACATCTGTTGTGATCCACCGTTGTGAACCTCTGTTGTGATCCACCGTTGTGAACCTCTGGTGTGATCCACCGTTGTGAACTGCTTACTCCAACTTGCAATACCACAGCCAACACATTGTTGATTTATTTCCTCGAAGTTTTGTTCTGAAACATGCACGAGGAAGAGGGAAATAGGCAGAGAATCAGTTAGAGGTAGTCGAGAATAAATGTCTGGGAACATGCTCACTACACAATGGGAGGAACTAGCCATGCGTGCAGCAATCACTACACAATGGGAGGAACTAGCCATGCGTGCAGCAATCACTACACAATGGGAGGAACTAGCCATGCGTGCAGCAATCACTACACAATGGGAGGAACTAGCCATGCGTGCAGCAATCACTACACAATGGGAGGAACTAGCCATGCGTGCAGCAATCCTCATTTATAAACAAGAAGAACATGTTGGCGGTCATGTGATAATATCAAGATGTAACAAGAAAATCACAAAACAAGTTCGCAAATTGAAAATAACAGGGAAAGTAAAGAGGCTGACCGCGAGAGACTTAAGACACAGCCTTATACACATATTGTGTTTCCTCAGTGACGCCATGAGTAGCTCAGTAAGGTCACAACTGGCTGGGCTCGATGGCAGGGGTTGGAGTCTCTGAGGAAACCCAGGCTAACAAGTGTCTGCTTCATTTTCCTGCCAGGGCAGGCGGGTGTGTGAGGTCACGATCGTGCTGACAGACTTGCCAGTTTGGCTGTTGTTGAGTGATGACATTCTGAATGCCCTCAAGAGCACTGGACGATAAAAATGACCTTGATTCTGCAGCCACGAACAGACTACACAACATATCATGCCAAGGTTGGAGATGCCAGACGAGAGCATCAAGCAGGAATCCAAAGTAGACTTATCAACCAACACAACACCGGTGACGTTAGTCGCTACACGTTGAGGGATATTCTTTGGAAGAGATCTGAGCACTTATGGACTTGTCTGATCTGCAGTGAGGGGGGTCTGTCGACTAAACTAAACTAAATTAGACTGGGAGAAACACTGACAAGAGAGGCAAGAACAACGGTTAGCGACTCCTTTACGGAGATTGATGAACTCCACTCATCAAGAAGTTATTGCCAAGTGACTGTGCGATGTTTGATGGCTTTTGATGATAGATGTTGGTGACGGTTCACCTGAATCTATCCTGCTCTATCAGTTTAGTTTTAGTTTCTGACTGTGAGTGCCCGACTAAACATGAGACAGCTTCAAAAACATAAACATTGTTAAGCATTTCAGAGAAATGGTTGAGAGTATTGTCTGTGTAGCAAACAATGCACAGACAACACAAGTGATGCTCAATGTGACGTCGCACTGCTTGTTCTGACAGACCATCGTGTGTGTTGTTGAGATCCGCGACTAACCATAGCTCTATCTATTCTATTCTATTCTATTCTATTCTATTCTATTCTATTCTATTCTATTCATGGAATCAGTTTCATTGCACTCTGGACAACCCCATATCCGTTCCAACTCCCATCCCAGCATTTCTTGAAGCGTGTACAGACTGATTGTTCCTGTAAGGTGTTGCTTATAGATACGTCTGCTAATCCCACTAAGCACTCCGAAACGACCAGACCCCTTTCCCACCTTTAGACTCCTCAGTCTCTCAATGTATACATCATTGTCCCACCTTTAGACTCCTCAGTCTCTCAATGTATACATCATTGTCCCACCTTTAGACTCCTCAGTCTCTCAATGTATACATCATTGTCCCACCTTTAGACTCCTCAGTCTCTCAATGTATACATCATTGTCCCACCTTTAGACTCCTCAGTCTCTCAATGTATACATCATTGTCCCACCTTTAGACTCCTCAGTCTCTCAATGTATACATCATTGTGCCACCTTTAGACTCCTCAGTCTCTCAATATATACATCATTGTCCCACCTTTAGACTCCTCAGTCTCTCAATGTATACATCATTGTCCCACCTTTAGACTCCTCAGTCTCTCAATGTATACATCATTGTCCTACCAATTCTCATCCTCTTCTCTTAAGGAATGAAGAACAAACATGACAATGTCCAGAGTCAGGCCACCCTCGGCGCCAGAGCTACCAGCAAGCTCGTTACCGAAAGATGGCTATACTTTCTTCTGGTTAACCCCCCCCCCCCCCCCCCCCACAGTGTCAAGCTGAATGTTTCATTCTGTTATCACCCAGTCTGTGTCTGTTTACGCTTAGTTTGTGTCTGTTTTCGCTAAGTCTTTGTCTGTTTTCTCTAAGTCTTTGTCTGTTTTCGCTCAGTCTTTGTCTGTTTTCGCTCAGTCTTTGTCTGTTTTCTCTAAGTCTTTGTCTGTTTTCGCTGAGTCTTTGTCTGTTTTCACTCAATCTACGTAGGGAGGTCAAAAAATAATGCACACCAATTTTTTTCTCGGCTAATAATAAAGATAGGAATATGAAATTTTGCACACTTGGAATATGACATGTTCCAATTATGTGCACCAAATTGCACAGCATTCTGAAAAATATTACGCAATCTATGAACCGTTAAAATGGAGCTTGTCAACAATGTCCGTTACAAACAGCGAATTGTCATAGAATTTCTGGTTGCGGAGAAAGAAACTGTGGCAAACATTCATAAACGACTGTGTGCAGTGTACAAATCTTCTGCAGTCGATAGGAGCACAGTTAGTCGCTGGGTTCAGAGAATTAAAGCTGCAGAAAGTGTACGAGTGGAGCTGCATGATTTACCGCGTTCTGGACGTGTTGCCTCGGCTACCAGCACAGACATGTTAAACCGGGCTGATGCCATTATTCGTAAGCATAGGCGTATCACTAGTCAGCAATTGGCATTGCAGCTTACAGTCAGCAAGGGAAGTGCAATCGCAATTTTTAAAACTCTCGGATATTCAAAGATTTGCGCTCGACGGGTTCCTCGGTGCCTAACAAATGATCACAGAGTTCAAAGGAAAACATTCTGTTCTGAATTGTTGGAGCGTTTCGGTGTTGAAGGAGAAATGTTTTTGTCAAAAATTGTTACCGGTGACGAAACGTGGGCACATTATTATGAGCCTGAAACAAAAATGCAGTCAATGGAATGGCATCATCCGCAGTCACCAAAAAAAAAAAATTCAAAACATCTCCATCAGCCGGAAAGGTGATGATCACTGTCTTCTGGGACATTGATGGTGTGATTCTTGTTGATGTAATGACAAGAGGTGAGACAATCAACTCGACAGCTTACATCAATACACTGACAAAACTCAAAAATCGGTTCCACAGAGTTCGGCATAATAAGCCATCTGCAGATGTGTTGCTTCAACATGACAATGCACGCCCTCACACAAGTCTGGTAACACGGGAAGCAATCAACAAATTTGGTTGGACTGTACTGCCCCATCCTCCTTACAGCCCTGATCTGGCTCCCTCAGATTTCCATCTGTTTGGACCACTCAAAAAATTCCTGCGTGGGAAACACTTTGACAATGATGAGGATGTGATCCGTGCAGTTAAAAAATGGCTACGCGAGCAGGACAAAACTTGGTACAAACGAGGCATTCATGACCTAGTTTCGCGTTGGCGTAAGGCAATACGCTTGGACGGAGATTATGTTGAAAAATAGGTAGTGTCAAGGGGATGTTCAGCTACAATCTGTGAAAATTTCACACATTTTGCCCGAATAGTTTCCGAGAAAAAAAGTGGTGTGCATTACTTTTTGACCTCCCTTCAGTATGTATGATATCGCTTAATCTTTGTCTGTTTTCACTGAATCTATGTATGATTTCGCTTAATCTTTGTCTGTTTTCACTCAATCTATGTATGATTTCGCTTAATCTTTGTCTGTTTTCGCTCAGACTTTGTTTTTGCTCAATCTATGTCTTTTTTCGCTCAATCTATGCCTTTTTTCGCTCAATCTATGCCTTTTTTCGCTCAATCTATGCCTTTTTTCGCTCAATCTATGCCTTTTTTTCGCTCAATCTATGCCTTTTTTCGCTCAATCTATGTCTGTTTACACAATGAGTTGCGCGGCTCTTAATTCTAATGTTGCACACGTCACATGTCATTTGTTTTGTATTATTGTTGCACCGGAAGCATGTTAGATTAAAAAAACAACAACAAATATAATGTTCTCTGAATGTCTAAATATAGTCGGCGATGTCAAGCATCTTGCAATTCCTCAGAAAATGGGTCAAAGCTGAAGGACGTCGACAGGAAGAAGTTGACAAGTGTTTGTACGCTGATGATTGGCTGGTCTATGAAGCTGTTGTTTGTAGTCTATAAAACAGTTGATGTTTGCCTGGTCTATGTAACTGTTTGTAGTCTATAAAATAGTTGATGTTTTGCTGGTCTATGTAACTGTTTGTTTTCTATAAAATAGTTGGTGTTTGCCTGGTCTATGTAACTATTTGTAGTCTATAAAACAGTTGATGTTTTGCTGGTCTATGTAACTATTTGTAGTCTATAAAACAGTTGATGTTTGCCTGGTCTATGTAACTGTTTGTAGTCTATAAAACAGTTGATGTTTGCCTGGTCTATGTAACTGTTTGTAGTCTATAAAACAGTTGATGTTTGCCTGGTCTATGTAACTGTTTGTAGTCTATAAAACAGTTGATGTTTGCCTGGTCTATGTAACTGTTTGTAGTCTATAAAACAGTTGATGTTTTGCTGGTCTATGTAACTGTTTGTAGTCTATAAAATAGTTGATGTTTTGCTGGTCTATGTAACTGTTTGTAGTCTATAAAATAGTTGATGTTTGCCTGGTCTATGTAACTGTTTGTAGTCTATAAAACAGTTGATGTTTGCCTGGTCTATGTAACTGTTTGTAGTCTATAAAACAGTTGATGTTTGCCTGGTCTATGTAACTGTTTGTAGTCTATAAAACAGTTGATGTTTGCCTGGTCTATGTAGCTATTTAGCCTCTCTCCGTTGTTTGGCTGCTAATCTTTTGTTTGTCTCACAGGATGTTGTTCCAGGTTGAGAAAATGTACACCGGCTAGTTTTTTTTCGGGCCACGTTTTCCTATATTTTGATGTTAATTTGAAGATTTTCAGTGAGATCTTGAGAATATCCACAACAATCAACGGTAAAAAAAATAACTCGAGGCAAAACGGACACTCTACAATACAATCTTCATCCCAACGTTGTACTACCAATGCCAGACCTGGACCCTGGGTGCAAGAATAAAAAGTAAAGTACCCCCGTCACGCCAAGTGGCGTATAGGGAAATATGGTGTTAGTGACCCTATATTTTACAGACCTTCAGCACATGATTTTTGGGGTAATGTGGTCAGTATTACGCCCGTGCTGCTTTACTTTCCCAGAAAAAAATCCGGTACCCATTTAAGGCTGTGTGAACCCGGAAGCCGTCGGTTGGGATCGAACCCTACCCCTTGTCCGTGGTAGTCCAGTTCATTAACCACTGAGCTATCGCGGCTCAAGGGTGCAAGAATAATAAGACAAAAACTCTGTTCTGCGTCCCATCTTGCAAGTTCTTGGCTATGATGATATATTTCAAAACGCAGTTAACGATTTCAGAGAACGATTGTCCACAGGCTCTGTCTACTGACCATGTCAACTGCCCATGTTAAGTTTATGGAAGCTGGGAGTACATCAGAACGAACAATCATACAAATAGTCACATCAACAGTCACAATAGCAGTCGCATCAATAAAAACAGACATAAGATTAACCATCACCACAAACATAACATTAGCCATATGAAAAGCTTAACAATAACCATGAAAACAAACATAACCAAAGTCATAAAAATAAACACAACAGTAACCATATAACAAACATAATAAAACAACATAACAATAACCATCATTACAAACATAACATTAACCATCAAAACAAACATAGCTATAACCATAACACATAATAAAAATAGCCATGATAATAACGATAGAAACAAACATAAGTCAATAAATATAGTAGCAATTACGATTATCCTGTCACATTAGTGCCCAACTAAACACATTGTGAGTGATAAGGAAAGATAGAGAGAAATGATGGGAGAAATAATGAGAGAAAGAGAATGCCGATAAGAGGAGACAGTTGTACATGTCAGATTTCTCCAACAGAAATGGCCACACGTCTCCGAGCTCGGAGACAGCGGATGGAGAACAGACAGATGCAGAAAAAGGTTCTCTTTGATGAACTCGCCAAACATGAAACGGAAGACAAAGGTAGGAGCATGTCATTGCCTTAATATGTGTACATTTCTAGACGGCCACAGAAAGGTAACATCATGTCATTGTCTTAATATGTGTACACTTCTAGACGGCCACAGAAAGGTAATATCATGTCATTGTCTTAATATGTGTACACTTCTAAACGGCCACAGAAAGGTAACATCATGTCATTGTCTTAATATGTGTACATTTCTAGACGGCCACAGAAAGGTAACATCATGTCATTGTCTTAATATGTGTACACTTCTAAACGGCCACAGAAAGGTAACATCATGTCATTGTCTTAATATGTGTACACTTCTAGACGGCCACAGAAAGGTAACATCATGTCATTGCCTTAATATGTGTACACTTCTAGACGGCCACAGAAAGGTAACATCATGTCATTGTCTTAATATGTGTACACTTCTAGACGGCCACAGAAAGGTAACATCATGTCATTGTCTTAATATGTGTACACTTCTAGACGGCCACAGAAAGATAAAAACATGTCATTGTCTTAATATGTGTACATTTCTAGGCGGCCACAGAAAGGTAACATCATGTCATTGTCTTAATATGTGTACATTTCTAGACGGCCATAGAAAGATAAAAACATGTCATTGTCTTAATATGTGTACACTTCTAGACGGCCACAGAAAGGTAACATCATGTCATTGCCTTAATATGTGTACACTTCTAGACGGCCACAGAAAGGTAACATCATGTCATTGCCTTAATATGTGTACACTTCTAGACGGCCACAGAAAGATAAAAACATGTCATTGCCTTAATATGTGTACACTTCTAGACGGCCACAGAAAGGTAACATCATGTCATTGCCTTAATATGTGTACACTTCTAGACGGCCACAGAAAGGTAACATCATGTCATTGTCTTAATATGTGTACATTTCTAGACGGCCATAGAAAGATAAACATGTCATTGTCTTAATATGTGTACATTTCTAGACGGCCACAGAAAGGTAACATCATGTCATTGCCTTAATATGTGTACACTTCTAGACGGCCACAGAAAGGTAACATCATGTCATTGCCTTAATATGTGTACACTTCTAGACGGCCACAGAAAGATAAAAACATGTCATTGCCTTAATATGTGTACACTTCTAGACGGCCACAGAAAGGTAACATCATGTCATTGCCTTAATATGTGTACACTTCTAGACGGCCACAGAAAGATAAAAACATGTCATTGCCTTAATATGTGTACACTTCTAGACGGCCACAGAAAGGTAACATCATGTCATTGCCTTAATATGTGTACACTTCTAGACGGCCTCAGAAAGGTAACATCATGTCATTGCCTTAATATGTGTACACTTCTAGACGGCCACAGAAAGGTAACATCATGTCATTGTCTTAATATGTGTACATTTCTGGACGACAATCTTATATCGCTGAGAGAATGCATTGGTCAGTTGAAGGTTGTTGATCTCTTCATACAACTTGTTCATCGTTCGCGTGGTGGGCATAAGATCCATCTCCGGTGGACATAGGTGACTTCTGTGGTGGGCATAGGAGACTTCTGTGGTGGGAATAGGAGACTGTGGTGGGAATAGGAGACTGTGGTGGGAATAGGAGACTGTGGTGGGAATAGGAGACTGTGGTGGGAATAGGAGACTGTGGTGGGCATAAGAGACTGTGGTGGGAATAGGAGACTGTGGTGGTAATAGGAGACTGTGGTGGGAATAGGAGACTGTGGTGGGAATAAGAGACTGTGGTGGGAATAGGAGACTGTGGTGGGAATAGGAGACTGTGGTGGGAATAGGAGACTTCTGTGATGGGAATAGGAGACTTCTGTGATGGGAATAGGAGACTTCTGTGATGGGAATAGGAGACTTCTGTGATGGGAATAGGAGACTTCTGTGGTGGGAATAGGAGACTGTGGTGGGAATAGGAGACTTCTGTGATGGGAATATGAGACTTATGTGGTGGGAATAGGAGACTTATGTGGTGGGAATAGGAGACTTTTGTGGTGGGAATAAGAGACTTATGTGGTGGGAATAGGAGACTTATGTGATGGGAATAGGAGACTTCTGTGATGGGAATAGGAGAATTATGTGGTGGGAATAGGAGACTTATGTGGTGAGAATAGGAGACTTCTGTGGTGGGAATGACATCTGTGGTGGGCATAGGAGACTTCTGTGATGGGAATAGGAGACTTATGTGATGGGAATAGGAGACTTATGTGGTGGGAATAGGAGACTTATGTGGTGGGGATAGGAGACGTATGTGGTGGGAATAGGAGACTTATGTGGTGGGAATAGCAGACTTATGAGGTGGGAATAGGAGACTTATGTGGTGGGGATAGGAGACTTATGTGGTGGGGATAGGAGACTTATGTGATGGGAATAGGAGACTTCTGTAGTGGGCATATGCGACTGTTTCTGGTTGGTACAAAGGTTGGTGGTCATATCTGTGTTGCAGATGTTTGGCATTTGTTTTCCTGTGGCACATATCAATCATAAGTCACCTGCCACGTGACAAGATGACATCTCCACCTGTCGTGATCAGTGCCAGTCTAACATAACAATCCTTGCTCGCTATTTGCTGCTGAGATCATCGTGGATAATTTGTCTTTCTGATGTTCGTGATTCCATTCATTCAAAAATCCGTTCAAGAACAAAAACCACACGTGTGTTTCTATCTGGTGGGGAGTGTTCTCTTCAATTTGTTTATTTTCAATTTTATCAAGAAAACCGTAATGTTGTAGCATGTACCAACCATCGCAGCACCGCAGACATAACTGTCATCATCATCATCATCAGGTGTCATGTCCTTTGTAGAACCTTGTACTCACCACAGCCCGTGTGAAAGAATTTCTGTCTCTGGTCAGATCTCCGACTTCTTATGTTGTCAAGTTCAAGGTCTCATTGATCTCTCGAAACCACCTTCTTCTTGGTGTGTCCCTGTGTCGCCGCCCTGGAACCATGCCTTCAATTATTGTTCTTTCCTGCCCGATGTTTCTTTTGCGTGACCATAGTATTTTAATTTCCTCTGTAGAATGGTGTTTATAAGCCAGTTCTTGTTTATGTTGAAATCTGTCAATGTCTTCATTGTTCTTTTTCATTATCCAAGGTGTCTTAATGATTTTTCTGTAGCATTTTGTTTCGAATGAATCGATTTTCTTTCATACTGTTTGAGACATTATCCATTATCCATGATTCACAACCACATGTTCCTGCCAGGAAGATACATGTCCTCGATAATTTTATTGTTACTGCCTTGCTAGTATTGCGCTCCGTGTTCTTCATGGCGTTTAATGTTTGTTCTGCTATTGCTAATCTTCTTTTGATACACATACTGTGGATTCTATAAATATATATCCCTTCCCATTCTCACGTATCCCCAAAACATAACGATTCCCCAATAGATAACAGTTCAATAAATAGATAACGATTCCTCAATAGGTAAGGGATCCAGAATAGATAACGATTTCCCAATAGGTAAGGGATCCAGAATAGATAACGATTTCCCAATAGGTAAGGGATCCAGAATAGATAACGATTTCCCAATAGGTAACAGTTCAATAAATAGATAACGATTTCCCAATAGGTAAGACATCTATCAATAGATAACGCATCAATCAATACCGCAGACTCGGACCCGATCCACTATCCCTGTGTTAGTTGAAGTGGCTGATCAATCTCATTGGTTTGTACTGTAGGCCTCTTCGTGGAAGTAGAGGTGGAACGATCTGGTGCCCCAGCAAGTTCTCATCAGAAAGTTCAAGAATCCACGGACAACAAGCAGGTCAATCTTATTGGAAAAGAAAGAACATCGAGAAAGCAATGTTATAACAGCAACAATATTGACATTAATTTGCATACTTTTAACAAACAATGGTATAAGATGTGCTAAACGTTGCGGAGATAAATAGTCAAGTTCGAGACTTGAAGCTAGACCAGCTTACTAAACATCCATCAAGGTGGTGTGACGCAGTGTAGCGTGACGCATCGTAGTGTGACGTAGTGTACCTTTCAATTAATGTCATCTTCACATTCCTAAAGGAAGAAAATTTATTTTTGGAAAGGTTTTTCCACATTTAAAAATAAAAATGACCTTTCACGATTAAATTGACACGGTGTGTCGTCACAGCTAGGGGAAACCTTGCAGTCCATCGTTGCTGATAATAATCTTCTACTGTCTGCTGGCAATATGTGCTGTTGTAGCACCAGAGAGAACACACAATAATTCCAAACACACATGAGTTAAACAAAGTCAAATACGAATACTAGAAGTTTGGAACCTGCAACCATGGTAACGGCGCCTGTGTAGTAAACACATGTATGTCGATACTTCCTGTGTTCGTATCTTTATCTGCTCTCTACCCCCGAACGAACACAAGGTGTATGTAACAGCCAAGAAGATATATATAAAGGGCCGCCGGCTTTTCAGACTTAAATAGGACTGATGTGAGTGCCTAGAAGATACTTCAAGAAAATGGAAATAATGCTTATAAAACCAAAATAATGATAAATAAAACACAGAGCATTGAAAGAATAGTCACAACAAGCGGAGATGCACTTCAACATACAATGGGTTCAAATATTTGGGCTCCATCGTCACTGAGGGGATCTCACAAGCAGAAGTTATAGAACAGCTCAGAAAGTGCTTGCTCTGACTAGGGTAAACCATATCCGAAAAGCATAATTATTTCCCCACAACAAACATCACATTATCACGAACGCTTGTATACGCCAGAAAAACATGGACATTCACAGTTGATCTTGGAGGAGGTATGCGAAAATAGTTGAAATAGATGATATTACCAATGAGGAAGGGCGCAACGGAATCAAACGATCCACATGGTGGGTTACAGACTTTTACTGTCTGTGGTACAAGAAAGAAGATTAAAACGGTACAAACATTTACACAATCTACAGACCTTGCTACGGTCATTCTACGGGATACACTAGCAGGTACACGAAGTCATGAAAATAACAAGTGGAAAGATAACATCAGAGATTTAGTTTGGTTAAAGAGGTAGATTTACTGCAATAGAACTTTCCCATATCCGCTCAGCTCAGCTGATCTCTCCAAAAGTCAACATGAAATGTTCACACGAATCCTTCCTTCATGGTTATCGTTATGGTTATACAAGGCCCCGGTACCACTACAAACGAATTAAAATCCATAATTGCTCAACCGCTCGTGTCAGTGGAATCATCCGAATTACTAACTCATCTCCCAAACAAAGAAAGGTAACTGCAGTTCTCATCATAGCAGTCCCAGCACACGCCAAAAGACATACGGCGTTACCGCACAGAAAGTAAACACAGCCAACTGTTTTTTGTCATACGATATCATCATTCATCGTAAACAATTGGAATATCGAAACATGATCAAAACGGATGAGACACACAGCTCATGGTGTGCACAGAGCACTTAACTCAGTAGCTCCTGCAACAAGCCGGACTTGGAATATGAGGAAACTGCAACAAGGAACACTTTTCATACATAGCCTTCAATGGTTCCTGCCGCCTATCCACCACATAGACCGGAAGTTCACGTCCTTCTGAAAATGATGATCGTCATATTTTTTTTAAAATGTGTAGCGTATATCCTGTATAGGGATATACGATGAGCCATTATGATAACATAGCACGCACAACAATGGTTGCGCCCATAGATTCCCGATTACTCTATATATTACAGAATCCTTCCTGCTATGTGCTAATTGTGATTTATTCAATTGCACCCGTAGAACGTGCTTTCTCTTCACTCACCCAGTTTCAAACCATGATCCTTCAATCGATGAATGAGTGGGTTAGTCTTCGTTTAATTTTTGTAATATTTGAGATAACGTGTATCTAACGGCCATTAGCAAATCCGACATATTACGCCTCAATAATCCATCAGTAGGACCCTACCAGTCAGCCAATCGGCAGGACCCTCCCAGTCAGCCAATCGGCAGGATCCTACCAGTCAGCCAATCGGCAGGACCCTACCAGTCAGCTAATCGGCCTACTCATAATCTTGCAGTGTCCGGTACAGTATCGCCACTAAATGTCGTGACCTACGACTTTCCGAAGAGGTCGGTTGGTTCTTGATGTAACGTGACGTTCACTGTCAGAGAAATGACTTGATTGCCTCATCTCATAAAGCGGATCTTCATCTTGAAAACTGGAAGGAAATTACGGAAGGGGGGGGGGGGGGAGGGGTCTTCAAGAGATCCCTAAACCAGCACAAAGGGAGATGACTAACGAACATCCACTTACTACTCCAGCCCCCACCAACTCTCCACATCTGATGTGTACAAACAATTATTCGGCCATGTTCACTACGTCACGCAAGAACCTCTTCTTTTTCCTTCCTCATTTGCCTTTCAGCGTCGAGGGGAAATATAATTTGCGGTCTTTTTTTTCTGTTGGCCTCTCCTGCTGTTATGTACCATATGCTTCTAATATTCCATCAATCCATCTTTTGCTCTTCTGTTGGCCTTTGCTGCTGTTATGTATCCTAGTGTTTCTATTATTCCATCAGCACATCTTTTGCTTTTATATTGGCCTTTGCTGCTGTTATGTATCCTAGTGTTTCTATTATTCAATCAGCACATCTTTTGCTTTTATATTGGTCTTTGCTGCTGTTATGTATCCTAGTGTTTCTATTATTCCATCAGCCCATCTTTTGCTCTTCTGTTGGCTTTTGCTCCTAGTGCTTCTAATATTTCATCAATCCATCTTGTTCGTGGTCGACCCTTGGGTCTGGTGTTCTCCCAACGTTTATTGATGGCTTGCGTGTTATGTTTTGATCTCTCTGCCTTATCACGTGGGCAAACTGTTTTTTTTTAAATCTCTGTATGTGCTCTATGCGGGAACTATTCCTAGCTTGTTGTCACAGTTCTTCATCTTTAAATCTTATCTCTGTCTGTTTCCTGTCATTCGTCTAACACATTTCACCTCGGTAGTGATTATTTTTCTTATTGTTTTAACTCAAGCATCCATTTCTGGCATTGTTAGCACACCGTTGGGACGACGATTGTATTGTAGAGTGCTCGTTTTGCCTCTGGAATTATTTTCTTGTTGGACAATAGTGGTGATAACTGCCCGATGATTTGGCGTTACATCTTGAGTCTATTTCTGTTGATTGTGACTGTAATCATGAACTAATAATCATTACAACGTTTGTCAATTTTCTTACTTTTGTTTGTGCGACCTGGGAATTCGCACGGCGGTTGTTTGTGAATTATTTTGTGTTAGATTATAATGGGGGAAACCCGGCGATGACGTTGGCGGATTTGTTGAATGTGACCGACGCTAAATGAAGTCGCTATGAATTTGTAAACAATCACACGTGAAACTGTGCGGTAGAACACGACAATAGCTACAGTACTTGTAGCTTTGATTGTGTCAGTCAGCACTTGAGCAGCAACAAGCAGCCCTCATGAAGCATTACACACAAATAGGAGCTGGTCAAAGCAAACTCTTATTGCTCACAAGTGTGTGTATTTTTTAGGATGATGTTTATTTTTCTGTCAAACTGTTTAGTTTAATCTGCAGATCGTCACATTTGTTTAGTTTAATCTACATTTCGTCACGTTAGTTTAGTTTAATCCACAGATCGTCACATTAGTTTAATTTAATCCACAGATCGTCACATTAGTTTAGTTTAATCCACAGATCGTCACATTAGTTTAGTTTAATCCACAGATCGTCACATTAGTTTAGTTTAATCCACAGATCGTCACATTAGTTTAGTTTAATCCACAGATCGTCACATTAGTTTAATTCTTAATTTCGAATAGTCTACAGATCGTCACACTGGTGTCTGGGTTCAAATATGGAGTAGTAGAGGTGGGGATGGGGGAACGGTGGAGTTAGGGAGGGGAGCTAGTAGTGCTATTTTTGTCTGTGGTAGTAGTTGTGTCTGTGGTGGTAGTTGTGTCTGTGGTGGTAGTTGTGTATGTGGTAGTAGTTGTGTCTGTGGTGGTAGTTGTGACTGTTGTGGTAGTTGTGTATGTGGTAGTAGTTGTGTCTGTGGTGGTAGTTGTGTCTGTTGTGGTAGTTGTGTATGTGGTAGTAGTTGTGTCTGTGGTGGTAGTTGTGTCTGTGGTGGTAGTTGTGTATGTGGTGGTAGTTGTGTCTGTGGTAGTAGTTGTGTCTGTTGTGGTAGTTGTGTATGTGGTAGTAGTTGTGTCTGTGGTAGTAGTTGTGTATGTGGTGGTAGTTGTGTCTGTGGTGGTAGTTGTGTATGTGGTAGTAGTTGTGTCTGTGGTGGTAGTTGTGTCTGTGGTAGTAGTTGTGTCTGTGGTGGTAGTTGTGTATGTGGTGTAGTTGTGTCTGTTGTGGTAGTTGTGTATGTGGTAGTAGTTGTGTCTGTGGTAGTAGTTGTGTATGTGGTGGTAGTTGTGTCTGTGGTGGTAGTTGTGTCTGTGGTTGTAGTTGTGTCTGTGGTGGTAGTTGTGTCTGTGGTGGTAGTTGTGTATGTGGTGGTAGTTGTGTATGTGGTGGTAGTTGTGTCTGTGGTGGTAGTTGTGTCTGTGGTAGTAGTTGTGTATGTGGTGGTAGTTGTGTCTGTGGTGGTAGTTGTGTCTGTGGTAGTAGTTGTGTATGTGGTGGTAGTTGTGTCTGTGGTGGTAGTTGTGTCTGTGGTGGTAGTTGTGTCTGTGGTGGTAGTTGTGTCTGTGGTGGTAGTTGTGTATGTGGTAGTAGTTGTGTCTGGCGTGTTTTGTTCAGTCTCAAACGGAAGTTGTAGTGGGTCTCTCAAGCTACACGCTGACCAACTATAATCGTTTCGTTTCTTCATTTTCTGATGTTAATGGCTCATCGCCGGCACACTATTGATACTTTATAGCATCCTAATCGTTGTGCATCGGCTGTAGCATCGATCTAGGCAGCAATCCGTTATGTAATAGTATATAGACTAGCGATAGAATAGATCATAGAATGAGAGATAAACAAGGATAAACACCAAGGCCAGCCAACTAAACTTTGACTTCTGTATGAATAATTTAAATCTTGCAATGGAATACTGGTAGATTACTACTGCTACTACTACTACAACTACACACAGACGCATACAGGCAATGGAGCACACACATACAGACACATACAGCACAACGAAACACGCAAACAAACGTATACATACATAGACAGTAAACTACTTCCTGTCACGAGCAAACACAAGCCAGGAAGGGAATATCCAACCACTTAATAGTGGCAGGGGAAGGAAGCCTGTCAAGAGTTTCCTTTAGAGGGAGCTAATTTTGTATTCTCAATATCATTGAGTATCGTCTCGGCATCGAAGGTTGGCTACCATGGAGCGCCATTTCGCTCTGTCTCTTGCTTTGATGGTGCAGTTTGTCATAGGCTGACTTTCTGTCTTCTGATATTACTCATTCATGTTAGTCTTACCCTGCCTCTGCCTCTTTTACCTTGTATTTTCCCCTCCAAGATTACTTTTAGTAGGCTGTTGTGTCTTTTAACATGCCCGAAAAATCTTATTTGTTTTGTTCGAATTGTGTCTATTCTCTTGTCTATTTTAGTTGTTTTAAGACTCCATCGTTTGTTTCTTTTCTTTTCATCCAATTTTTCATATTCTTTAATCCACATTTCAAAGGCTTCTATTTTATGTTTGTTTTCTTGTCTAATGTCCATGTTTCTGCACCATACAGGAATGTTGAGAAGATATTACATTTTGCTATCTTTAGTTTTGTCGTGGTGTTATTTGTTTTGATGTCAGTATATTTTTCATGACATTAAAATTACTTTTTGCCATTCCTATTCTTTTGTTTATGTCAGTTGTACATTTTCCATCACTGGTTATAGTATGTCCAAGGTAGTTGTAGCTCCGAACTGTCTCCAGGTCTATTCCTTCAACTTTGATATCCATGCCTAGAGTCGTAGGCATAAAGCCGTCAGTCGTTGTGGGCATAAAGACGTGAGTCGTTGTGGGCATAAAGCCGTGAGTCGTTGTGGGCATACAGCCGTGAGTTGTTGTGGGCATAAAGCCGTCAGTCGTTGTGGGCATACAGCCCGTGAGTCGTTGTGGGCATAAAGCCGTCAGTCGTTGTGGGCAAACAGCCGTGAGTTGTTGTGGGCATAAAGCCGTGAGTCGTTGTGGGCATACAGCCTTGAGTTGTTGTGGGCATATAGCCGTGAGTTGTTGTGGGCATATAACCTTGAGTCGTTGTGGGCATAAAGCCGTGAGTCGTTGTGGGCATATAGCCGTGAGTTGTTGTGGGCATATAGCCGTGAGTCGTTGTGGGCATATAGCTGTGAGTCGTTGTGGGCATATATCAGTGAGTTGTTGTAGACATAAAGCCGTGAGTAGTTGTGGACATAAAGCCAAGAGTCGTTGTGGGCATATAGCCGTGAGTCATTGTGGGCATATAGCCGTGAGTTGTTGTGGGCATAAAGCCAAGAGTCGTTGTGGGCATATAGCCGTGAGTCGTTGTGGGCATATAGCCGTGAGTCGTTGTGGGCATAAAGCCGTGAGTCGTTGTGGGAATATAGCCGTGAGTCGTTGTGGGCATAAAGCCGTGAGTTGTGGGCATAAAGCCGTGAGTTGTGGGCATAAAGCCGTGAGTCGTGGGCATAAAGCCGTGAGTCGTTGTGGGCATACAGCCGTGAGTCGTTGTGGGCATACAGCTGTGAGTCGTTGTGGGCATACAGCCGTGAGTCGTTGTGGACATACAGCGGTGAGTCGTTGTAGACATACAGCCGTGAGTCGTTGTGGGCATACAGCTGTGAGTAGTTGTGGACATACAGCCGTGAGTCGTTGTGGACATACAGCCGTGAGTGTTTACCTGTCTCTCTTTGACAAGCACAAATAAACCGTCATGTTTCACACTTTCTCTAAACACAAGCTACAACAACAAAAGTTTCTTGTTTTATTCGGTCCACTTGAAGCTTGAAGATTTGCCATGTTTGTGCTACTAGCCACTGTTAGCCCTGATGGAGGGGTAGGAACAACAACATGACACACGATGAGCTGGTTGCATGGTCGGTGCTTGTATATGAATGGGTAGGAAAACATCATGACACACGATGAGCTGGTCGTATGGGCAGTACTTGTATATGTGTGTCCTGAATTATGCTACTATCAGTGCCAGGAAAAATATTAAGCAGAATCAATCTGGAGAGACTAAATGAGGCCACAGAGAAACATTTGAGAGATGAACAAGCAGGTTTTAGGAAGAACAGATCATGTGCTGATCAAATAACTACTCTACGTATAATAGTTGAACAAAGCTTGTAACTATAGTTCCCACTTTATATGAATTCATAGATTACCAAAAGGCATTTAATAGTCTAGATAAAGGAATGCTTTGGAAGTTGCTGAGTCATTACGGAATCCCCATAAAGTTTATTAACCTGATAAAAACAATGTATGAAGGAATGAAATGTAGTGCGGTGCATGAAGGACAGCTTACAGAAGCATTTGAAATAAGAACAGGAGTAAGGCAGGGATGCCTTCTGTCTCCATTTCTCTTTCTACTGGCAATAGATTGGATTATGAAAATAACTCAAAACAACAGAAATGGTATCCAGTGGTCACTGACCAAACAACTTGATGATTTAGACTTTGCTGATGACATAGCTCTCCTATCACACAGCTATCAACAGATGCAGGATAAAATGAGTATATTAGATGAGAGATCACAACAGCTAGGACTGAAAATTAATAGAGATAAGACCAATATTATGAGAATTAATACAGTTGGCAATAACCAAATAAAACTAGGAGAAATACCTCTACTAGACGTACAATCTTACATATATCTGGGCAGTAATATAGATAAAGAGGGAGGAACAGAAAATAATACCAAAATAAGGATATCAAAAGCAAGAGGAGCTTTCATTGCACTGGAAAACATATGGAAGTCCAAAGAAATTAGGTTAAATACAAAAATAAACATTTTCAACTCCAATGTTAAGTCAGTCCCATTATATGGCTGTCAAACATGGAGAACAACAAAATTGACAATCATGAAGATACAGACTTTCATTAATGGATGCTTAAAAAAAAAAAAAGTAAAGTGCCCCCGTCACGCCAAGTGGAGTATAGGGAATATAGTGTTAGTGACCATACATTTTACAGACCTTCGGCACATGATTTGTGGGGTAATGTGGTCGGTATTACGCCCGGGCTGCTTTACTTTCCCGGAAAAAAATCCGGTACCCATTAAAGGCTGGGTGAACCTGAAAGCCGTCGATTGGGATCGAACCCTACCTCTTGTCCTTTGTAGTCCAGTTCACTAACCACTGAGCTATCGCGGCTCCCAATGGATGCTTACGCAGAATAAAAGGATGGAAATGGCAGGACAAAATCACTAACATGGAATTATGGAAATGTACCAGTCAAATACCAGTGGATAAAGAGATACAGCGAAGACGATGGCGCTGGATAGGACACACACTGCGGAAGCCAACTGAGAGTATCACACAACAGGCCCTTTTTTGGAATCCCCAGGGAAAAGACAAAGAGGAAGACCAAGAAATTCTTGGAGAAGACAGATAGAAGCAGAGATGATGGGGAAGACACGGAATGATCTTAAAAGAATGGCAAAAAAACAGGACGACTTGGAAAATGTTTGTTGAAGACCTATGCTCCACGGGGAGCTGAAAGGTAGAAAGAAGAAGAAGAATTTCCCCCTAAACCTGCGCCGTGGCTGATACACTCCTTCGGCAGGCAGTATCGTAGTTTGACATAGTTTTTTTTCTCGTAGGGTGGATGCCACCCGGGGCTGTTGGGCCCACCCTGGCCTTGGTTTCTCTCTGGGTATTCTCTAATAAACATGTACTGGCAACAGACAGCGGCCATAAGAACTGGAAACCAGTTGGGAATGTTTCAACAAATTAAACAGGGTGTTAGACACGGTTGTGTGCTGTCACCAGATTTGTTTAACATTTATAGTGAGATTATTTTAAGATCCATAAGGGGCATGCCTGGAATAACAATTGGAGGTTATAATATAAATAATCTAAGGTATGCTGATGATACAGTCTTAATCGCTATGAGTTAAAATGAGTTACAAGAAAAGTTGGACATTATAGTGAAAGAAAGCAAAAATAAAGGACTCAGCCTTAATAGCAAAAAGACAGAGGTAATGGTAACAACAAAGAAAAAGACATCACCTCAGTGCAGAATAAAGACAAGTGGAACAATATTAAAACAGGTAAATGAATTTAAATATTTGGGAACTTTGTTAACCTCAGACGGAAGATGTACAAAAGAGGTGAGATGCAGAATGGCTCAGGCAAAAGCAGCTTTCCAAAATATGAGGAAGATACTATGCAATCCATTTTGACAATAGAAACAAGAAAAAGAATTCTTAAATGTTACGTAGAGCCAGTCTTAACATATGGATGCGAATCATGGACAATAGGACAACAGACAAGAAAATCACTGGAGTCTGTAGAAATGTGGTTTTACAGAAGAATGTTGAGAGTACCATGGACAGCTAAGAAGAGTAATGAAGATGTTCTGAGAGAGGTCAAAGCAAAAAGAGAGCTAATTTCCAATATTAGGAAGAAACAATCATCATTTTTTGGCCATGTAATGAGAAGCGAACAACTGGAATATATTGTAACAACTGGAAAAATTGAGGAACGAAGAGATAGAGGGAAGCAAAGAGAAAAAAATAAGAGACAGCTTAAGAGAATGGCTTGGCAGAAGGTCAACAACAGAAATGATAAATAGCTGCCGAGATCGAAAGTTGTGGAGAGACATGATCACCTACGCCAGCAGGCCCTGTACTTGATGATGATGATTTTCTAACAGCCTTCTCCTTCTCCCGATGGTAGCTGCTAGTTGGTTGTCCGGAGTGTCCATCCCCATGTGGTGGTTGTCCGGAGTGTCCATCCCCATGTGGTGGTTGTCCGGAGTGTCCATCCCCATGTGGTGGTTGTCCGGAGTGTCCATCCCCATGTGGTGAGCTTTGCATGCGATGTTCAGGGTCAGCAACTACGGTCTTGGAACACACTAAAGGTGCCCTCATCACAGAGAAACACTGAACCGACGAGGCAAGAAAGACAACTGGCTGTCAGAAAACAACCAACAACCTATAAACTTTTGCTGGCCGCTGCTGTTTGTTTTCATCTCAAAATATCATTTCTAGTTTTTAGTTATCATTTGAGAAACTTTTCATCATTTTTGGTTGAAGACGTCCTGACCCTACTACATTCCACTTATTCTTAAAAGTGATAATTTATGGAAATGGTTTCATTTTGTGACACATCACACACAACAAGTAGCATTTATTATCATCATCATCAAGTGTCGTCTCCGCATCGAAGGTTGGCTACCATGAGGCGCCATTTTCTCTGTCTCTTGCTTTGATGGTGCAGGTTGTAATAGGCTGACATGTTCATCTTTGACGTTGCTCGTCCATGTTAGTCATGGTCTGCCTCTGCCTCTTTTACCTTGTATTTTCTCTTCCAATATCACTTTTAGTAGGCTGCTGTGTATTTTAACATGCCCCAAATATTTCATTTGTCTTGTTCTAAATGTGTTTAGTAGTTATCTTTTTATTTTTAGTTGTTTCAAAACGTCATCATTTGTTCTCTTTTCTTTTCACTATCTTCTTCATATATTCTTCTATCAATCCACATTTTAAAAGATGTTGGGGGGTGGGGGGAATGGTTGGTCTCGAGGCAAGTCGCCGGCCTCGAGACAGAGAGGTTGTGGGTTCAAATCCCAGCTGCACCAGTTGGGAATTTAATTTATGATTTCTCTCTGCGGCAACCACCCTTGGTCTCAGCAGCGAGGCCCGGCTTGAAACGTCAATTACTCATGGACGGTAAAAATATGAGTACCTCCGAAGACGGAGTTTTCTGTCTGTGTGGCGAGGGACCCCTGCGCACACGGCTGCCAGGGAAAAACGGATTAACACGCAAAATTCAGTTCCTAGTCTCTAGAGACTTCGTCAGAGGTAAAAAAGCCGGCGAACGAAAAAAAAAATGTCAAAGCTTCAATTGACCAAAACATTTATAGTTGAAGTAAATATTGTTTCATTGAGGTCATATTTTAGTAGTTATGGCTGGTAGCCAAAAAGATCAAAGACTGGTAAATATAAGAGTTTTGGGAGATGCAATTTTCAATTTCAAATTACAAAAGTTTGTTTGTCTTTTATTTTAAGAAAAAAAACTTTCATCTAATCAACTTTGAATGTAGAATATCAGTTTATATGTTTGATCTTCTTGGAAAGACACAAATAAGCAAATTAACTAAGGTATCGCTGATAACCAACCGTGACATGTCCTACTTATAGCAGAATATACAATGACATAATTGGTATTTATGGTCACCGCTATTAAGCTCTTCTCACAAGGCCTGTTAGAGACAGCACAAACAGCAAATGTATACAGAAATAATCATGACCTACTTACAAAATTTGGCTTGAGAAGTCACGCTGACAAAGATGTCATGTGACCACACATAGCCAGGTCACACTTGGTTAAGATAATAATTGATCCGGTGGACTTCTATATCTGGTTGTATCTACAACATCAATGACTTATCTAACAAACAATGACTGCTTTTATTTTTCATTCTTTCTTCGTGGGAACTTTCTGGAGCAAGACTCAGGAGATTGGTTGTGAGATGTGTTTGGTTAAGGTTTTATAATCAGTGTTAATGAGAGGTGAAGGGTTGACATAGTCTAGTCATTGTTAATGAGAGGTGAAGGGTTGACATAGTCTAGTCATTGTTAATGAGGGGTGAATGGTTGACATAGTCTAGTCATTGTTAATGAGGGGTGAATGGTTGACATAGTCTAGTCATTGTTAATGAGTGGTGAATGGGTGACATATTCTAGTCATTGTTAATGAGTGGTGAATGGTTAACATAGTCTAGTCATTGTTAATGAGAGGTGAATGGTTGACATAGTCTAGTCATTGTTAATGAGAGGTGAATGTTTGACATAGTCTAGTCATTGTTAATGAGAGGTGAATGGTTGACATAGTCTAGTCATTGTTAATGAGAGGTGAATGGTTGACATAGTCTAGTCATTGTTAATGAGAGGTGAATGGTTGACATAGTCTAGTCATTGTTAATGAGAGGTGAATGTTGACATAGTCTAGTCATTGTTAATGAGAGGTGAATGTTTGATATAGTCTAGTCATTGTTAATGAGAGGTGAATGGTTGACATAGTCTAGTCATTGTTAATGAGTGGTGAATGGTTGACATAGTCTAGTCATTGTTAATGAGAGGTGAATGGTTGACATAGTCTAGTCATTGTTAATGAGAGGTGAATGGTTGACATAGTCTAGTCATTGTTAATGAGAGGTGAATGGTTGACATAGTCTAGTCATTGTTAATGAGTGGTGAATGGTTGACATAGTCTAGTCATTGTTAATGAGAGGTGAATGGTTGACATAGTCTAGTCATTGTTAATGAGTGGTGAATGGTTGACATAGTCTAGTCATTGTTAATGAGAGGTGAATGGTTGACATAGTCTAGTCATTTTTAATGATAGATGAATGTTTGATATAGTCTAGTCATTGTTAATGAGTGGTGAATGGTTGACATAGTCTAGTCATTGTTAATGAGAGGTGAATGGTTGACATAGTATAGTCATTGTTAATGAGAGGTGAATGGTTGACATAGTCTAGTCATTGTTAATGAGAGGTGAATGGTTGACGTAGTCTAGTCATTGTTAATGATAGATGAATGTTTGACATAGTCTAGTCATTGTTAATGATAGATGAATGTTTGATATAGTCTAGTCATTGTTAATGATAGATGAATGTTTGACAGTCTAGTCATTGTTAATGAGAGGTGAATGTTTGATATAGTCTAGTCATTGTTAATGAGAGGTGAATGTTTGACATAGTCTAGTCATTGTTAATGAGAGGTGAATGTTCGATATAGTCTAGTCATTGTTAATGATAGATGAATGTTTGATATATTCTAGTCATTGTTAATGAGAGGTGAATGTTTGACATAGTCTAGTCATTGTTAATGATAGATGAATGTTTGATATAGTCTAGTCATTGTTAATGAGAGGTGAATGTTTGACATAGTCTAGTCCTTGTTAATGATAGATGAATGTTTGATATATAGTATAGTCATTGTTAATGAGAGGTGAATGTTTGACAGTCTAGTCATTGTTAATGAGAGGTGAATGTTGATATAGTCTAGTCATTGTTAATGATAGATGAATGTTTGACAGTCTAGTCATTGTTAATGAGAGGTGAATGTTTGATATAGTCTAGTCATTGTTAATGATAGATGAATGTTTGATATAGTCTAGTCATTGTTAATGATAGATGAATGTTTGACAGTCTAGTCATTGTTAATGAGAGGTGAATGTTTGACATAGTCTAGTCATTGTTAATGAGAGGTGAATGTTTGATATAGTCTAGTCATTGTTAATGAGAGGTGAATGTTTGATATAGTCTAGTCATTGTTAATGATAGATGAATGTTTGATATAGTCTAGTCATTGTTAATGATAGATGAATGTTTGACAGTCTAGTCATTGTTAATGAGAGGTGAATGTTTGACATAGTCTAGTCATTGTTAATGAGAGGTGAATGTTTGATATAGTCTAGTCATTGTTAATGAGAGGTGAATGGTTGACATAGTCTAGTCATTGTTAAGGTGATTGGGATGTGTTATTGATAGCAAATTGGTTACTCCTGCCAGATTTGGTTGGTCTTTTAGTAAATGTCATCAATTGATTGTACTTTCAGATAAACGGATTTGCAGCCTTGACATTGTGCAACGAGCCTTGCGGAGTCAAGGTGAGTGCACGTCACGATCCACGACATTTCACGTGTTCATGAATATTCTTTTATTTGTCATCAATTATCTTACATCGTTCTATCACACTGGCTACTTGAAGGACCAACATGAGAAAGTAGGAAAATAAAAGTGCGAAAGTATGAAGATAAAAGTGAGAAAGTGGGAAGACCAAAATGAGAAAGTAGGAAAATAAAAATAAGAAAGTAAGTAGACGAAAACGAGAAAATAGGAAGAACAAAATGAGAAAGTAGGAAGACCAAAATGAGAAGTAGGAAGACCTAAATAAGAAAGTTGGAAGACCAAAATGAGAAAGTAGGAAGACCAAAATTAGAAGTAGGAAGACCTAAATAAGAAAGTTTGAAGAACAAAATGAGAAAGTAGGAAGACCAAAATTAGAAGTAGGAAGACCTAAATAAGAAAGTTGGAAGACCAAAATGAGAAAGTAGGAAGACCAAAATTAGAAGTAGGAAGACCTAAATAAGAAAGTTTGAAGAACAAAATGAGAAAGTAGGAAGACCTAAATAAGAAAGTTGGAAGACCAAAATGAGAAAGTAGGAAGACCAAAATAAGAAAGTTGGAAGACCAAAATTAGAAGTAGGAAGACCTAAATAAGAAAGTTGGAAGACCAAAATGAGAAAGTAGGAAGACCAAAATAAGAAAGTTGGAAGACCAAAATTAGAAGTAGGAAGACCTAAATAAGAAAGTTGGAAGATCAAAATTAGAAGTAGGAAGACCAAAATTAGAAGTAGGAAGAGCTAAATAAGAAAGTTTGAAGAACAAAATGAGAAAGTAGGAAGATCAAAATTAGAAGTAGGAAGACCTAAATAAGAAAGTAGGAAGATCAAAATTAGAAGTAGGAAGACCTAAATAAGAAAGTAGGAAGATCAAAATTAGAAGTAGGAAGACCTAAATAAGAAATTAGGAAGATCAACATTAGAAGTAGGAAGACCAAAATAAGAAAGTAGGAAGATCAAAATTAGAAGTAGGAAGACCTAAATAAGAAAGTAGGAAGATCAAAATTAGAAGTAGGAAGATCAAAATTAGAAGTAGGAAGACCTAAATAAGAAAGTAGGAAGATCAAAATTAGAAGTAGGAAGACCTAAATAAGAAAGTTGGAAGACCAAAATAAGAAAGTAGGAAGACCTAAATAAGAAAGTTGGAAGACCAAAATAAGAAAGTAGGAAGACCTAAATAAGAAAGTAGGAAGATCAAAATTAGAAGTAGGAAGACCTAAATACGAAAGTTGGAAGACCAAAATAAGAAAGTAGGAAGACCTAAATAAGAAAGTTGGAAGACCAAAATTAGAAGTAGGAAGACCTAAATAAGAAAGTTGGAAGACCAAAATTAGAAGTAGAAGACCTAAATAAGAAAGTTGGAAGACCAAAATTAGAAGTAGGAAGGCCTAAATAAGAAAGTTGGAAGACCAAAATAAGAAAGTAGGAAGACCAAAATTAGAAGTAGGAAGGCCTAAATAAGAAAGTTGGAAGACCAAAATAAGAAAGTAGGAAGACCAAAATTAGAAGTAGGAAGACCTAAATAAGAAAGTTGGAAGACCAAAATAAGAAAGTAGGAAGACCAAAATTAGAAGTAGGAAGACCTAAATAAGAAAGTTGGAAGACCAAAATAAGAAAGTAGTAGGACTAGAATGAGAAAGTAGGTAGATTAAAATGAAGTTCTGTACAAAACATGCGACATTTGTATTCGCTTTATGTGGACTTTGCAGCCTGAGTAATGAAACAACTTAAACCGTGCCGAGACTGACTATGTTGTAGCATGAGCTATGATGAGCACAATATGACGTCACATTCATAACGCGAGCTACATCAAAGGAGTGACACCTCAAGTACAAGACGACCATACTTGTAAAAATGCAGTTAACGGGGCCAGGTATTTAACAACTTTCAAGCAGTCATCTGGATTCGTATTAATTTGTTAAGGAAAATTAATTGGGCAGAGAAGAAAGTAAATAATTATTTATGTTTGCATTTAAATCGGAACTCAGCTTTGGGGCATGTTACAAGACACAGTAGCCTACTAAAAGTAATCCTGGAAAGGAAAATACAAGGCGAAAGAATCAGAGGCAGAACAAGACTAACATAGGCGAATAACATCAAAAGATGGACAAGTCAGCCTGTCACAACCTACACTATCAAAGCAAGAGACAGAGCGGAATGGCGGTTCGTGGAGCCTATCTCCGATATGGAGAGAGAAACATATATCTGATAACAGGGCAGTGGAGAGAAACATATATCTGATATCAGGGCAGTGGAGAGAAACATATATCTGATAACAGGACAGTGGAGAGAAACATATATCTGATAACAGGGCAGTGGAGAGAAACATATATCTGATAACAGGGCAGTGGAGAGAAACATATATCTGATATCAGGACAGTGGAGAGAAACATATATCTGATATCAGGACAGTGGAGAGAAACATATATCTGATATCAGGACAGTGGAGAGAAACATATATCTGATATCAGGACACTGGAGAGAAACATATATCTGATATCAGGACAGTGGAGAGAAACATATATCTGATATCAGGACAGTGGAGAGAAACATATATCTGATAACAGGACAGTGGAGAGAAACATATATCTGATATCAGGACAGTGGAGAGAAACATATATCTGATAACAGGACAGTGGAGAGAAACATATATCTGATAACAGGACAGTGGAGAGAAACATATATCTGATAACAGGACAGTGGAGAGAAACATATATCTGATATCAGGACAGTGGAGAGAAACATATATCTGATATCAGGACAGTGGAGAGAAACATATATCTGATATCAGGACAGTTGCTAAGAACGTATATCTACCACAGAGCACTTGAAAAGATGTGTATCTAGTTTAGACGACAGATCACCTTTACTTCACATCGGACAGTCCAAAGTGCTCAGGTCTGCTCGCCATCACCTTCCCAAGCCTAGCGCACCTCCCCAACCTGCAGCATTACCACCAGCGTGGAGCACCTCCCACAGCCTGGAGCACCACCCCCAGCGTGGAGCACCTACCCAGCCTGGAGCATCACCACCAGCGTAGAGAACCTCCCCCAGCGTGGAGCATCACCACCAGCGTGGAGCATCACCACCAGCCTGGAGCATCACCTCCAGCCTGGAGCATCACCACCAGCGTGGAGCACCTCCCCCAGCCTGGAGCATCACCACCAGCGTGGAGCATCACCACCAGCGTGGAGCATCACCACCAGCGTGGAGAACCTCCCCCAGCCTGGAGCATCACCACCAGCCTGGAGCATCACCACCAGCCTGGAGCACCTCCCCCAGCCTGGAGCATCACCACCAGCGTGGAGCACCACCACCAGCCTGGAGCATCACCACCAGCCTGGAGCACCTCCCCCAGCCTGGAGCACCTCCCCCAGCCTGGAGCATCACCACCAGCCTGGAGCACCACCACCAGCGTTGAGCACCACCACCAGCGTGGAGCACCTCCCTCAACCTGGAGCACCACCACCATACCCTGCCGTAAGCACTGAGCATTGTTTCACCTGAGATCCACGAACTCTGTAGCACCGGCTAAGACCTGAACAATGAAAGATCATTGTGGTAGATTTGTATCACCATCAGTGCCTATTCTTTTCCATTTTTAATTGCCAGAGGTTGTTTAACATGAGCAGAGCGCACACCAGATCTCCTGGTCTTCGACTTTGTCCAACGTGGAGAGGGGATCAACGTTTGGGATTTGTAGAACACAGCTTTGTTTACCTGGTTGGGCCTAAACTGCACACGCCATTCAGTTCGTCACTGCTCATTTATCCTCATTTCGTCACTGCTCATTTACCGTCATTTCGTCACTGCTCATTTACCGTCATTTCGTCACTGCTCATTTATCGTTATTTCGTCACTGCTCATTATCGTCATTTCGTCACTGCTCATTATCGTCATTTCGTCACTGCTCATTTACCATCAGTTCGTCACTGCTCATTTACCGTCAGTTTGTCACTGCTCATTTACCGTCAGTTCGTCACTGCTCATTTATCGTTATTTCGTCACTGCTCATTATCGTCATTTGGTCACTGCTCATTTATCGTCATTTCGTCACTGCTCATTTACCGTCAGTTCGTCACTGCTCATTTATCGTTATTTCGTCACTGCTCATTTATCGTCATTTCGTCACTGCTCGTAATCGTCATTTCGTCACTGCTCGTAATCGTCATTTCGTCACTGCTCATTATCGTCATTTCGTCACTGCTCATTTACCGTCAGTTCGTCACTGCTCATTTATCGTCAGTTCGTCACTGCTCATTATCGTTATTTCGTCAGTTCGTCACTGTTCATTATCGTTATTTCGTCACTGCTCATTTATCATTATTTCGTCACTGCTCATTATCGTTATTTCGTCACTGCTCATTTATCGTTATTTCGTCACTGCTCATTATCGTCAGTTCGTCACGGCTCATTTATCGTTATTTCGTCACTGCTCATTTATCGTTATTTCGTCACTGTTCATTTATCGTTATTTCGTCACTGTTCATTTATCGTTATTTCGTCACTGCTCATTTATCGTTATTTCGTCACTGCTCATTTATCGTTATTTCGTCACTGTTCATTATCGTTATTTCGTCACTGCTCATTATCGTTATTTCGTCACTGCTCATTTATCGTTATTTCGTCACTGCTCATTATCGTTATTTCGTCACTGCTCATTTATCGTTATTTCGTCACTGCTCATTTATCGTTATTTCGTCACTGCTCATTTATCGTCATTTCGTCACTGCTCAGTTACCGTCCATGTATTCTGCTAGGCGGTGTACCATTACTAGGGCCTGCCAGTGGGACATGGAGGACCGGAGAATAAATGCCGCTTGTCACGAGCTGTCGCCACGTGGTGTTCCATAGTGAATTTGTTTCTTACCCCGATAGAAAAAAAAAAACTTTTGAACCTACCTAGATTCGAACCCGCATTCTTCTCTGTGTCACCCCGGGTCTGACTGAGACAGTTCAATCCTGGCAACTTGATACTTTTCTTTATCTTCACTGTTACCACACTGTTACCATTTGTGAAATTATTGCTCTTTTTTTTTTTTTTTTTTGAAGAGTTTGTTGTTGTTACCTGAGATACAAATATGTAAAATGGACAATTATTTGGAAGATGCCCCATTTTGTTTGCATATTTTATGTTTTTATTTTGTTGTTATTTTGTTTGTTATTTTTGTGTATTATTATGTCGTTATTTTTTTTTTGCAGGATCACACGAAGCTGCCGTCAGTTTCAAGAAGCGTGACCTTGAGAACAGCTACTTCGCGTGTGAGAAAGGTCATCATCATGACAAGTTCACGCCAGCAGTCAAATTCAGCGTGAAATGTCTACCGCAGGACTTCCAAGATAGGGACATCTACGACTGCGTCAAGCGGCTCATCACCCTGACTGGGATCGTCAAGATCAGCCACACGAGCAAGAACAGGCCAGACTGGTTTGACTTCTCCGATCTCCGGGGCAAGTTTTCTCCCAAACATAACAGATGGGGTACCGGTTGTGCCTTCATACCAGGAAAAGACGGAAGAGAAGGAAATGTCCGTGCCGGGACTGCAAAAATTCTCTGAACCCACGTAACAGTTGGTACTTTGTGTGGTTTAGCACAGCACATCATGTCGTCTTTGACGATGAGGAGGCTGCTCATACCGAAGTTGGCATGCATTTTGATGACCTTCGAGGTAGAAGACATATTAAGTGGCTACAAGGTGTGCGGCTTGTGAACTTTGACCCCGAAAATGACCGCTGCATTCTGGAATGTGTGACCCACGACAGATATCTCATCAGGGACATCAAGAAGGCTCGATGTTTTCTGCGTGAGAAGGAAGGCAAGTTACATGAGAAGTACGCAAAGAAAGTCAACGAATGTGGACGACCACCTCTGGCTGTCATCGTCTCACACCCACACGGATGCTGTAAGATGGTCAGTTTGGGTACGAGGGTGGAAAAGGAACATATAAGAGATAACTGTGAACAGGTAGAGTGGACGAAATATATCTACAACGCACCCACATGTGTGGGTTGTAGTGGTGCTCTCGTGTGGCTGCTTGGGCAGGTACGTGTGGGGTACCGGGATCGACTGATCACCACCCACACCCACACCGGCTCGCACAACTCGGAAATGAACGAAAGTGGTGGTGGTTTAGACTTTGTTCCTCGCACGAAATCTTCAAGAGCCATCGCCACGGCTCCATTTGATGATGTCGCCATGTTGACAAGTTCCGTTACTCTATTTTCCAACACTGACGTCACCATCTTCATGCAGTTTTCTCTCATTGTTATCTTTATTGTTTGTGTCTTTGTTGTTTTAAGTTCCCCGGTTCATCATTTCGTTTCGCGTGTTTTTGTCACTTTGATTATTGCTTTTAGATTGTTGTAATCGCTTGTTTAATGTGTCTCTAACATGGACAAGTCAGCCTACGACAACCTGCACGATCAAAACAAGAGACAGAGCGGAATGGTGCTTCATGGCAGCCAACCGGAAACGGCACTCAACTGGCGCATGTAAGGAAGAAAGGAGCCCCGTCACGCCAAGTGGCGTATAGGGAATATGGTGTTAGTGACCATACATTTTACAGACCTTCAGCACATCACTTTTGGGGTAATGTGGTCGGTATTACGCCCGTGCCACTTTACTTTCCCAGAAAAAAAATCCGATACCCATTTAAGGCTGGGTGAACACGGAAGATCGAACCCTGCAACTGATGAATGTATCTCGATATTATGATTACTTCAAAGGGACACTACCACACGTTCATTATATATCTCTCTTTCACCCTCTTCCTATCTCACTCCCTCTCTCTCTCTCACCCTACCCCTCTACTGTGACCTTCATTTCATTTACATGAGTTAGCTCTCTCATTCTTGCCTGTGACCCCCTGTTATCATTTATTTGACACACATATCATCCCTGGCTACATCCCTCATATCATCCCTGGCTACATCCCTCATATCATCCCTGGCTACATCCCTCATATCATCCCTGGCTACATCCCTCATATCATCCCTGGCTACATCCCTCATACCATCCCTGGCTACATCCCTCATACCATCCCTGGCTACATCCCTCATACCATCCCTGGCTACATCCCTCATATCATCCCTGGCTACATCCCTCATATCATCAGTGTTCTCTCTTTCTCTATTCTATCTATCTGTTCGTCTGTCTGCATGCCCGCCTATATCATCCATCCATCCTTCCATCCATCCATCCATTCATTGATCTACACATCCATTTATCCATCCATCCATCCATCTTTCTCTCTTCTCTCTATCGTTCTTCTCTCTTTCCTTTTTTATTTCCTTTCTGTTTCTTTCTCCCTTCTCTGAATCTTATATCTCTATATCTATATCCCCTCTTTATTTCTCTCTTTCTCCTCTCTATCTCGCTTCGTCCTATTTTTCATCGAGTTTCTTACTTTCTCGTTGTCTGTCGACTTTCTAGTTGTCTGTCGACTTTCTCGTTGTCTGTCGACTTTCTCGTTGTCTGTCAATATCTCGAACAAATGTCTTTTCTCTCTTTCTCTCTCTCTCTCTGTGAGTCTCTCTCAGTCATCGTTCAGTGATCTCACACTCTGTCTATCTCACCCTCTACACCCCCCCCCCACACCTCCCTCTCACCTCATCCTATTTATAACATATAAAAATTGTTTCCGTTGACAAATGAGGACACCTGCTACATGAGCGCGTCCCAGATCGGCACGATTGTTTGTAGACGCTAATTTATTAGCGCATGCGCACACGTCATGCAAGCTTCATATAAATGTTGTGCCGTCTCCGCTTCAAAAGTTAAACCACCATTAGACGATATTTTACGTTATTGTTCTGGAGGTGCGTTTCTGTCATTGACGTAGTTGCCACTCTGCTTAGAGTTGTCCCCTCCGCTTTTTGTAACCCCACATTGTGTGTGTGTGTGTGTGTGTGTGTGTGTGTGCGTGTGTGTGTGTGTGTGTGTGTGACGATCATCCCAGGTAGTGATGATAATTGTGTGTGTGTGTGTGTGTGTGTGTGACGATCATCCCAGGTAGTGATGATAATTGTGTGTATGTGTGTGTGTGACGATCATCCAGGTAGTGATGATAATGTATGTGTGTGTGTGTGACGATCATCCCAGGTAGTGATGATAATTGTGTGTATGTGTGTGTGTGTGACGATCATCCAGGTAGTGATGATAATTGTATGTGTGTGTGTGTGACGATCATCCCAGGTAGTGATGATAATTGTATGTGTGTGTGTGTGACGATCATCCCAGGTAGTGATGATAATTGTATGTGTGTGTGTGTGACGATCATCCCAGGTAGTGATGATAATTGTATGTGTGTGTGTGTGACGATCATCCCAGGTAGTGATGATAATTGTGTGTGTGTGTATGTGTGTGACGATCATCCCAGGTAGTGATGATAATTGTGTGTGTGTGTTTACAGAAAGTTAAGTAACTTGATTATGCAACAATTTATGAAGATTCAGTAAATAAGTTCATTATCAAGTACCATGCCTGCTGGCGTGTGTGATCATGTCTCTCCACAACTCTCAACCTCGACAACTATTTATCATTTCTGTTGTTGACCTTATCTATTTACTTGTTTAATAATCTTGTGATGATACAGAAACAACGGGTATAAAGATTTAGCCACGTCATAAAACAGAAAGATCAAAACAAAACACAACGAGCCTTTAATAAACGTTCAGAGAACACTAGACTCAAGGGTCGACCACGAAAAAGATGGATCGATGGAATATTAGAAGCACTAGGACATAACAGCAGCAGGGGCGAACCGAAGAGCAAAAGACCGTAAATTATATCTTCTATCAACGCTGAAAGGCAAATGAGGAAAGAAGAATCCTTTGTTTTTATACGGAGACTGGTTTGAAATGGAGGGCATAGTCTTCGGCTCTTTAGACAATCACATACTAAGATGCCTCGTTAAGAGTATTCCCGTGTTTACTCCGTGTTTCGATTGATAATTTGACGAGGTTTAAGTAGGAGCACAATTTGAAGAAGGGAGCCGCGATAGCCAGTGGTTAGTGAACTGGACTACAAAGAACAAGAGGTAGGGTGCGATCCCAACCGACGGCTTCCGGTTCACCCAGCCTTTAATGGGTACCGGATTTTTTTTCTGGGAAAGTAAAGCGGCACGGTCGTAATACCGACCACATTGCCCCAAAAATCATGTGCCGAAGGTCTGTAAAATTGATGGTCACTAACACCATATTCCCTATACGCCACTTGGCGTGACGGGGGTACTTTACTTACAATTTGAAGAAAGTGTTTTACATCGACATTACATAGTTCACAACTTCAAGTCACATAACTCTGTCAAAAGCAGCACTAAAAGCCATGAGTTATGCAGCACTCCACGGCGAATGAACGCCATTACTGGCGTCTTCTTGGTAAAGAAACAACTAATGGATGGGACACAAGAAAATGTGCAGCCAGAAAGGATAGAACAATCAATATCTGCATTTTGTTTCAGATCAAAAATATCCCAGAAGTGGGAACGGATGCTATGTATAACCGGGCCTGACCTTGGCCTTGACTTAACCTATCGCTCACAGCGCGATGATATCGTTGTGAGCGCACGGTCTAGTTGACTGCATTATTGTGTGAACAAAACTTGCAGTAATAAACAAACATATGCATCGTACATTTTGTCTCATAACAGAAACAAGAACTGCCCGCGTATGGTGTTGTCCTGTTTGTTTACGGCAATCACGTTGAGGAATCTGTTTATTAATTTCTTCTGTTTAAACAGTTTACATCTTGCTCATTCTTATTAACAGACAACAATTTTAGCAATATCAAACATCTTCATCACCAACATACGTTTTCAAAATACAACAAACGTTTTCAGCAACAGCACTTCCATCATCAGATAATGTTATCAGCAGTCAACAATTCATGGTAAAATGACAATACCAGACAAGAACAAAAGAAATCATCTTGATTATTTAAAACAATTCAACAACAGATAATACTTTCACCAACAATCAACAAGTTGTATTAGGAAATATATTTTTATTATCAACATAAACATTATCAGCACGTTCATAGATTTGTATCAACAGAAATGTAGGAAAGATTGATTGTTTCACTGGGTACAGTTATCTTCATTACGACCAACTTGATATTTATCATATAGCACATGGTTATTATTCTCACAAGATGTTATCAGAAAAGAGGCCGCTAAGACGAGAAGCAACAACAGCAGGCATCATCTCCCTTGCTGAGGTTGAGAGGTTCGCCCAAAACAGGGATATGTGGCGAGATACAATACGGGGCCTGTGCAAGGTCTGACTCCTGAAAGCAAAAATTGTCGGTCACAGGGATTCTAGAATGTCTGCCCCGTTGCCGTCCTCTGATTTGAAAGAACAGTAGATATCAGCATTCAGTACATGTGTTTGCCATCAAATTAATGTTGCTCTTAAGAAAGTAAAGCAAAATGCCTCCGTCACGCCAAGTGGCGTCAAGGGAACATGGTGTTAGTGATCATTAAATTTAAAGACATTCGGCACAAGATTTTACGTATTACGCTCGTGCCGCTTTACTTTCCCAGTTAAAAAATCCGGTACCCATTAAAGACTGGGTGAACGGTTGGAATCGAACCCTACCTCTTGTCCTTTGTAGTCCAGTTCACTAACCACTGAGCTATTGCGGCTCCCAATGTTGCTCTCAGCAGAGATAGTTAGTCTCAAATAGTTGTACCAACGTGAAGGTCTCTATCAGTTCCAGACTACATGTTAAAATACCGTTTCTATTGTTATGTTTTGTGACGTGTCCAGCAGTGCTCCAATATCATTTTACTTTCACTAGACAACTACAATGTACACAATTATACCATGTACACACGATCGTACACACGTTGTTTGTACCAGCGAACAAATGTAAAAGATCTTTTCAATTCCCTGATATGTTGTTTCCCGATATGTTGTTTCCCTGATATGTTGTTTCCCTGATAATGTTAAATGTTCATTTCCCTGATAATGTTAAATGCTCCTTTCCCTGATAATGTTAAATGTTCCTTTCCCTGATAATGTTAAATGCTCCTTTCCCTGATAATGTTAAATGCTCCTTTCCCTGATAATGTTAAATGCTCCTTTCCCTGACAATGTTAAAAATTCATCTCACTGATGATGTTAAATGCTCATTTCCCTAATAATGTTAAATGTTCATTTCACTAATAATGTTATATGTTCATTTCCCTGATAATGTTAAATGCTCATTTTCCTGATAATGTTAAATGCTCATTTCCCTGATAATGTTAAATGTTATTTTCACTAATAATATTAAATGTTCTTTCCCTGATAATGTTAAATGTTTAATTCACTGATAATGTTAAAAGTTCATCTCACTGATGATGTTAAATGTTTATTTTCGTACCAACACAAAACACAAGTATAATTGACCCCCCTATACACAAGTTGTGCTTGCTGCCTTTTTGAACTAAAATAAATTTCTTCCTCCTGCATTTACATTTCTGGAGATTTCTGATCTGTTTTTGAAGGGTGCACTGGTTTGTCTGAGATGTAAGTGGTGAATGTCTGAAGTTAGCACTCAGATGTTGTCTTCCTTCAACAGATATTTATTGAACATAAACTTCCTGCAACAGGCTGGAAAAACAGACTGGAGAGAATTACAAGGAAAATATGAGCCAGGTCATGACTGCTTAACATCCTAGATTGTTATACCTTTCTGTGAACAAGCAAACAATACGGATTAGATATGAATATCAAAAAGACTAAAGCTATGATCATAAACGAAGATAATATTCAAAACCTACAAGTGGATATCAAAGTTGAAGGAATAGACCTGGAGACAGTTCAGAGCTACAACTACCTTGGACATACTATAACCAGTGATGGAAAATGTACAACTGAAATAAACAAAAGAATGGCAAAAAAGTAATTTTAATGCCATGACAAATATACTAACTTCAAAACAAATAACACCAGGGCTAAAACTAAGAATATCAAAATGTAATATCTTCTCAACATTCCTTAATGGTGCAGAAACATGGGGATATTAGACAAGAAAACAACAGAAAATTTGGCTTTTTTGTTGTTACTAGTTATTCTCTTTATTTCTCTGTGTATCCCCCTTAAATCTCGTTTATTTTCCATAGTTTCGATCTCTATACATCTTTGGCTGAGCCAATCTTCTTTTGCATCTTAAAACTAAGAATATCAAAATGCTATATCTTCTCAACATTCCTATATGGCGCAGAAACATGGACATTATAAACATGGACTTTTCAACACGTGACTGCGAAGCATCCTGACAGAGTTTAGAGCATATCCTACAGTACTGCAGCACTCTGAACACAAAAACACACATATGGACGACAGAAACGAGCATACACCACAAGTCCTGGCGATCTAGTGATGACCTGAAACACACATTCTTTGTGCCCCAGGCTGGTCTCAATGCTTAACTTCATAGCAACAGGTGATCGCTAAACTTGAATAATATAACCATCGTCTCTGTCATTCCCCTTCTTCATTATCGTAATGTCCTTCATCACCATCGTCATAACCACAACCACCTGAGACATCGTACCACTCTCACTATCACCCCAACTTGTCCACAACATCAGTTCTCCTATTGTCACATACCTCAACTTGTCCAGCACATCAGTTCTCCCACTGTCACATACCCCAACTTGTCCAGCACATCAGTTCTCCCATTGCCACATACCCCAACTTGTCCAGCACATCAGTTCTCCCATTGCCACATACCCCGACTTGTTCAGCACATCAATTCTCCATTCTCACATACCCCAACTTGTTCAGCACATCAGTTCTCCATTCTCACATACCCCAACTTGTTCAGCACATCAGTTCTATCATTGCCACATACCCCAACTTGTTCAGCACATCAGTTCTCCCATTGTTCAATACCGCAACTTGTTCAGCACATCAGTTCTCCTATTGTCACATAACCCAACTTGTTCAGCACATCAGTTCTCCCACTGTCACATACCCCAAGTTGTCAAGCACATCAGGTCTCCCGCTGTCACATACCCAAACTTGTTCAGCACATCAGTTCTCCTATTGTCACATAACCCAACTTGTTCAGCACATCAGTTCTCCCACTGTCACATACCCCAAGTTGTCAAGCACATCAGTTCTCCCATTCTCACAAACCCCAACTTGTCCAGCACATCAGTTCTCCCATTCTCACAAACCCCAACTTGTCCAGCACATCAGTTCTCCCATTCTCACAAACCCCAACTTGTTCAGCACATCAATTCTACATTCTCACATACCCCAACTTCTTCAGCACATCAGTTCTCCCATTGTCACATACCCCAACTTGTCCAGCACACCAGTTCTCCCATTGCCACATACCCCAACTTGTCCAGCACATCAGTTCTCCCATTGCCACATACCCCGACTTGTTCAGCACATCAATTCTCCATTCTCACATACCCCAACTTGTTCAGCACATCAGTTCTCCATTCTCACATACCCCAACTTGGTCAGCACATCAGTTCTCCCATTGCCACATACCCCAACTTGTTCAGCACATCAGTTCTACCATTGCCACATACCCCAACTTGTTCAGCACATCAGTTCTCCCATTGTTCAATACCGCACTTGTTCAGCACATCAGTTCTCCCATTGCCACATACCCCGACTTGTTCAGCACATCAATTCTCCATTCTCACATACCCCAACTTGTCAAGCACATCAGGTCTCCCACTGTCACATACCCAACTTGTTCAGCACATCAGTTCTCCATTGTCACATACCCCAACTTGTCCAGCAAGTCAGTTTTCCCACTGTCACATACCCTAACTTATCCAGCACATCAATTGTCCCACTGTCACATACCCCAACGTGTCCAGCACATCAATTTTCCATCTCACAAACCACAACTTGTTCAGCACTTCAGTTCTCCCACTGTCACATACCCCAACTTGTCCAGCACATCAATTTCCCATTCTCACAAACCACAACTTGTTCAGCACATCAGTTCTCGCATTGTCACATACCCCAACTTGTTCAGCACATCAGTTCTCCCATTCTCACAAACCCCAACTAGTTCAGGACATCAATTCTCCCATTCTCACAAACCCCAACTATTTCAGGACATCAATTCTCCCATTCTCACAAACCCCAACTTGTTCAGCACATCAATTCTCCCATTCTCACAAACCCCAACTAGTTCAGGACATCAGTTCTCCCATTCTCACAAACCCCAACTAGTTCAGGACATCAATTCTCCCATTCTCACAAACCCCAACTAGCTCAGGACATCAGTTCTCCCATTCTCACAAAACGCAACTAGTTCAGGACATCAGTTCTTCCATTCTCACAAACCGCAACTAGTTCAGGACATCAGTTCTCCCATTCTCACAAACCCCAACTTGTTCAGCACATCAGTTCTCCCATTCCCACAAACCCCAACTTGTTCAGCACATCAGTTCTCCCAATTCTCACAAACCCCAACTTGTTCAGCACATCAGTTCTCCCATTCTCACAAACCCCAACTTGTTCAGCACATCAGTTCTCCCATTCTCACAAACCCCAACTTGCACATCGCAATGGAACCACAACCAGTGAAGTTTGAAGTCCTCCCTGCTCACCAAGCACTTACATTGGAGCCATTCTTTTTTTAAACCTTACTTATCTAAGTAATGGAAATGGGAATATCCATGTCAATGAGCTAACGTGTCTTTGTTAACAATGATCAAGTATTGTGTCTACAATTAAAACGTGACAAAAGTCAAATGAGACGATATAAGGGGAGAACAAATATAATTTTTCTGATACACAAAGTTTCTTGCAATTATTTCCCCTTATCATTGAACTAATAAAATAACCAGAGGGAGGTAATCTTGGACACTCCGAATGTTGAATGGGCAGGAGAAGAGCACGGTATCAATGCTCACTAGCTAGCAGGGTAGCATGGGCAAATTGTACTTGTCCTGGGGATAATTAAACATGGCGGGCATATTCACAAAGTTGAAAGAAAAACAGAACACGACAAAATATACCATCACAAAACAGAACACGACAAAATATACCATCACAAAACAGAACACGACAAAACAGTCCATGTTCACATCAAACAAGATCAGCACACTTACCAAACCGTTCTTGAAACAATTTGAAGGCTGGCTTCACTCTCATGATAATTAAAAGGCATAACTGACTTCTCTCTCAGAGCCATTAAAAGGCATTTGGCTGATTTATTTCTCATGACAAAAAGAAGGCATTGTCTGACTCCTCTTTCATGACAACTAAAAGGCATTAGCTGACTTCTCTCCCAGGACAACTAAAAGGCATTAGCTGACTTCTCTCCCAGGACAACTAAAAGGCATTAGCTGGCTTCTCTCCCAGGACAACTAAAAGGCATTAGCTGACTTCTCTCCCAGGACAACTAAAAGGCATTAGCTGACTTCTCTCCCAGGACAACTAAAAGGCATTAGCTGGCTTCTCTCCCAGGACAACTAAAAGGCATTAGCTGACTTCTCTCCCAGGACAATTAAAAGGCATTAGCTGACTTCTCTCCAAGGACAATTAAAAGGCATTAGCTGGCTTCTCTCCCAGGACAATATGATGGCATTAGGTGACTTCTCTCCTTGAACAAATGGAAAGTATTAGCTGACTTCTCTCCCTGGAAAATTGGAAGGCATTAGCGTATTTCTCCTCCATGACAATATGAAGGCATTACTTGACCTCTCTCCGACGATGATGTGAAGGCATTAGCTGGCTTCTCTCCCTGGACAATTAGAAGGCATTAGTTGACTTTTCTCCCAGGACATTTATAATGCATTGAATGACTTCTCTCCCTGGACAATTAGGAGGTATTAGGTGACTTTTCTGCCTGGACAATTAGAAGGCATTAGCTGAATTCATTCTAAGGACAATTAGAAGGCATTAGCTGACTTCTCTCCCAGTACATTTACAATGCATTGAATGACTTCTCTCCCAGGACATTTACAAAGCATTGAATGACTTCTCTCCCAGGACAATTAGAAGGCATTAGCTGATTTCTCTCCCAGAACATTTACAATGCATTGAATGACTTCTCTCCCAGGACAATTAGAAGGCGTTAGCTAACTTCTCTCCCAGAACATTTACAATGCACTGAATGACTTCTCTCCCAGGACAATTAGAAGGAATTAGCTGACTTCTCTCCCAGGACAATTAGAAAGCATTGGCTGACTTCTCTCCCAGGACAATTAGAAGGCACTGGCTGACTTCTCTCCCAGGACAATTAGAAGGCATTAGCTGACTTCTCTCCAAGGACAATTAGAAGGCATTAGCTGACTTCTCTTCCAGGACAATTAGAAGGCATTGGCTGATTTCTCTCCCAGGACAATTAGAAGGCATTGGCTGATTTCTCTCCCAGGACAATTAGAAGGCATTGGCTGACTTCTCTCCCAGGACAATTAGAAGGCATTGGCTGATTTCTCTCCCAGGACAATTAGAAGGCATTGGCTGACAGTTTAATAGATAATAAAACAACAAAGAATGATACCACAATAAAACAACAGAGAATGAGATCACAATAAAACAACAGAGAATTAGATCACAATAAAACAACAGAGAATGAGATCACAATAAAACAACAAACAATGAGATCACAATAAAACAACAAACAATGAGATCACAATAAAACAACAGAGAATGAGATCACAATAAAACAACAGAGAATGAGATCACTATAAAACAACAAACAATGAGATCACAATAAAACAACAGAGAATGAGATCACAATAAAACAACAGAGAATGAGATCACAATAAAACAACAGAGAATGAGATCACAATAAAACAACAAACAGTGAGATCACAATAAAACAACAGAGAATGAGATCACAATAAAACAACAGAGAATGAGATCACAATAAAACAACAAACAATGAGATCACAATAAAACAACAGAGAATGAGATCACAATAAAACAACAGAGAATGAGATCACAATAAAACAACAAACAATGAGATCACAATAAAACAACAGAGAATGAGATCACAATAAAACAACAGAGAATGAGATCACAATAAAACAACAAAAAATGAGATCACAATAAAACAACAGAGAATGAGATCACAATAAAACAACAGAGAATGAGATCACAATAAAACAACAAACAATGAGATCACAATAAAACAACAAACAATGAGATCACAATAAAACAACAGAGAATGAGATCACAATAAAACAACAGAGAATGAGATCACAATAAAACAACAAACAATGAGATCACAATAAAACAACAGAGAATGAGATCACAATAAAACAACAGAGAATGAGATCACAATAAAACAACAAACAATGAGATCACAATAAAACAACAGAGAATGAGATCACAATAAAACAACAGAGAATGAGATCACAATAAAACAACAAACAATGAGATCACAATAAAACAACAGAGAATGAGATCACAATAAAACAACAGAGAATGAGATCACAATAAAACAACAAACAATGAGATCACAATAAAACAACAGAGAATGAGATCACAATAAAACAACAGAGAATGAGATCACAATAAGGCAACAAAGAATGAGATCACAATAAAACAACAAACAATGAGATCACAATAAAACAACAGAGAATGAGATCACAATAAAACAACAGAGAATGAGATCACAATAAAACAACAGAGAATGATACCACAATAAAACAACAGAGAATGATATCACAATAAAACAACAGAGAATGAGATCACAATAAAACAACAAAGAATGATACCACAATAAAACAACAGAGAATGAGATCACAATAAAACAACAGAGAATGAGATCACAATAAAACAACAGAGAATGAGATCACAATAAAACAACAGAGAATGAGATCACAATAAGACAACAAAAAATGATACCACAATAAGACAACAAAGAATGAGATCACAATAAAAAAACAAAGAATGAGATCACAATAAAACAACAAAGAATGAGACCACAATAAAACAACAAACAATGAGATCACAATAAAACAACAGAGAATGAGACCACAATAAGACAACAAAGAATGAGGTCACAATAAAACAACAGAGAATGAGATCACATTAAAAAACAGAGAATGAGATCGCAATAAGACAACAAAGAATGAGATCACAATAAAACAACAAAGAATGAGATCACATTAAAACAACAGAGAATGAGATCACATTAAGACAACAAAGAATGAGATCACAACAAAACAACAGAGAATGAGATCACAATAAGACAACAAAGTATGAGATCACAATAAAACAACAAACAATGAGATCACAATAAAACAACAAAGAATGAGATCACAATAAAACAACAAAGAATGAGATCACAATAAAACAACAAAGAATGAGATCACAATAAGGCAACAAAGAATGAGATCACAATAAGGTACCAAAAAATGAGATCACAATAAGGCAACAAAGAATGAGATCACAATAAAACAACAGAGAATGAGATCACAATAAAACAACAAAGAATGAGATCACAATAAAACAACAGAGAATGAGATCACAATAAGGCAACAAAGAATGAGATCACAATAAAACAACAAAGAATGAGATCACAATATTGCAACAAAGAATGAGATCACACTAAGGCAACAAAGAATGAAACCACAATAAGGCAACAAAGAATGAGATCACAATAAGGCAACAAAGAATGAGATCACAATAAAACAACAAAGAATGAAACCACAATAAGACAACAAAGAATGAGATCACACTAAGGCAACAAAGAATGAAACCACAATAAGTCAACAAAGAATGAGATCACAATAAAACAACAAAGAATGAAACCACAATAAGACAACAAAGAATGAGATCACACTAAGACAACAAAGAATGAAACCACACTAAGGCAACAAAAACTGAGACCACAATAAGACAACAAAGAGTGAAACCACACTAAGGCAACAAAAACTGAGACCACAATAAGACAACAAAAAATGAAACCACAATAAGACAACAAAGAATGAAACCACACTAAGGCAACAAAGAATGAAACCACAATAAGACAACAAAGAATGAAACCACACTAAGACAACAAAAAATGAGACCACAATAATGCAGCAAAGAATGAGACAACAACAAGGCAACAAAGAATGAAACCACACTAAGACAACAAAAAATGAGACCACAATAATGCAGCAAAGAATGAGACAACAACAAGGCAACAAAGAATGAAACCACAATAAGACAACAAAGAATGAGACCACAATAAGACAACAAAGAATGAGACCACAATAAGACAACAATGAATGATACCACAATAAGACAAAAAAGAATGAAACCACAATAAGGCAACAAAGAATGAGACCACAATTAGACAACAAAGAATGAGACCACAATAAGACAACAATGAATGATACCACAATAAGACAACAATGAATGATACCACAATAAGACAACAAAGAATGAAACCACAATAAGGCAACAAAGAATGAGACCACAAGGCAACAAAGGATGAGACTACAATAAGGCAACAAAAGCAAGAGAAGCCATCATTGCATTAGGGCAACAGATCGAAGCTACAAGAAATTAGTCATTATATTATATTTAAGAAAATTAAATACACTAATCATCATTTCCCTTGAGAAATGTCCCATAAATCAGTGCTATAATATGGCTGTGAAACATGGAGAACAATAAAACGAAGATGAAACAAAAACATTCATAAATTGATGCTTAAACAGAATAATATGATGGGAATAGCAGGGGGTGGGGGGGAATTACTTACCTAGAACTTTGGGAAAGTACCAGATAGACACAAAGGGACAAAGAGACACGGTGGCTGCGCTGAACCTGACACACACTGCAGAATATGAGAGTATTTAAGGACAAGATCTTTTAGAATTTAAGGACAAGATCTTTTAGAATTTAAGGACAAGATCTTTTAGAATTTAAGGACAAGATCTTTTGGAATTTAAGGACAAGATCTTTTGGAATTTCTAGGGGAAGACATAGGGGAATTTCAAAATATTCTTGGAGAAGACAGATGGAAGCAGTGATGGAGAGGATGTGGAGGACATGGAACGATCTTAAAAGAATGGTATTATGCTCCACATAGAACTGAAAGTGTTTGTTGAAGACCTATGCTCCACATAGAACTGAAAGTGTTTGTTGAAGACCTATGCTCCACATAGAACTGAAAGTGTTTGTTGAAGACCTATGCTCCACATAGAACTGAAAGTGTTTGTTGAAGACGTATATTCCACAGGGATCTGAAAGTGTTTGTTTAAAACGTATGCTCCATAGGGAGCTGAATGTGTTTGTTGAAGACCTATGCTCCACATGGAACTAAAAGTGTTTGTTGAAGACCTATGCTACACAGGAAGCTGAAAGTGTGTTTAAGACCTATGCTTCATAGGGAGCTGTAAGTGTGTTGAGGACCTGTGTTCCACAGGGATCTGAAAGTGTTTGTTAAAAACGTATGCTCCACATGGAACTGAAAGTGTTTGTTGAAGACCTATGCTACACAGGAAGCTGGAAGTGTTTGTTTAAGACCTATGCTACACAGGAAGCTGGAAGTGTGTTGAAGACCTATGCTCCACAGTGAGCTGAAAGTGTGTTGAAGACCTATTACTCCACAGGGAGCTGAAAGTATGTTGAAGACCTCTGCTCCACAGGGAGATGAAAGTGTGTTGAAGACCTATGCTCCACAGGGAGCTGAAAGTGTGTTGAAGCCCTATGCTCCATAGGGAAATGAAAGGTTGAAAATGGAACTTATGAAAGTACTCGTAATAAGTATAATAATAATACACAATGATAATAACTAACAACATGGTGTTGGTGTGTTGTAGTTGATGGTGATTACAGACTGAGTAAGTGATGACGTAACAGCGAATCATCATCAGAATGTATGTCCATTGATGAATGTTATATTTACCACAGCCCGTCTGAAAGAATCTCTGTCTCTAGTCAGATCTCCCACAGAGCGTTGCATTCACCACAGCCCGTCTGAAAGAATCTCTGTCTCTAGCCAGATCTCCCACAGAGCGTTACATTCACCACAACCATTCTGAAAGAATCTCTGTCTCTAGTCAGATCTCCCACAGAGCGTTACATTCACCACAACCATTCTGAAAGAATCTCTGTCTCTAGCCAGATCTCCCACAGAACGTTACATTCACCACAACCATTCTGAAAGAATCTCTGTCTCTAGCCAGATCTCCCACAGAACGTTGCATTCACCACAACCCTTCTGAAAGAATCTCTGTCTCTAGCCAGATCTCCCACAGAACGTTACATTCACCACAACCCTTCTGAAAGAATCTCTGCCTCTAGCCAGATCTCCCACAGAACGTTACATTCACCACAACCATTCTGAAAGAATCTCTGCCTCTAGCCAGATCTCCCACAGAACGTTGCATTCACCACAGCGCGTCTGAAAGAATCTCTGCCTCTAGCCAGATCTCCCACAGAACGTTGCATTCACCACAGCCGTCTGAAATAATCTCTGTCTCTAGCCAGATCTCCCACAGAACGTTACATTCACAACAGCCCGTCCGAAAAAATCTCTGTCTCTGCCAGATCTCCCACAGAACGTTGCATTCACCACAGCGCGTCTGAAAGAATCTCTGCCTCTAGCCAGATCTCCCACAGAACGTTGCATTCACCACAGCCGGTCTGAAATAATCTCTGTCTCTAGCCAGATCTCCCACAGAACGTTACATTCACAACAGCCCGTCCGAAAAATCTCTGCCTCTAGCCAGATCTCCCACAGAACGTTACATCCACCACAGCCGGTCTGAAAGAATCTCTGTCTCTAGCCAGATCTCACACAGAACGTTACATTCACCAAAACCCTTCCGAAATATTCTCTGTCTCTAGCCAGATCTCCTACAGAACGTTACATTCACCACAGCCCGTCTGAAAGAATCTATGTCTCCAGCCAGATCTCCCACATAACGTTACATTCATCACAACCCTTATGAATGAATCTCTTTCTCTAGCCAGATCTCACACAGAACGTTACATTCACCACAGCGCGTCTGAAAGAATCTTTGTCTCCAGCCAGATCTCCCACTGAACGTTACATTCACCACAGCGCGTCTGAAAGAATCTCTGTCTCTAGCCAGATCTCCCACAGAACGTTACATTCACCACTGCCTGTCTGAAATAATCTCTGTCTCTAGCCAGATCTCCCACAGAACGTTACATTCACCACAGCCCGTCTGAAATAATCTCTGTCTCTAGCCAGATCTCCCACAGAACGTTACATTCACCACAGCCCGTCTGAAATAATCTCTGTCTCTAGCCAGATCTCCCACAGAACGTTACATTCACCACAGCCCGTCTGAAATAATCTCTGTCTCTAGCCAGATCTCCCACAGAACGTTACATTCACCACAGCCCGTCTGAAATAATCTCTGTCTCTAGCCAGATCTCCCACAGAACGTTACATTCACCACAGCGCGTCTGAAAGAATCTTTGTCTCTAGCCAGATTTCCCACAGAACGTTACATTCACCACAGCCCGTCTGAAATAATCTCTGTCTCTAGCCAGATCTCACACAGAACGTTACATTCACCACAGCCCGTCTGAAATAATCTCTGTCTCTAGCCAGATCTCCCACAGAACGTTACATTCACCACAGCCCGTCTGAAATAATCACTGTCTCTATCCAGATCTCCCACAGAACGTTACATTCACCACAGCCTGTCAGAAAGAATCTCTGTCTCTAGCCAGATCTTCTACTTCTTCTGTTGTCATATTCAAAGTATCCTTGATGTCATGAAACCACCTTCTTCTTGGTCTGTCGCTGATGCCTCTTCCAGGAACCATGCCTTCCATTATTGTTCTTTCCAGCCCGCTGTGTCTTGTAACGTGACCATAGTATTTTAATTTCCTCTGTAGAATGGTGTTTATAAGCCAGTTCTTGTTTATGTTGAAATCTTCTAATATCTCTTCATTGCTCTTTTTCATTATCAAAGGTATCTGAAGGATTTTTTCTGTAGCATTTTGTTTCGAATAAATCGATTTTTTCCTTGCTGTTTGCGAGATTGTCCTTGATTCATAACCATATGTCGCTGTAGGGGTGGTACATGTAATCAATAATTGTAATTGTAGTACCTTGGTGTTTTTGTGCCGCATGTCCTTCACGACATCTAATGTTTGTGTTGCTATTGCTAATCTTCTTTTCATCACTTTCTGATAGTCTCCATTGTTAGTTGCTGCTACAGATCCCAGATATTCAAAGTTTGATACAGTATTAAGTTGTTCACTGTTGATGATGATGTTGGGTTGGCTTCTTCTTTTGTCAGTGGACATTATCTTAGTTTTCTGTTGAACAAAATCGCACACAGATAATGACGTAAAAGCTGGAAAGAGATCGAACCAACTACATTTTTGTTGTAGGAATATTGACGTAGCAAGCTCACCACAACAACTACATTCATCTAGTTGCACGACACAAAGACACAGCCCGTGTCAGCCTGGCTCTGTGGGGTGACTGTTTCCCAATTTGCTGGCAGCTTCACAGTTTTCTGCTAATTACCCAAGATTACAAATCAATACATTTTTCAAGTGTCAAGATTGGGACAAGAAAATAACTCGACCGATGACTCTCTGCTTGACCCCATGTCAGGTTATTGTGGCTGATATTTTCACAGGTCAGTGCTGCTGGCAATATTGATTGTTTTGTCTCTTCCGGAAGTCAACATTCAATGCATTTTTATATATTTAGACAAGAGCTACCATCTCAACCACCACCATAGGAGCTACCTCAGCCTTAATAGCAAAAAGACAGAAGTAATGGTAACAACAAAGAAAAAGACATCACCTCAGGGCAAAATAAAGACAAGTGGAACAATATTAAAACAGGTAAATTAATTTAAATATTTTGGAACTTTGTTAACCTCAGACGGAAGATGTACAAAAGAGGTGAGATGCAAAATGGCTCAGGCAAAAGCAGCTTTCCAAAAAATGAGAAAATACTATGCAATCCATTTTTGACAATAGAAACAAGAAAAAGTGTTCTTAAATGTTACGTAGAACCAGTCTTAACCTATGGATGCGAGTCATGGACAATAGGACACCAGACAAGAAAATCACTGGAGTCTGTAGAATTGTGGTTTTACAGAAGAATGTTGAGAATACCACGGACAGCTAAGAAGAGAAATGAAGAGGTTCTGAGAGAGGTCAAAGCAAAAAGAGAGCTAATTTCCAATATTAGGAAGAAACAATCATCATTTTTGGCCATGTAATGAGAATAGAACAACTTGAATATATTGTAACAACTGGAAAAATTGAGGGACGGAGAGATAGAGGGAAGCAAAGAGAAAAAATAACAGACAGCGTAAGAGAATGGCTTGGCAGAAGGTCAACAACAGAAATGATAAATAGCTGCCGAGATCGAAAATTGTGGAGAGACATGATCACCTACGCCACTAGGCCCGGTACTTGATGATGATGATGATGATGATGATGATGATAGGAGCTACAGAGGGCAAGACGCTAATCGCAGACTGGACTGTATGTGGTTAGCGACTCACAACTGACTGTCTTTATCTGGACAACTGTCATCAAACTTGTCTAGATCCTACTTTAAAAAAAAAAAATTATAAATTATAAACAAATGTTTATACACAATTATAATGTGGGAAAAAAACTATCATAGTTAATTTTAGACTTTAGACTTTAGAACTTTAGACTTTAGAAACTTCGACTTTAGAACTTAAGAACTTCAGGCTTTTGAACTTTAGACTGTAGACTTTAGAACTTTAGATTTTAGAACTTTATTCTTTAAAACTTTAGATTTAAACATTAGAACTGTAGAATTAAAACTTTAGACTAGAATTCAGAACTTTAGACTTTAGAACTTTAGATTTAAGATTTTAGACTTTACAATGTTGTGGTCACATCCAGCTTTGTTTAGTCGACTGTAAGCTTCTCCTAGTGATCTCTAACATCTGACATTTATCTCTAACATCAGACATTTACCTCTAACATCTGACATTTACCTCTAACATCTAACATTTACCTCTAACATCTGACATTTACCTCTAACATCTGACAGTTATCTCTAACATCTGACATTTACATCTAACATCTGACATTTACCTCTAACATCTGACATTTACCTCTAACATCTGACATTTACCTCTAACATCTGACATTTACCTCTAACATCTGACATTTACCTCTAACATCTGACATTTACCTCTAACATCTGACATTTATCTCTAACATCAGACATTTACCTCTAACATCTTACATTTACCTCTAACATCTGACATTTATCTCTAACATCAGACATTTACCTCTAACATCTGACATTTACCTCTAACATCTGACATTTACCTCTAACATCAGACAGTTATCTCTAACATCTGACATTTACCTCAAACATCTGACAGTGATCTCTAACATCTGAAATTTACCTCTAACATCTGACATTTACCTCTAACATCTGACATTTACCTCTAACATCTGACATTTACCTCTAACATCTGACATTTACCTCTAACATCTGACATTTATCTCTAACATCAGACATTTACCTCTAACATCTGACATTTACCTCTAACATCTGACATTTACCTCTAACATCTGACATTTATCTCTAACATCTGACATTTACCTCTAACATCAGACATTTATCTCTAACATCTGACATTTATCTCTAACATCTGACATTTACCTCTAACATCTAGCAGTTACCTCTAACATCAGACAGTTACCTCTAACATCTAACAGTTACCTCTAACATCTAGCAGTTACCTCTAACATCAGACAGTTACCTCTAACATCTAACAGTTACCTCTAACATCTAACAGTTACCTCTAACATCTAACAGTTACCTCTAACATCTAACAGTTACCTCTAACATCTAGCAGTTACCTCTAACATCTAACAGTTACCTCTAACATCAGACAGTTACCTCTAACATCTAACAGTTACCTCTAATATCTAGCAGTTACCTCTAACATCAGACAGTTACCTCTAACATCTAACAGTTACCTCTAACATCTAGCAGTTACCTCTAACATCTAACAGTTACCTCTAACATCAGACAGTTACCTCTAACATCTAACAGTTACCTCTAATATCTAGCAGTTACCTCTAACATCTAACAGTTATCTCTAAAATCTAGCAGTTACCTCTAACATCTGACTGTTATCTCTAAAATCTAGCAGTTACCTCTAACATCTGACAGTTATCTCTAAAATCTAGCAGTTACCTCTAACATCTGACAGTTATCTTTAAAATCTAGCAGTTACCTCTAACATCTGACAGTTATCTCTAAAATCTAGCAGTTACCTCTAACATCTGACAGTTATCTCTAAAATCTAGCAGTTACCTCTAACATCTGACAGTTATCTCTAAAATCTAGCAGTTACCTCTAACATCTGACAGTTACCTCTAACATCTAGCAGTTACCTCTAACATCAGACAGTGATCTCTAACATCTGACAGTTACCGCTAACATCAGATAGTGATCTCTTACATCTGACAGTTATCGCTAACATCAGACAGTGATCTCTAACATCTGACAGTTACTGCTAACATCAGACAGTGATCTCTAACATCTGACAGTTACTGCTAACATCAGACAGTGATATCTTACATCTGACAGTTACCGCTAACATCAGACAGTGATCTCTAACATCTGACAGTTACTGCTAACATCAGACAGTGATCTCTAACATCTGACAGTTACTGCTAACATCAGACAGTGATATCTTATATCTGACAGTTACCGCTAACATTGGGCAGTTATCTCTAACATCTGACAGTTACTGCTAACATCAGACAGTGATCTCTAACATCTGACAGTTACCGCTAACATCAGACAGTGATCTCTTACATCTGACAGTTACCGCTAACATCAGACAGTGATCTCTAACATCTGACAGTTACTGCTAACATCAGACAGTGATCTCTAACATCTGACAGTTACTGCTAACATCAGACAGTGATCTCTAACATCTGACAGTTACTGCTAACATTGGGCAGTTATCTCTAACATCTGACAGTTACCGCTAACATCAGACAGTGATCTCTAACATCTGACAGTTACTGCTAACATCAGACAGTGATCTCTAACATCTGACAGTTACTGCTAACATCAGACAGTGATCTCTAACATCTGACAGTTACCGCTAACATCTAGCAGTTACCTCTAACATCTGACAGTTACCTCTAACATCTAGCAGTTACCTCTAACATCTGACAGTTACCGCTAACATCAGACAGTGATCTCTAACATCTGACAGTTACTGCTAACATCAGACAGTGATCTCTAACATCTGACAGTTACTGCTAACATTGGGCAGTTATCTCTAACATCTGACAGTTACCGCTAACATCAGACAGTGATATCTTACATCTGACAGTTACCGCTAACATCAGACAGTGATCTCTAACATCTGACAGTTACCGCTAACATCAGACAGTGATCTCTAACATCTGACAGTTACTGCTAACATCAGACAGTGATCTCTAACATCTGACAGTTACTGCTAACATCAGACAGTGATCTCTAACATCTGACAGTTACCGCTAACATCAGACAGTGATCTCTAACATCTGACAGTTACCGCTAACATCAGACAGTGATCTCTAACATCTGACAGCTACCGCTAACATCAGACAGTGATCTCTAACATCTGACAGTTACCGCTAACATCAGACAGTGATATCTAACATCTGACAGCTACCGCTAACATCGGGCAGTTATCTCTAACATCTGACAGCTACCGCTAACATCGGGCAGTTATCTCTAACATCTGACAGTTACCGCTAACATCGGGCAGTTATCTCTAACATCTGACAGCTACCGCTAACATCAGACAGTTATCTCTAACATCTGACAGTTACCGCTAACATCAGACAGTGATATCTAACATCTGACAGTTACCGCTAACATCAGACAGTGATATCTAACATCTGACAGTTACCGCTAACATCAGACAGTGATCTCTAACATCTGACAGCTGCCGCTAACATCGGGCAGTTATCTCTAACATCTGACAGCTACCGCTAACATCGGGCAGTTATCTCTAACATCTGACAGTTACCGCTAACATCGGGCAGTTATCTCTAACATCTGACAGTTACCGCTAACATCAGACAGCTATCTCTAACATCTGACAGTTACCGCTAACATCGGGCAGTTATCTCTAACATCTGACAGTTACCGCCAACATTAGACAGTGATCTCTAACATCTGACAGTTACCGCTAACATCGGGCAGTTATCTCTAACATCTGACAGCTACTGCTAACATCAGACAGTTATCTCTAACATCTGACAGCTACCGCTAACATCAGACAGTTATCTCTAACATCTGACAGTTACCGCTAACATCAGACAGTGATCTCTAACATCTGACAGTTACCGCCAACATTAGACAGTGATCTCTAACATCTGACAGCTACCGCTAACATCGGGCAGTTATCTCTAACATCTGACAGCTACCGCTAACATCGGGCAGTTATCTCTAACATCTGACAGCTACCGCTAACATCGGGCAGTTATCTCTAACATCTGACAGCTACTGCTAACATCGGGCAGTTATCTCTAACATCTGACAGTTACCGCTAACATTGGGCAGTTATCTCTAACATCTGACAGTTACTGCTAACATCGGGCAGTTATCTCTAACATCTGACAGTTACTGCTAACATCAGACAGTGATCTCTAACATCTGATAGTTACCGCTAACATTGGGCAGTTATCTCTAACATCTGACAGTTACTGCTAACATCAGACAGTGATCTCTAACATCTGACAGTTACCGCTAACATCAGACAGTGATATCTAACATCTGACAGTTACCGCTAACATCAGACAGTGATATCTAACATCTGACAGTTACCGCTAACATCAGACAGTGATCTCTAACATCTGACAGTTACCGCTAACATCAGACAGTGATCTCTAACATCTGACAGTTACCGCTAACATCGGGCAGTTATCTCTAAACGTGTTCAGCAGCAAGCATACACCAAGATATGTGCTGGTTGTAGTAAAATTTTCACAGAAATGTCCAGTTTGAATATCCCAGTTGTTGTGCTCATACAAACAAAACACAAACAAAAAGCGGAAGCTATGAGCTGTTAAAATAACACTTATTCCAAACTAGAAAAAATAATTATGCCTTTTTTGTCCATTACATTACTTATCTTATCCATTGAGATGTATGTCTCCAAGAGTCTCTCCTTTGACACTTCTTTACTTTTTTCTTTACATTTCCTTCCTTTATTTCTCATCTTATCTGTTTAGGGACTCTTCATCTTCTGATGGATAGGACAAAAAAAGCTGATATTTGTTGTGTCCAGCGATGGCATCAAGTGCTAGATCAATGTCGAGGAACTCACTTCCATGAAACACAACTGATGGAATGTTCCACTTGTCACCTCTTCTCACTGCCGGCCATCGATCAGGGATAACTGCTTGAAATATTTTCTCATTTTGAGAAAAGCTGTTTTTGCATGTAAAAATTCATATCTTAATTGCAGTGATGCAAAATCAATAATTATTTAGACAAACACCGGTGTTGTCGGGGATCTATTTGCATTCGAATGTGGCTCTATCTACCTTTGATTTATATTCAAGTGGACACAACCACGGCAATCTCGCTCGTGTATGATCCACTATTGACGCTGAGTTGTGTGGTGTCATGTTTTAGGCGCTCTAGATAAAAGTGCCCAAACACATTGTCTACACAAACTGCATGGTAACTCCACACTGACCAAGACACACCAAATACAATGAAGTATGGGGTGATATTTCAGTGTAACAGTGAATTGTGTTGGTACTCTAGTTGAGAAAACATATTTAATGTATCTGAAAATACAAAATAAAAAACTATCTTTACGACATTGAACCATTGTCAGGGTCTGTCGGGGCAGGGGGTGGGTGCCTTATAGAACCGAAGAATAAGGGACGCTTGTACAGTGTAGTCGCGACGAGGTATTCGGATTTGAATTTTTAATTTCACACCCGATAGAAAAAAAATCTCAACCCTCCAGGGATTTAAACCCCTGTTCTACTGGTTTGAAGCCCGACGAGTTATCAGTTCGGCCACGTTGATTGTTTATGAGATTATTATTTACTTGGGCCACTTTTATTTGTTGAATGTATTTACGATGAGTAAACAAGAATAGATGTTTGAACTACAACAGCCGTACACGGAGCGGGCATGGGTAGAAAACATTGGGCCGTGAGTTTAATTTGAGGCCAGAATGGGGCAGAAAAATTCATCATCATCATGTTTCATACCGGTTGGCGTAGATGATCATGTCTTTCCACAATCTTCTATCTACAGTGCATCGTATCAGTTCTGTTGTTGATCGTTTTCCATGCCATGACACCAAGCTATCCAGTATCTTCTCTCTTTGTCTCTCTTTGATTGTATTTTACCAGTTGTAACAGAGTATTCCAACTTTCCTTTTCTCATATGCCCAAAAAATGTTGATTGTTTCTTTCTGATGTTTTTTTAGTTGCTCCCTTTTTGTGTTGGCCTCTTTGAGAATTTCCTCATTGGTCTTTTTAGCCGTCCATGGAACTTTCAACATTCTTCTGAGAAATCCCATCTCTGTGACCTCTAACGTATTTTCTTCATTTATTTCTCAACTGTCCATGATTCGCTTCCATAGATCAGAATTAGCTCTATATAGCACCAATGAACTCTCTTTCTCATTTCTATTGACATAGATTTGTTGCATAAGGCATTTTTCATTTTCTTAAATGCTATTTTGGCCTGAGCTATTCTACTTTTTATTTATGTGGTGCATCTCCCATTTGATGTTATTATTGTGCCCCAGTATTTGACGCGTTGCACTTGTTTCAGATTTGTCCTGTTTATTTTTATGCTGCATAATGCTGATGATTGTTTCTTTATTATGACCATTACTTCTGTTTTCTTACTATTCAGACTGAGACCTTTCTTGTTGCTTTCTTTTACTATTATGTCTATAATTTCTTGTAGCTCATTCTCTGTCTCTCCTATTAAGACTGTTTTATCCGCATCCGCATATATTGTTTATGACCGTTGAATTCAGTTCCTTTTATATCTTTTATTGATCTCGTAATATGTTCGCTGTAAAGTGAAAACAAATCCGGCGACAGAACACAGCCTTGTCTGACTCCTTGTTTATATATTGGAATTGTCCTGTTTGGTTGCTAATTTGTATAGCCGTTGTTTGTTGCCAGTACATGTTTTTTATATTATATATTTCAATAAAATATCACCGGCTGAAATAATGAAACGCTTGATGGAGCGAGTGATGTGGAGAGAGATGACTGCCTAGGCCAACAGGCATGGCACCTGCTGCTGCTGCTGCTGCTGCTGATGATGATGATGATGATTATGAAATATAAAAGCAGGAGAGGCCAAAAGAAGAGCAAAAGACCGCTAATTATATCTACTCTCGACGCTGAAAGGCAAATGAGGAAGGAAAGAAGCAGAAAATATTTACAAACTGTATACCACATTCCTGACCTGGGGCATTACTTGTAGGGCACTCACTGACCACACAGAGTGGGGAAACGTGCGGTTTCTTGCTATTTATGACGAGACTGAGTGCTTGACCCCCTTTTAAGAGGACGTTACATGTACAAACACAGCCACATATAACCACGAACCAGCAGAATAGATAATCTATAATTTAGCACTCCTCAATTTTTTTCTTCTCTTCAATATTTCTACGTTTTACAGTAAACTCAGATTATACATAAACTCTGCCGGTCACACAATCGTTTCCTGAAATGCTGTAAAATATCTAACAATGCAGGTGTGTTTTATTTACAACCCTGATTCCTTCATTCATCTTACTCTGAGCGAGCGCCACAAACCCCGAGAGACACAGAACCTCCGGACATCGCGGCCACTTATTTCCCTTGCATTGACATCATGTGCTGGACTAATGTCCGACTACAGCGGTTCTCAAAATGCCTGCGCCCAAAGTACACATGATGGGTGGATGCTTGGTTTGTTGGGGTCTGAATTTTCTTGTCAACCCATATCTGGAGGTCTCAAATTAACTTTAAATCTAATTTAACCACTATTATTTGGGGCCTTGTCTCAAATTAACTTGGAACGTAATTTAACCAATGTTATTTGGGGATGTGTCTCAAATTAACTTGGGACATAATTTAAACACTTTTATCCGGAGCCAGTTCTCAAATTAACTTGGAATGTAATTTAACCACTATTATTTGGGGCCTTGACTCAAATTCATCTGCAACATAATTTAACCACTTTTATCTGGAGTCATGTGCCCTGGACAGTACACACAGGTGAATGCGATCACTGTAGAACCACCCGAGAGCTGCATCCACTCCTGCCGCAGACACTGTCTGTCAATCTTCTGTAGCATACTTTGTGAGTCAGTCACCAAAACTGCGTGATCCACGTTCTGTGTTACCAACTACGATAGTCAGTCACCAAGACTGCATGATCCACGTTCTGTGTAACCAACCATGAGAGTCAGTCACCAAGACTGCATGATCCACGTTCTGTGTAACCAACCATGAGAGTCAGTCACCAAGACTGCATGATCTATGTTCTGTGTAACCAACCATGAGAGTCAGTCACTAAGACTGAATGATCCACGTTCTGTGTAACCAACCATGAGAGTCAGTCACCAAGACAACATGATCCACGTTCTGTGTAACCAACCATGAGAGTCAGTCACCAAGACTGCACGATCTATGTTCTGTGTAACCAACCATGAGAGTCAGTCACCAAGACTGCATGATCTATGTTCTGTGTAACCAACCATGAGAGTCAGTCATGAAGACTGCATGATCCACGTTCTGTGTAACCAACCATGAGAGTCAGTCACCAAGACTGTGTGATCCACGTTCTGTGTAACCAACCATGAGAGTCAGTCACCAAGACCGCATGATCTATGTTCTGTGTAACCAACCATGAGAGTCAGTCATGAAGACTGCATGATCCACGTTCTGTGTAACCAACCATGAGAGTCAGTCACCAAGACAACATGATCCACGTTCTGTGTAACCAACCATGTTATCACCACCGTTGCTGCTTATTTTTCTCCATTCTCATGCTGGACACCTTAATGCTACACTTGCTAGATTCCCTTGGTGTGCCACAAAACCCCAACCCCTGCGCTGTCCGCGGGATACAGAACCATCCGTGTATGTGGCGGGATCCTGAGGTGACGTCACATGGATTCCCTTATTACGGTCTCAGTATCTCCATCAGCCCTGTTACGTCACTCCGTGCCAAGCTGAATGATTAATTTCGTTAGCCTCTTTTTCCCTGCTGTTACTTCTATCCAATCCTTGCCAGCCCTAATGTCATTCAGACCAAGCACTATTCATATGGACTCCGCCTCAGCGATCCAGGATGTTCCATGCACCTACTCTTGGTCGCACCCAATTCTGAATGCAAGACAAGATTGATGTCCCTTAACACGTTCAAATAAGCCCGGACCTGAACAGATCTATGTCGCACTGTAATGCTCGGTAAGTCAAGTATAAAGCTCATTTAAATGTTAGATGTATCTATGGTGTATCCGAGAACTGCACGCAGGACCATATTCTGAACCTTTTTCAACCTCGCGATCTGAGTTGACAAGAGAGTGAGCATACACAAACCATAAACCAGTACTGAGAGCACCACAGCCTACAAGAGAGAGTGAGGACACACAAACCATAAACCAGTATTGAGAGTGCCACAGCCTACAAGAGAGAGTGAGGACACACAAACCATAAACCAGTACTGAGAGAGCCACAGCCTACAAGAGAGAGTGAGGACACACAAACCATAAACCAGTACTGAGAGAGCCACAGCCTACAAGAGAGAGTGAGGACACACAAACCATAAACCAGTACTGAGAGTGCCACAGCCTACAAGAGAGAGTGAGGACACACAAACCATAAACCAGTACTGAGAGAGCCACAGCCTACATGTGAGAGTGAGGACACACAAACCATAATCCAGTATTGAGAGCACCACAGCCTACATGTGAGAGTGAGGACACACAAACCATAATCCAGTATTGAGAGCACCACAGCCTACATGTGAGAGTGAGGACACACAAACCATAATCCAGTATTGAGAGCACCACAGCCTACATGTGAGAGTGAGGACACACAAACCATAATCCAGTATTGAGAGCACCACAGCCTACATGTGAGAGTGAGGACACACAAACCATAATCCAGTATTGAGAGCACCACAGCCTACATGTGAGAGTGAGGACACACAAACCATAATCCAGTACTGAGAGTAGCACAGCCTACATGTGAGAGTGAGGACACACAAAACATAATCCAGTACTGAGAGTAGCACAGCCTACATGAGAGAGAATAGTAACGGTTGCTGGATGTTCGTCCTGGCCATGAACTTGATCGTGCTGACCCCTCTCCTTGACATTGACCACATATAGATTGTAAGAAAGAGAACTATGAAACGCTATTCCCAAATACTGAATGGTCGGACTCCTCACGATGGTTGCACCATTGTAGTTTATGACTGGGGGGGGGGGTGTCTTGAACTATTCTGTTGTTTAGCCAACACCGCATTACAGAAGTTTGGTTTCATGAGTGCTTTGTTGTAATCGCATCAAATGGTTATCTTAGTAACACCATAACAGTGCAAGTCTCTACACTGAACATTCAACCTCATGACCACTTCTATCGCACTTCCCAAGTGATTTGGAAGTTCTAGATGGTTTTGGAGAATAAAGGTCACATAACACGTGCAGTCGACAAGAAGTGTACAGGTTTGAATTGATGTTCAACAACAATAGACACATATCAATATATGTTAACCTTTCTGTGATGTGCAACAATAGACACATATCAATATATGTTAACCTTTCTGTGATGTGCAACAATAGACACATATCAATATATGTTAACCTCTCTGTGATGTTAGTCTGTGTTTCTTTATTTTAAAAAAATAAACCAGCATAATTTTGTCTACGAGATGAACCGCTGTGTTTGTTTGTTTGTCAGAAATCTAAATTGTGCCTTTTTTACGTGGTCCCATCAACACAGTAGTCTAACAGGTTTCATCAACAATGTCATCTTCTGTCTCATCACTCAAGTCTCGTCTACATATTTAGGCCTACACAGACCAGGTTGCTCACAATGAATAGTTTCAGAACTTCTTGTTTGGCAGTTTTTTTTTTTAAAGGTCGCAAATTACACACAGTAAAAACATATATGTATTGTATATATCAATATTGTATATATATATGGTCATCGTAATGGTTCCCTAGACCGGCCGTGCGCAAATCTTACGGTCTGCTGTTTGATGTGCTACGGGGAAAATGTGATGACTGACTGTGTATCTATATATTCGAAATTGGAGTCATCAACGATGGCCTAACATCATCAAGTGCTACGACGATCATCATTTTCGGGAGGACGTGAACTTCCATGGTATATGGTGGATAGGCGGCAGGAACCATTGAAGGCTATGTCTGAAAAGTGTTCCTTGTTGCAGTTTCCTCATATTCCAAGTCCGGCTTGTTGCAGGAGCTACTGAGTTAAGTGCTCTGTGCACACCGTGAGCTGTGTGTCTCATCCGTTTTGATCCTGTTTCGATATCCCGCTTGTTTACGATGAATGATGATATCGTATGACAGGCAACAGTTGGCTGTGTTCACTTTATGTGCGGTTTCGCCGTATGTCTTTTCGCGTGTGCTGAGACTGTTACGATGGTGACTACAGTTACCTTTCTTTATTTGGGAGATGAGTTAGTAATTCGGATGATTCCAGTGGCACGGGCGGTTGAGCAATTATGGATTTTAATTCGTTTGTAGTGATACCGGGGCCTTCCATAACCATAACGAACAGTTTCAGAAAGAAATATTCTCCGTTCGTTCTTTCTTCTCAATGCCACATCAAACAGTTTTCATTCAAAGTTTCCAAGTATGTCAACTCACTTTAAACTTGTTCACTTGCCTCGCAGACTCTGTTTCACCTAATTCGCTTGTAATGTCTGTGTGTTACAGCTCATTCACTTATCATTTCTGTGTGTGTTTCAGCTCATTCACTTATCATTTATGTGTGTGTTTCAGCTCATTCACTTACCATTTCTGTGTGTGTTTCAGCTCATTCACTTATCATTTCTATGTGTGTTTCAGCTCATTCACTTATCATGTGTGTGTGTGTTACAGCTCATTCACTTACCATTTCTGTGTGTGTTTCAGCTCATTCACTTATCATTTCTGTGTGTGTTTCAGCTTTTTCACTTACCATTTCTGTGTGTGTTACAGCTCATTCACTTATCATTTATGTGTGTGTTTCAGCTCATTCACTTATCATTTCTGTGTGTGTTTCAGCTTTTTCACTTACCATTTCTGTGTGTGTTTCAGCTCATTCACTTACCATTTCTGTGTGTGTTTCAGCTCATTCACTTATCATTTATGTGTGTGTTTCAGCTCATTCACTCATCATTTATGTGTGTGTGTTTCAGCTCATTCACTTATCATTCATGTGTGTGTTTCAGCTCATTCACTTATCATTTATGTGTGTGTTTCTTCCCCCAAAACAACGATACGTAGCTACCAAAGATTTGTGAGAAGTGTTAGAACAATCCCCTTATTTCTAGCCGTTGTGCTCTAGTATTGTTGATACGTTTGAGAACTTCTATCTCCAGCCCGAACAATGCATGCCATGTTGCTGGACCACAAGTTGAGGAACTCTCTCTCTGCCTATGCAAGAAAAGAATCGTTTCAAGGCAAACATTGATCACAATCTAGAAAGTCTGCCATTCCTGATATGACACAATGTCACATGATTTGCTTTGATCTTTTCTAATGTCAAAAACTTTCAAATGACATTTAAAACATTAGGGCACTTTGACATATATCGTCATCATCATTATCATGTTCAATGAGGTGCAATGAAATCAACACCAAAATTGGAGATGGAGAAATTGTGGAGGATACCAGCGCTGAGAGAATGGAGGGACACAAAGGTGCTGATACAGGCAGAAAAATTGTCAGGCATGCCGAGACAACCAATGAAGGACCGATTCCAAAATCTTGCATTGGTACGACTTAAGAGAAGCAGTTGTATCCACCAAGCCAAGCGTACCTGTAGACAAACACCAGACATGCCAAGAGTTGTTAAACCCCTACTGCCCATACCAGAACCGACTTCCTGGCTAGAGGAATGCCGACTGCCATTACAAATATGGACATAAGTGAAAGGAATACTTGACAAGGAGGAACAGATAAAGTATACAGCGTAAAACAATCCCTCTCAGTTTCCTGGATGAAGAATACCCACAAGATGGATTCGTGTGTACACAGATGGATCAGCACAGAATGCAGTAAAGAAAGGGGGAGCAGGTGCATATATAGAGTACCCAAATAACACTAGGGATATGAATAAAATAGCAACAGGGAAATATTGTCACAATTATGATGCTGAAATCCAAGCAATAAAGTTTGCAATAGAAAAACGACTGAACAGTAATCTTAGCCCACAGCCTGTAGTGTTTTTGACAGATGCAAGATCAGTACTCCAGGCACTAAAATTCAGAAAATTACCACATCTGCAGACCTTATCGAATAAACTCTGCAACCACCACAGGGTTGCCCTGCATTTGATCCCATCTCACTGTGGAATACCAGGAAGCGAGAGTGCAGATCAGCTGGCAAAGGAAAGCGTCACAGGTACACAACCAGATGCACCAGTTACATACCTTCAGAAGAAACAGATAATCAAATCAATCAGAGGACAACAAGCCCCAAATCAAGATGACTTTCATAATATGAATAGATATGAACAAGTTATCATTATACGCCTCAGAACAGGACACAATCGACTCCATAGTCACATGTATACAAAATTCAAGATCGGCACCTCAACTGCTTGTACATGTGGACAGGCACCCCAGACTGCTGAACACATACTTCAAGACTGCACTGAATATAGTAGACTGAGGAAAATCCATTGGCCCTTAGATACAACACTACAGACAAAACTATATGGGCCACTGCAAGAATTACAAAAGACAGTAAGATTTATACAGGAAACGACATTGCAGATATAGACAATACTTCAGGCGAACGAAAGATAGATAGATAACCATGTACCATATCGTAGGCAGTCATGTCCTTCTACAATCTTCTATCAATACTGCATCGTATCAATTCTGAAATTGACTGTTTTCCAAGCCATGACACCTAACTATCCAGTATTTTCTCTCTTTGTCCACCGCGATCTCTCTTTCCCTGTATTTTGCCAGTTGTAACCAACTACTGAAGGGAGGTCAAAAAGTAATGCACACCAATTTTTTTCTCGGAAACTATTCGGGCAAAATGTGTGAAATTTTCACAGATTGTAGCTGAACATCCCCTTTACACGACCTATTTTTCAACATAATCTCCGTCCAAGCGTATTGCCTTACGCCAACGCGAAACTAGGTCATGAATGCCTCGTTTGTACCAAGTTTTGTCCTGCTCGCGTAGCCATTTTTTAACTGCACGGATCACATCCTCATCATTGTCAAAGTGTTTCCCACGCAGGAATTTTTTGAGTGGTCCAAACAGATGGAAATCTGAGGGAGCCAGATCAGGGCTGTAAGGAGGATGGGGCAGTACAGTCCAACCAAATTTGTTGATTGCTTCCCGTGTTACCAGACTTGTGTGAGGGCGTGCATTGTCATGTTGAAGCAACAAATCTGCAGATGGCTTATTAGGCCGAACTCTGTGGAACGGATTTTTGAGTTTTGTCAGTGTATTGATGTAAGCTGTCGAGTTGATTGTCTCACCTCTTGTCATTACATTAACAAGAATCACACCATCAATGTTCCAGAAGACAGTGATCATCACCTTTCCGGCTGATGGAGATGTTTTGAATTTTTTTCTTTTTGATGACTGCGGATGATGCCATTCCATTGACTGCATTTTTGTTTCAGGCTCATAATAATGTGCCCACGTTTCGTCACCGGTAACAAACAAAAACATTTCTCCTTCAACACCGAAACGCTCCAACAATTCAGAACAGAATGTTTTCCTTTGAACTCTGTGATCATTTGTTAGGCACCGAGGAACCCATCGAGCGCAAATCTTTGAATATCCGAGAGTTTTAAAAATTGCGATTGCACTTCCCTTGCTGACTGTAAGCTGCAATGCCAATTGCTGACTAGTGATACGCCTATCCTTACGAATAATGGCATCAGCCCGGTTTAACATGTCTGTGCTGGTAGCCGAGGCAACACGTCCAGAACGCGGTAAATCATGCAGCTCCACTCGTACACTTTCTGCAGCTTTAATTCTCTGAACCCAGCGACTAACTGTGCTCCTATCGACTGCAGAACATTTGTACACTGCACACAGTCGTTTATGAATGTTTGCCACAGTTTCTTTTTCCGCAACCAGAAATTCTATGACAATTCGCTGTTTGTAACGGACATTGTTGACAAGCTCCATTTTAACGGTTCATAGATTGCGTAATATTTATCAGAATGCTGTGCAATTTGGTGCACATAATTGGAACATGTCATATTCCAAGTGTGCAAAATTTCATATTCCTATCTTTATTATTAGCCGAGAAAAAAATTGGTGTGCATTACTTTTTGACCTCCCTACGTATTTCAACTTTCCTCTTCTCATGATGTGTCCGAAAAATGTCGATTGTTTTTTTTCGCGATGTTTTTTATGAGCTCCCTTTTTGTGTTGGCCTTTTTGAGAATGTCCTCGTTGGTCTTTTTAGCTGTCCAGGGAACTGTCAACATTCTTCTGAGAAATCCCATCTCTGTGGTCTATAAGCGTCTTTCCATCTGTTTCTCTTCTGTCCATGATTTGCTTCCATAAGTCAGAATTGATTCTCTATAGCACTGATGAACTCTCTTTCTCACTTCTATGGACATTGACTTGTTGCACAGGCCATTTTTATTTCCAAAAATACTATTTTGACCTGAGCTTAACAGTCCCTTATTTCTGTGGTGCACGTGACGTTGACATATACAGCAATGACGTTTCTTAATTTGAAAGCGATCAACACTTTCTGGAACTGTCCAGATTGTTCTCAGGTTATCAATCTCAAGTACTCAATTTGGGAACCCGTGAACAACGGGTAGAGCGGAGACCAAGCTAAAGTTTCCAATTGCCGATGTGTTTTGCCGTTCTGTAGCCAAATCTATAACAATCTTTTGAAGCAGACGATCTCAGTAGAATAGCTTTCCGGGTTTTTGGCTTCAGCGCACATTGTTTCTGATTCATGATCAATTGATCATGGCGTTGTTGCTAATGGCAACTGAAGTCTTTCATTTTTTTTCGATTATTTACGCCCTCATTTTGTTAATTTTTGTGTTATTCATTCTTTGTGGTTATTTTTATTCATTTTAACAGCTCGGACGTTATTTAAATGCATCAACAAGTTAATCGAATGGCGGTTTGTTTGTTTGTTTCTTTTGGCTCTCACTCATTGATGCCAGCGATTGTGACGTTTTGGCGATTCGTTCAGCCTTCTGGGATATCTTTGATGCCACAGATCATTCAGGAGTAGGCGTTAAATAAGCGTAGGTTATGACTAGGCTCAGCTTGTCCATTATATCATCGTGAGATACAATAATTATGTTGGACACCTGTCATGATAAGGGAGTTATTGAAAATTAGATTTTGGAAGAAAAATGATATATACCTGTTATGATAAGGGAGATAATGGGAACTAGACTTTACAAGAGGAATGAGAAATGATATATACCTGTTATGATAAGGGAGATATGGGAAATTAGATTTTAGAAGATGAATGATGTATACCTGTTATGATAAGGGAGATGACATCTTCTTCTGCAGCGTTCACCCAACAGCTAGTCTTCCTCATCTTCCCTACTTAACGGACATGAATGACTGTAGCTGCGCTTTGTTGTCATTTACAACAATGTCGATATTTTTATTATCTCGACCTCTTTGATTCTACCACCAAAGCTACATGTTCGAGTCCCGGGTTTGCTTTTCTTCTTTAATTCTTGGCCAATCTGTTTAGTCTGCCTTCACCGATGAGATCTTAAGAGATCTGAAGGGTTTCGATCAGGTTTGGTTCACTGATTTTAACGTAAAAGTCAGCTATGAGTCTCTGACCACTTTAGGCCAGGTGTTCGGCAGTGGCGATGTCTAAAATAGACTGGGTAGAGGAGGTTACTCCCAAATAGATTATGTGAGAATTGCTACTGATACCGTCTATTTGTATTCTCCACAAAATGTAATCTTGGAGTCAGTGAGATGTATATTTGTTTTACATGAGATCACAAAATGTAACTTTGGAGTCAGTGAGATGTATATTTGTTTTACATGAGATCACAAAATGTAACTTTGGAGTCAGTGAGATGTATCTGTGTTTTACATGAGATCACAAAATGTAACTTTGGAGTCAATGAAACGTGGCTATGTCTTCTGGGAGATAGCATCTTATGCTCAGCGAGCATGTAAGTAAAAAAAAGTACCCCCCGTCACGCCAAGTGGCGTATAGGGAAATATGGTGTTAGTGACCCTATATTTTACAGACCTTCAGCACATGATTTTTGGTGTAATGTGGTCGGTATTACGCCCGTGCTGCTTTACTTTCCCAGAAAAAATCCGGTACCCATTTAAGGCTGGGTGAACCCGGAGCCGTCGGTTGGGATCGAACCCTACCCCTTGTCCGTAGTAGTCCAGTTCACTAACCACTGAGCTATCGCGGCTCCCACTAATTTTTAGGGAATTAGTAAAACCCAGGTGTCCTCGCCAGGGTACGAACCCCGGCTGTTGCCGTGGTAAGCCAACCGCCTATCGATTGCGCTAACCGGACACCCTTCAGCGAGCATGTGTTTTCTACAAATGTAAGTCAGCCTAGATAACTCTGAACATGGAATCCACTATTGACCCCAGTGTTAACTCTGAACATAAACAAAATCCATCTTAACGGTAATTGCCCATTTCTGGGGGGTCTGTTATGAAGGGAGAACTTATAGGTCCGGAGAATAAAGGCCGCTTGTTCAGTGCAGTCGCCCCGAGGTGTTCAGTGCGAGTTATTATTCCAGCACAGATAGAAAAACAACAGTTGATCGTTAACGAGATTCGAATCTCGATGTTGCTGGTTGTGAGCCTGACACGTTATCGATTTGGTCACCCGCTCTCCTACGTTAGGATCCACTATAGACCGAGACCCGTCTAAGCTGATACCAGAAAGTCAACGATGCTCATATTATATATACCCAGAACACACTTTCCTTTTCCACCAGTTTCACTTTTTTTTTTTCATGTAACGTCTTTTACAGTTATGTTTTTTCTCGACTGTTTCTTTGTTCGCACTCTGTAATTTCTTTCTTTCTTTCTTTTTCTTTCTTTCTTTCTTTCTTTCTTTCTTTTTTTTCTTTCTTTCTTTCTTTCTTTCTTTCTTTCTTTCTTTCATTCTTTTACTTTATTTCTTTCTTTTTTTCGTTCGTTCTTTCTTTCTTTCTTTTTTATTTCATTCTTTCTTCCTTACTTTCTTTCTTCCTTCCTTTTTTCTATCTTCCTTATTTTCTTTCTTTCTTTCTTTTTTCTTTATTTCCTTCTTTTTTTGAATCTGGAATCTAATTCGGTTTTACATATAGTTATGGAAGGCCCGGTATCATTACAAACGAATTAAAATCCATAATTTCTCAACCGCCCGTGCTAGTGGAAGCATCCGAATTAACATCTCATCTCCCAAACAAATAAAGGTAGCTGTAGTCCCCATTATAGCAGTCTCAGCACACGCCAAAAGACATAAGGTGGAACCGCACAGAAAGTGAACACAACCGTCTGCTCCCTGTCATACGATATCATCATTCATCGTAAACAATCGGAATATTGAAACATGTTTAAAACGGATGAAACACACAGCTCACGGTGTGCACAGAGCACTTAACTCAGTAGCTCCTGCAACAAGCCGGACTTGGAATATGAGGAAACTGCAACAAGGAACACTTTTCAGAAATAGCCTTTAATGGTTCCTGCCGCCTATCCACCATATTCACTGGAAGTTCACGTCCTCCAGTAAATGATGATCGTCATATTTTTTTAAAAATGTATAACGCTTGATGATGTTAGGACATCGTTTTTGACTCCAAATCCGAACATTTGACACACAATTAGACATCGGATTATCCCTGTCGCACATCAAACAACAATTTTGAATATACATCTATCAAAGTATATGTAAACTAATGTAATATGTATTAGTGTACCTTGATAATGGTAACCAACGTTCCGATGACCTGATTTAATAAGTTGGAAGATCTCAACGCTGATCCCAAACCCTGCAACACACGACAGGGAACAGGAGACACTTCTCGAAAGCAGATTTAGTAATAATGCTGTTTATAGTTACTACCATTTATTCCAGTTATTCCCAGTTTGAAAGAAACGAAAATGGGACCAGGTCCCTGGCGTGCAGACTGCCCTTTTCGACAATTTATCGAAGGTTTTTCGTGCCCGTTTGAACACGACATTAATTCGCTTTCATGTAACTTCGACAAAACTATCCGCCTGTTTCTATTTACGTTCACATCGTTTCCGCTGAGTTTCTTTCAACAAAATACGTCAAAAAATGTTTTGCTATCAGCTGAAATAACCAGCACGAACTCCGTTGCACTCGTTGTCATACCTTACGATAATGCTAGGACCCATTTTATTGATCTCATGAGCGCAGTAATGTTAGCAAGCCAATCTGCAAATGATGGTAGGACCGCTATGTCATTTCCGTCATTTTGTGTTGTAACAAGGCCGATAATTGAAACCGACATATGACGACACGGCCCTTTTTTATGATGTAATAACATTCAGTTACGATCGGCTGACATGTGAGCAGAAAGCAAACATGACGGACCTTACATGCAGGTCCATGAACGGTACCCATCAGGATAGCTGAGGTTTGGCATGATTTGATTCTCTGACACTTTAACTTGAACTCAGTCAGCACGAAATCAACCTAAGAAGGAATGACATGGTCTACAAGTCAGTTCAGATCTACAAACATTACAACTCATCTATAGTGTCATAGGTCAGATCTACAAACATTACAACTCATCTCTAGTGTATTAGGTCAGATCTACACACATTACAACCCATCTCTAGTGTCATAGATCAGATCTACAAACCTTACAACTCATCTCTAGTGTATTAGGTCAGATCTACAAACATTACAACCCTCTCTAGTGTCATAGATCAGATCTACAAACATTACAAATCATCAATACTGTCATAGGTCAGATCTACAAACATTACAACTCATCTCTAGTGTAATAGGTCAGATCTACAAACATTACAACCCATCTCTAGTGTCATAGGTCAGATCTACAAGCATTACAAACCATTTCTAGTGTCATAGGTCAGATCTACAAATCATACCTAATGTCATAGGTCAGGTCTATTAACATTACAAACCATCTCTTGTGACATAGGTCAGGGCTATAAACATTACAAACCATCTCTTGTGTCATAGGTCAGGTCTATAAACATTACAAACCATCTCTTGTGACATAGGTCAGGGCTATAAACATTACAAACCATCTCTTGTGACATAGGTCAGGTCTATAAACATTACAAACCATCTCTTGTGACATAGGTCAGGTCTATAAACATTACAAACCATATCTTGTGTCGTAGGTCAGGTCTACAAGCACAGATGATACGCAATCAGAAGATAGAAACGTAAATAACGCCAAAATGTAACACCAGCTTTGTAGAAAAATTGTATTGATGTGACGCTCAAAGCTGTAAGGCAAATGTGGAACGAGAGAAGACGATCCTTTCTGCTGTCCATAAAATCAAGGCACTGATTTGCTTAATTGGCCAGGACAAAACCGATAGGAGAGATGCCGATAGCAGGAGATATCAATGGAACAGAATGACAGCCGGTATCAAGGACACACGAATTAGGGAGTAATCTCATGGGTGGCACAAACAAAACAGACAAAGACGATGACAACTTTTGAAACGATCATCAAAGGCAGAGAGAATAGATTGTTTTTGATGAGATTTACAAATTGGCAGAAAATCATCGTGGCTCTGGGCAGGCAGTGCACAATTTGATGTGATTATAGTCATTGCAATTACCCCAAAAATCATGTGCCGAAGGTCTGTAAAATTTATGGTCACTAACACCATATTCCCTAAACGCCACTTGGCGTGACGGGGGTACTTTACTTTTTTGTTATAGTCATTGCAGCGTGTGAGATGCCCACAAAGAACATCTATAGAAGATCTGCTTTTCTTTGTGTTGTTTTTGGCCCGAGCTCTGATTTCATCTTCCTGTGCTTGTTGCTGACGAGTCTATTGTGACCTCTGACAACAAGATGGTCAGTGTTTTAGTCTTTTTTATTTACTTGTTTAGACTTACCCCCTTCTGACAAATGATGTCAGTAAATTAAATGTTGTCTTCTTATACACAATGTAGACCTGTCCGACTGTGTTGAATGTCCATCAGTAAATTTGTGTTAGAGTTGAAACAAGAATTAGACCTACTCGACTGTGTTGAATGTCCTGTAAACTTCTAAAAAAACGTTTGTCCGTGAAAATCTTCACCACCAGAGATACAAGAAATCTCAAGTACCTGTTTTAACGCCCATAGACACGGATCTCGGTGCTTGGCTGCTAGCACAAAGGAGGAGACGTCATCACAGCAGATAAGCTGTTCAGTTGTTGATAACTCGCTCTCAGTCCATCAATGCGAACAGACCCACTAAATCTGCCCAACTCTATTTTGATTATCTCCAGCTCCCCTGACCTCACGGCTGTTTATCATGGATACGTTTGTTGATTTGCTTATCTGTGTCTTTCTAATAAGATAAAGTGCATACACTTCTTTTATTATATTCTCAGGCTGATTAAAAGAAGCTCTATCTTAACATTTATTAAATTTTTTGGTTAAAAATTAGTTCTTGCATCTCCCCAAACTCTCAGATTTACTTATCTTGTATCTTTTTGTTACCAGCATTCACTGCACAATCTTTTATGCAGAAATACTGGTATTTATCTGAGCTAACCATTTTACGTTTTGTGTAGGATGTCACAAATTGAAACCACCCCAATCATATATCCATTTTAAGAATGAGAGGAATGTACTAGGGCTCTGGATATCTTCATCCACGACTGCTCCAATATTTTCAAGGCTTGAACTAAAACGCCACTTTGAGATGAAGCAGCTGTGCCCTACTCCTTGTGTGTTTCTGTCGTAGACTGGCAGTAAGACAAGACAGGGCCTAGCCAGGATTATGTGATTGCAGCTGATAGTGTAGTTCTGACAGATGCCATGTTGTATGTTGGGTCATATGTATCACTGAACGCAGTTGCAGTGACGATAATCAAATCCTGATTGTCTAGATCGTGCCCTTACCTCTATTGACCGTTGATTGTAACCGAGTATTCCGTGCAGGCCAACCGTTGTATACCTTGTTGGGAACTGCCTGGTCGTAGTTTAACAAGGTCGCCCGTGGGTCGTGACGTCGGTAAACACCAATATATCACTTGTTTTGTTTTTCTCTATCTCAGGAATCTTTTGTCTGTTAATCCACAGCCAACTTCATACTTAAGCCTGCGTGCTGATAGGCAATTCCCGGAAAACCTGCAACTAACATGACGTTCTCAGCTTCCCAGGTTAGGGTGGTTGTAGGTAGAGTGACGTCAGCAGTGGTTTAACTTCTACAGCTGAAAACATCATACCAGTCGTTGGATTTCATGTTTGATTTTATGTCTGCGGGTCTTAGTAAATCTATATTTGGCTGTTTTTGATCTCTCTAATGCGTCTTTTCTCTGTTGATGTTTCTAATGCGTCTTTTCTCTGTTGATGTTTCTAATGCGTCTTTTTTCTGTTGATGTTTCTAATGCATCTTTTTTCTGTTGATGTTTCTATTGCGTCTTTTCTCTGTTGATGTTTCTAATGCGTCTTTTCTCTGTTGATGTTTCTAATGCGTCTTTTCTCTGTTGACGTTTCTAATGCGTCTTTTCTCTGTTGACGTTTCTAATGCGTCTTTTCTCTGTTGATGTTTCTAATGCGTCTTTTCTCTGTTGACGTTTCAAATGCGTCTTTTCTCTGTTGATGTTTCTAATGCGTCTTTTCTCTGTTGATGTTTCTAATGCGTCTTTTCTCTGTTGATGTTTCTAATGCGTCTTTTCTCTGTTGATGTTTCTAATGCGTCTTTTCTCTGTTGATGTTTCTAATGCGTCTTTTCTCTGTTGATGTTTCTAATGCATCTTTTTCTGCTGATCTCTCTAATGAGTCTTTTCTCTGTTGATCTCTCTAATGAGTATTTTCACTGTTGATCTCTGAGTCTTTTCTCTGTTGATCTCTCTAATGAGTATTTTCACTGTTGATCACTGAGTCTTTTCTCTGTTGATCTCTCTAATGAGTATTTTCACTGTTGATCTCTGAGTCTTTTCTCTGTTGATCTCAAATGCGTCTTTTGAACAACTCTCTTCTCAGCTCTCGAATACAGTCGACTGTGAGATACCAGTGTAACACACACACAACATACATCCAATTGAACGGAATGACCGAAGCAGTTACTCTCCAAGAGAGCGGTAAAAAGACTCAAAAAGAAGATTCTTCAGATGGCGACCCGCAGACTGTAACAATAATTTAATAATAAACTTAAAAACAAGGGAAGATAACCATGATAGTTGAGTGTTAACTGAGAATAGGTTGCCCAGTCAGCATGTGACAAGTAGTTACAGATAGTAACCTTGTTCCATTAAGTGACCGGTAGATTAAAGGGAGCGTAGCTTGATTACAATGGATGGATAATAATGGGGACGTAACTGATCGTGAACTTATGGGACGGGGGGGGGGGGGGGCGTAGCTAGCAGAGACATCCATGCGGCAACAAATGGATAAGCCATTTTTGTTTGAGAAAGCTAGGTCATCAGAACATAGGGCGAGCAGCTGGGAACACATTAATTCACCCTTTCTCTTCCCCCCCCCCCACCCTTAGCACAGATTCAGCCGTTCAGTTCGCCCAGGATCGGCTTAGACACTAGGGAGGGATAGATTAGAAAACTGTAGGCAGTGACAGTAGACGTCCCGATTTTTCCGGGACAGTCCCGATATTTTACTGTTTTTTCAACCTTTGTCCCGGATTTGTAACTGTCCCGAATTTGTCCCGATTTTGGCTGATTTTTTAGCTTTTACCCCGGATTTGTTAAAATACATTAGGGACACACACGTTTAACAATTTTACCAATATGGTAAACGTCTCCTCGACCTAAAAATATACAATTATTCCGTTGTGGTGTAGAAAATGTTTACAAAGTTCAACCGACTGTTCATTTGGCAAAACAGTAGCCGTCAAACGAGTTTTAAATCTTGTATACTGAAACTGAAACTCAACAAGTAGCATCTTTGCGGCAACGACATTTCATATTCTTGTATATTCATTATGTTACTTTCGTTTACCGACGAACGAATTCTTGTTATTATGTTGTTTACTAATAGAGGTTATTGCATTCATAGGATTTTATTGACACTGTGTGGCTATAAGCTACCCTTTAAATTTGTTCAAATATTCTGTATCACGTAACTTTGATAAAACACTGAATCTGTAATGGGGAAAATGAGAGAGAGATGGGGAGAGATGGAGAGGAAACGAGATTCGACGTGAAGAAGAATGCTGTTTGGAACCTGCAAGTTATTGATACATTATTAACCTGACCTGTATAAAAGGAACACACTTCAAGATAAAACATTTCCTCGATTTGATACAACCTAATCACCCTTTATATTGGACTAACTGTGGCAGACATTTTTAACAATTTAAAAAAATTTTTAAAATTTAATGTTAATTTTAAAAATATGTTTTATTTATGTTATATATGTTTTTGCTATATTAATGTTTTTTTTTATTTATATTTTTGTATTTAAAAATATAAAAAAAAAATTTGTTATATATAATTTTAAAAATATGTTTTCCATTTTTAAAAATTAATTTTTTATTTATATAATTTTTTTTATTTTTTAAATATTTTTAAAAACTAATAATTTATTTATATCATTTAAAAATACTTTTTAAAATTAATTTTTAATTTATATATTTTTTTTATTTTAAAAATATTTTTTAAAATGTTGGAAAGCTTTCTTTTGCCTGAGTCATTCTGCACCTCACCTCTGTTGTACAACTACCATCTGAGGTTAACAAAGGTCCCAAATATTTAAATTCATTTTCCTGTTTTAATATTGTTCCACTTGGTTTTATTTTGCACTGGGATGATGTCTTTTTCTTTGTTGTTACCATTACTTATGTCTGCATTCCAGGCATGCCCCTTATGGATCTTAAAATAATCTCACTGTAGATATTAAATAAATCTGGCGACAGTACACAACCTTGCCTAACACCCTGTTTTTTGTTGTTGAAGCATTCCCAATAGGTTTTCCAGTTCTTATGGCCGCTGTTTGTTGCCAGTACATGTTCTTTATTATTCTTAGATTTTTGCTGTCTATGTTTATGCTTTCTAAAATTTTGATTATTTCTTGGTGCTTTACTTTGTCAAATGCCTTGGTGTAATCTATGAAACATAGGTATAGATCTGTTTTCACCTCTATGGCTCTTTCTACTAAAGATCTTATGATATAAATGGCATCGCTTGTTCCGTTACCTCCAACAAAACCACACTGTTCATCGCTAATTTCTCTCCTGATTTTGAGTTTCGCACTCTTCGCATGATGATTCTTAGTAATATCTTAGTCATGTGACTCATAAGGCTTATTGTGCGATGATCATCGCATTCAATCGCACCAGATTTCTTTGGTAGGGCTATGAATATTGATTTGAGCAGGTCGTCTGGTATATATCCGGTGTTGCAGATGTCATTCAATATTTTTGTTATTATTTCTATTCCAAAATCACCAATGGCTTCAATCTCTTCTTTAGTTATATTATCTGGTCTAGGAGCTTTTCCTGCTTTCATATTGCGCAAGGCGTTTTCACTTCTTCTTTGAGTATTTCTGATCCTTCTTCATTATCCTTAATATTTACTTCTGTTCGTTCATCATTATAAAGATCTTTAATGTATTCTGTCCATCGTTCCCTTATGTTTTCTTGATCAATCAACAGTTCTCCTTCCTTTGATCTTAAACATTCAGTTTTTGATTGCGTTTTTCTTTCTGTTACTTCTTCAATTTGTTTGTATATAGCTTTGGCATCTCCTTTTTGTTGCATTTTATTCCTTTTGCATCTCTGTTTTAGCCGTTTCTTCTGCTTCATTACATTTTATTACAATTTCTTTATTTAATCTCTTAATCATCTTTATTTTCTTTATTTCTTACTCTTGTATCCATTAGCTGCAAAATATCACCTGTCATCAATTTCTTTCTTGAATTTGTCCTCACGGGTGGTATGTACTCTTTTTATGTTTGTTGCATTGATCCTTTTAGCATTTCCCACTGTTCATCAATGCTTTGCATCTTCTCTATTACATTGTACCGGTTCTGAATTGTGATTTTATATTTGTCTTGCAGCTTCTTGTCTGATTTGAGTAAATCTAAATTTAACTTGATGTTAACTGAGGCTCGTTTTGTTGCTTTTAATTTTACTCTAAGCTTTCCCACAACTGGTACATGATCACTATTGCAATCTGCCCCTGGTCTAGTTTTCACACACACTAGACTGTTTCTAAATCTTTTGCTTATCATTATGTGATCAATTTGATTACGTGCGTTGTCTCCTGGGCTTTTCCATGTCCACATACGTCTTGGATGTTGCTTAAACCAGGTGTTTCCTATCATCATGTTGTGTGTTCTTGCCCAGTCAATAAGTTTTTCACCTCTTTCATTCCTCTCGCCTAAGCCATAATGACCAACTACTTCCTCAACTCTTTCCTTTCCTACTTTTGCATTAAAATCCCCTAGAACTATGGTATTTTCATGTGGTTTGCATTTATGAAGTGCCTCATTTAACTCGTTGTAAAATTTATCAATTGCTTCCTCTAGACTGTTGGTGCATAAACTTGTATACGATTTATCTACTGGCTTTCCATTCAATTTCACTAAAAGGACTCTGTCAGATATTGGGTAAAAGCCTTTCACTGTTCTTGCTCTTTCTGCAACCAAGATGATACCTACTACTCTTTAGTGTTTAGTACTTCCAGAATATATTATTTTATGTTCATCAGAATATATCTCCCCTGATCCAGTGTATCTCATTTCATTAGAGTGCAGACCCCAGTTCCTTTTGTGGTTGTAAATGTACACGCCTGTAATGGGAAGTTGGACACACAACAATGGCAGAATCTCTTCGCGTTCAAGGAGGAGAACGTCATTTTCTGTGGAGACTTTAATTCAAGAGGAAACCAGTGGGGTAACTTCATAACCAACAAGCAGGGGGAAGACCTAGAGAACGCACTAGTGTCAGTCGATTTAGTCTGCTTGAATGATGGACGGTCAACCAGAATGGCATCTAATCTGATAGTGTCATAGACCTGGCACTGGTGTCTTCCGCCTTTGCACCGGTTTTCATGTGGAGTGTACTGGGATTCCACGGAAGTGATCACTATCCATAGTCCTCCTAATTGAGAAAGGTAGGAAATAGAAGCCAGGAAAGAAAGCTCCACACATTCCACTATGAGAACACAGACCAGGACGTCATTAGCAAAATCAGACATAGGAAACAGAGCGCCCCTCGTAGGAGGCAGGAGAGATGGGCGCAGCCGTCCTGGTGGAACGTAGAAGTCGAGGAAGCTTGGCGGAGCAAGAGACAAACAGCCAAGACATGGCAGAAAGCCAGAAGGAATGGAAGAACACAATCTGAGCTCTTGAAGCGTCTGAAAGTAGAGGTCGACCAAGAAAGGATGCACTTTAAACTATGCGCTAAGCAGGCTAAGGATGGCAAGTGGGATGATTTCTGTAAAAAAGTGTGCTCAGAAAAATCGCTAGCCACATTCTGGCGCCTTCATCAGAGCACGAATGACACAATACGACACAGAGGCATACCAGACTTCCAGAGCATAGGCCGGATATGGCACACATCTGATGAGAGCAAAGGGAAGGCCCGACATTGAGCAGACTGGCCAAAGAAATGAGGCTGTAAGAATGATGATACGGGGGTAAAGAAGATCTCACAATGACAACCGGATACCATTCGCACGACACTTAAAAAGGTCACACAACACTGCTCCTGGTCCAGATGGTGTTCGGTACGATGACATAGGCGATTTAGCTGACGACGACTTGACAAAACTGGCCAATGAGTTTAATGCCAGCATTCAGAGTGGCCAGATTAAGGAGGAGAGACCACACAGCTACTTACTACCGCTACCGAAGCCAAACAAGGACCATTCTCAGATCAGTGCCTACAGAATCATCACGATGAAGAACACCGCGTGTAAGCTACTGGAGAAAATAGCTGCCCGTGTCCTCACCTGTCACCTTGAACAGAAACGCCCTTTCCCACCCACACTCGGAGGTTATAGATATAACTAAGAGACATAGCTCAATGCGGCAGTCTTTGCCTATCACGTCTTTGAAGGCTTCCATAGACGAGAGGAGACATGTGCTGCGGCTATAGATCTGGAGGATGCATACAACAGGGTACCATTTGAATATCTCATGCATATGCTCCTCAAACTGGCGATGCACCATTTCTTCATTAGATGGATCGCTGCAGCACTGTTTCAAAGGAAGGTGATACTCAGATGTGGAAGTTGGTCTTCCGAGCCAATATCCATTTTTCCAAGGCTGCTACAAGGCTCACCATCGTCACCAGTTCTATTTAACGTATACACAATAACGATCACGGAACAACTGCTGGATGGTAGGGGAAGAACTATGACTTTTGTTGATGATATTCTGGTATATCGACAGAAGTGGGACACAAGTAAAATCATCTCCACAAGGCAAGACGAACTCCATGGCATCTCTTTGTGGTGTGTAGTATCAGGTACATTGGTTAATCCTAATAAAGTATCAGTTGCGTGGTTCTCCCTTAATAATCATATCGTTAATACGGAAACATCGGTGGTACGAATGGGAGCTGATGAGGTGACCAGAGTCAGGGTGATAACGTACCTTGGAGTTAAGTTTGATCGCAGCCTGTGTTGTCGAGACAACGTCGACCAAGTGATAACAAAATCCCGCAAAGGATTAGCTGCCTTGATGGTCATGGCAGCTGCCAACATCGAGCAGAGGCTACTTACTCTTCTGTTCCAGGGACTAGTCCTTGCACCAATCGAGTATGGCCTGGCAGTTCTTACAGTCAGTAAAACGCAAATTGACAAGCTGGAGAAAATACAGAATGAAGCTATGCGCATTATCTTGGGGCGTACGAGGGACACTCACTGTGTAGCAATGAGGTATCTTCTCGACTTTCCAACCAAGGAATGACAGGATCAAGTTCTGGAGGGCACGAGCATACCTGAAGATAAGTGCAGATAAAGAGCATTCATTGCATCATGAGCTCGAAACAGGGAAGGATGTCAGGCTAAAAGAGGTAAATCATGGGTGGGCCGAGCAGAAGATGTCATCAAACAGGTCTGTGGGCTTACCAATATCAGCGTTGGTGAGGAGTGGATACCGGTGTCTCCGTCATTCAAGGGAACTTTCTCATGTATTGTCACACTCGACAGGAAATTTAGGGAACAGAACTAAGTCGTGGTCAATGCGAAGGTCAACGGTCTCATCTGCGATAACATCGATGAGAAAGATGCAGTCATCTATACAGATGGATCTGTAATACGGCACCAAAGAAGTGTATGGGCATTTACAGCACGCTCGGCAGGCAGAATAGTCAAGGAAGACAGTGGTGCATACGTTATTACCACGAGTAGCATGACAATGGAGGTGATGGCAGGCATTCATCAGGCTAAAGTCACAAGACTACACCAATTCCTGTACACTGAGTGATTCGATGAGCATGATACGAAAAGTGGAGGCGGGATCTGTACGTAGGCAATGGGTAGAGTCATTTCAGAAGTCAAAAATACTTAAGGTCACCTTTGTCTACGTCCCAGGACATGCGGGAGTACGGGGAAATGAAAGGGCGGACAGGTTGGCTAGCTGCGCTATTTTCGAGGACGGTCAACCAATGGATCGGGCAGACATCATCAATGCCCTACAGGAAAGTTGGAAGGACACAGGACTTAGATAACCATGAGTCCACGTTACTTCCTCAGATGAAAGAGATAGGAGTTAAGATGGGTACATCCAGAAAACAGAAACTTACTGGCCGTGTAAGAAGACTATTGAGTTATTGAGTTATTTGCGGGTCATCATCATTGCACTCCGAACATATCCATAGGTGCTCAGATCCCCTCCTCAGCAATTCCCTCAGTGTCCAGCGACTGACGACTCCAGTTCTATGTTGGTTGATAAGTCTTCTTACACGGCCACTAAGTGTCTAATTTCTGGCTGTGCCCATCTTAACTCCCATTTCCATCATCCGAAGAAGTGACGTGGATCTGTGTTTGTCGAAGACCTGTGCTCTTCCCACATCTCGAAGGGCATTGATGATGTCCGCCCGATCCATTGGTTGCCCGTCCTCAACGACAGCACAGCTAGCCAACCTGTCCGCTCTTTCATTTCCCCGTACTCCCGCATGCCCAGGGACATAGACAAAGGTGACCTTACGTATTTTGGATTTCTGCAACGACTCTACCCATTGCATGCGTACAGAGCCCGCCTCCACATTTTTAATCATGCTCATCGAATCACTCAGTGTACATGCGTGGGTGTAGTCTTGTGACTCTAACCATTTGAATGCCTTGGTCACTGCCATCGCCTCCATTGTCATGCTACTCGTGGTCATGACGTATGCACCACTGTCTTCTTTGACTATTCTGCCTACCGAGCGTGCTGTAAATGCCCATGCACTTCTTTGGTGTCGTATTACAGATCCGTCTGTATAGATGACTGCAACTTTCTCATTGGTGTTATCGCAGATGAGAACGTTGACCTCGGCATTAACCACGACCAGATTCTGTTCCCTGCTTTTCCTGTTGAGTGTGACAATACACGAGAAAGTTCCCTTGAATGACGTAGGCACCGGTATCCACTCCTCACCAACGCAGATATTGGTAAGCCCACAGACCTGTTTGATGACATCTTCTGCTCGACCCACCCATGATTTGCCTCATTTTTGCCTGGAACCTTTCTCTGTGTTGAGCACGTGGTGCAATGGATGCTCTGTATCTGTACTAATCTTCAGGTATGCTCGTGCCCTCCAGATCTTGATTCTGTCATCCATGGTTGGAAAGTCAAGAAGATACCTCATTGCTACACAGGGACTGTCCCTCGTACATCCCAGGATAATGCACATGGCTTCATTTTGTATTTTCTCCAGCCTATCAATTTGAGTCGTACTGACAGTAAGAATTGCCAGGGCATACTCGATTGGTGCGAGGACTAATCCCTGGAGACTAATCTCTGCTGTAAGAAAACTTATCAACCAACATAGAACTGGAGTCGTCAGTCGCTGGACACTGAGAGAATTGCTGAGGAGGGGATCTGAGCACCTATGGACATGTTCTGAGTGCAATGATGATGACCCGCTAATAACTCAATAACTCAATCTCATTTCACAAAGTCCCAGTAAATGTAAACCCATTCTTTTCATTTCCTGTTTGGTGTTTTCCAGTTTACCTTTCTGTATGAGTATTCTCACATTCCAAGACAACCCGTAGAGTAACTGCTACGTGCGGCCTGCCACTGGAGAAACAACAACTCTAATGTACTATAGCTCGTTTCAAATCACTTGCCCAACTTCAAAACCCTATTGCTCAGAAACCGTTTGTTAAATCCTGTTGAAATTTTCCAAATGTTATTAGAATGCAAAAGACCCTTTAAATGTATATTTAACAAATATCTTGCAGTTGCAGTTTTCTTAAAGCGGCGAATTTCTTGATGTTTGTCAAAATTGTAAATTGTGAACCCCTAAATAATAGAAATTACCGTAGTTGCTGGTCTATGATTAATTTTCACTAGGTAAAGGCGTGGCCGTAATGGGGAAATAACTGAATAAGGAAAAACACCAGGAGAATTATTGTCTTCTCAGTTCGAGGACGGACGATAATATCAAGGTATACCTGTATGTCCAATTTTCATAGTTGTGTGGTCCTGAAAAGGACCGTTTGTTGAACTAATTTAAGGTAATATAGGGGCCAACATTGTGGGGGCTATATACTTTCATTCTGAATCAGACGAGTCTAAAAGATTAATAACTGTTTGGGGTTGAACACTCCACAAACCATCATTTTTCCAATATTCCTCTTCCTGTTTTAAGACGTGGTCTTCACATTTAGCCCAATAATCTTTGTCTATATTTAATAAAGCGAGATTAGCAAGAGTCTTTACATCGCATATTTTGAATGTTGTATTTTCATCTGCCACTTGTCCTTTTAATTTTGCCCAGATTAGTTCTATTGGATTTAAATGAGCATGGTAAGGTGGCAGCCTCAAACTTATATGACCGTGCTCTTGGATAATCTTATCTATTTGAAAAATCGTTGTCCTCTGTTTTTGCTTTACTAGAGATAGTAATTCAGGTTTTAAGTACATGTTATTAAATTGTATGTGCTCCTTTGTGAGCCATATCTTAATAGCATCTTTTGTACTGGATGACGTCGGGACTTTATCTTCAAGTGCAACAATGTTGTGGTACGCTGCATTGTCCATTATTAGGCAAGATGGTCGATCTAGTGATGGGAGAACAGAATTTTCAATCCAATCTCTAAATATGTGACCATTCATCTCAGAGTGATAATCCCGATTGTCTATGGATTTTGAAAGAAAAATGAGCTCTGCATTCTGTATTAGTCCATGTTGTCGACTACCTGCATGAGCAATTATCAAGCGCTGTCCTTTGCTGCTAGGTATTAATCTCTTAATCTTTCCATCTGATGACTGCCATTCCCTTTGGTTAGTGTGGTGAGCATTGATCCATGTTTCATCCAAGAACACAATATCATAACCTTGCTTGCGCACCTCTTTTACTTCACGTAAGTACTTGCTTCTCATGACTACTATATGTGGATTCTCACAGATGATGTTTCGTCCATTGGAATACTTTCTGAATGTAAAGCCTGCAGCTCTCACATTCCTCCATAATGTAGACTTTGATATTTCAATACTGTTGTTCTTTTTCGGCGAAATTTTTTATTTTCTTATTGTAACAGTTTCATTCATACCCAACATTTTGCGAATTTCACTTCTAATAAGTTCACTGTCGAAATTATCCAACATTTTTGCTCTTCCTTGTGATTTTGTATATTTTGAACATTGACGGTCACGTGCTTGAATCCAACGATTAAATGACCGTTTAGATAAATCCAAAATGTGTCTTGTCCTATTCTGAGGGTTTTCTAAAGAATGAAATAATCTTCCTCGTTTAGCCTCTTTGCAAAAATAGTCATACATTTTTATTGCGATGTTTTGTAAACTGCAGAATTTCATTTTAAGACTCATGATAAATGTTATTGTTCCACGTCTACACCTATGAATGAACGGAAATGGAACACACAATTTCTCGTGTTTTTTACAAGTGTCTAATTGTGTCAAACAAACCACGGGGAAAGTGTGCAAATACGTCAATTCTACCGTGTATGGATTTGTACTCGCTATTTTTAGTTTAAAATACTGTAAACATTAAGTTTTGACTACATCAATGGGTCGTTATAAATTTATATAAATCAAATAAGCAACAATAATAACCAAATGTTTTTTTTTAATGAAATTAATTCCCTGTTGGGTTCTAATCATTATAACTTTACATGCAAATTTTGAATATAATACCACAAGCGGTTAAAAAGCTATCGATTTTAAAAGTTGGGCACGAGTTATGAAACAAGCTATAGCAGCGCGGACTATCAAGAAAGAATCACAACCCTAGTGACGTCATTTGTGACGCACTAAAAAATCGGGAACCGCCTTATTTCTGTTTTATGTCGGGAAAACCCGCAGTTCCCGGAATCGTTGAAATCCAGCAATCTGGGACACAGATGGGTCCGTTACTGGGCACGTACGGAGGTCGTAGGCTTTCACGGTTCATGCTGGAGGTACAACTGTGAAGGAAGATGTGATGCTTTCATGGCTCATGTTGGAGGTACAACTGTGAAGGAAGATGTGATGCTTTCATGGCTCATGTTGGAGGCAGAACTATGCTCCACATTGGAGCTGAAAGTTACAAGAAGACTATCATTTCTCGCAATTTCACAAAATAATTTCACTGCACTACATAATGATGAACATAGAGTGCCGTCATGGTGCGCCATTCCGCTCTGTCTCTTGCTTTGATGGTGCAGGCGGTCATAGACTGACTTGTCCATCTTTTGATGTTACTCGTCCATGTTAATCTTGGTCTTCCTATGTCTCTTTTACCTCGTATTTTCTCTCCCAAAATTACTTTTAGTAGGCTGCTGTGTCTTTTAACATGCCCCCCCCCAAAAAAAAAAAAAAATTCTCAAGGATGGTTTCACGTGTGTCCCGCAACATCATTTATGCCATCATATGCCAACGATGTAATTTGACTTATTTTGGCGTGTCCGTGAGACGTTTAGCGAAAATATTTGGTGAATATCTTCGGGATGTTCGTTCAACTTTGAGATCCACTTGTAGGTTCCACTGCACAGCGATTTTACTAACACCCCGAATATATGTATGTATTACGGCCAGCGATCCGTGCAGGTCGTTGTGTTTGGCCCTCGGGTAACTAACTTTCTGACCAAACTGACCTAAAACCTGCTGACAGCGACCATGTATCTGTTGTGGATGGAGCAGTTAGTTGAATCATCGCTGAGAAGTATATCTCACTTGAGGACCAAATATCTACTCTCCCAGTTTGTCGTAAACACAAGACATGACACGTGTCACTGCGAGATCTTGACAGATTGGTTTCACAATCTAGGACCTGAAGATTTCATAGTTGCTGTCATGACTTCTTTCAGGCACAGATTTCACTTCACACGAGTCTCAGGATCTTCTGGCGAGAAAGAAGTAGAGACAAGGAGAGATAGAGAGATGATAGCATTTATGTGGGAATATAAAAAGTTAGAGAAACAGAAAAGGAAAGAAGAAGAAAGAGGGAGATAGAGCGAGAGAAACAAAAGCAATGTGGGAGAAGAAGACCGACAAATCGAGTGTGAGAGAGAGAGAGAAAGAGAGAGAGAAAGAGAGAGAGAGAGAGAAAGAGAGAGAGTGATGAAGCTTGAGAAAGAGAGAAAGAGAAAAGATATGAAAAATAAAAACATAAAAAACTGAGAGTGAGTGAGAGAGAGAGAGAGAGAGAGAGAGAGAGAGAGAGAGAGAGAAGGAGAATGGTTGGTTACGTCGTAAGACGTCGAGGTCCGGACAAAACAGTCCTGTTTTCGAATAGCGCCACAGATGGTGGACATTCTTCACTTCAAGTCCGTGGGTTTTTCGTGGCTTTATCCTCCCTGATCTCTGGGCAGTGAGATCCGATGTCTAGCCCTCTCTTGGAAGTGAGATCCGATGTTTAGCCCTCTCTCGGTAGTGAGATCCGATGTCTAGCCCCCTCTGGGCAGTGAGATCCGATGTTTAGCCCTCTCTTGGAAGTGAGATCCGATGTTTAGCCCTCTCTCGGTAGTGAGATCCGATGTCTAGCCCTCTCTCGGTAGTGAGATCCGATGTCTAGCCCTCTCTCGGTAGTGAGATCCGATGTCTAGCCCTCTCTCGGTAGTGAGATCCGATGTCTAGCCCTCTCTCGGTAGTGAGATCCGATGTCTAGCCCTCTCTGGGTAATGAGATTCGATGTCTAGCCCTCTCTCGGTAATGAGATCCGATGTCTAGCCCTCTCTCGGTAATGAGATATGATGTCTAGCCCTCTCTCGGTAGTGAGATCCGATGTCTAGCCCTCTCTCGGTAATGAGATCCGATGTCTAGCCCTCTCTCGGTAATGAGATCCGATGTCTAGCCCTCTCTCGGTAATGAGATCCGATGTCTAGCCCTCTCTCGGTAGTGAGATCCGATGTCTAGCCCTCTCTCGGTAATGAGATCCGATGTCTAGCCCTCTCTCGGTAGTGAGATCCGATGTCTAGCCCTCTCTCGGTAGTGAGATCCGATGTCTAGCCCTCTCTCGGTAATGAGATCCGATGTCTAGTCCTCTCTGGGTAATGAGATTCGATGTCTAGCCCTCTCTATTCAGTCGATTGACAGTGTAATGTTTAACAACTTATGCTATGCATATGGTATAGTCATAGAAAATATTTATTTAAACTATAGTTAGTTTGTCAAGTTTGTAATTGTTGCAACAAATGGCATCAAAACGTAAATGCAGTTTCAACCAAGATTTACAAAAGAGAATACACCTTTCTAAAAAGGTCTACATCAGACTTCACTGCAAGATGCGGTATATGTGCCTCTGGGTTTTCGATTAACTATAGTGGACGTGGGAGCCGCGATAGCTCAGTGGTTAGTGAACTGGACTACCGCGGACAAGGGGTAGGGTTCGATCCCAACCGACGGCTTCCGGGTTCACCCAGCCTTAAATGGGTACCGGATTTTTTTCTGGGAAAGTAAATCAGCACGGGCGTAATACTGACCACATTACCCCCAAAATCATGTGCTGAAGGTCTGTAAAATATAGGGTCACTAACACCATATTTCCCTATACGCCACTTGGTGTGACAGGGGTACTTTACTTTTTTTTTTTTATAGTGGACATGGTGATATTAAGAGTCACATAAATAGTGGGAGAGAGCCGTCGCTACAGCTGCATCAAGCTCGTCGTTAACATTTTTCTCGAGCTGAACAGATTGGTGACAAGGAAGAACAATTAGCTGCTACAGAAGGTGTATTTGCCTATCATACATTGATACACAATCATACAGTGATACACAATCATACAGTGATACACAATCATACAGTGATACACAATCATACAGTGATACACAATCATACATTTAGATCTATGGACTGCACATCAACATTACTTCAGAACCAACATTTGCTTATGCACGTATTAAAACAGAATCCATTATTAGAAATGTGTTCACACCCCATGTTCAAAACGAGTTAAGATGTGAAAACTCCACATTTATTTCCATACTGACAGATACCTACCACCACAAGGAAATCAAGATTTTTCCTTTGCTTGTCAGATACTTTGATCACAATAAGGGGCTGAAAGTTAAAATATTAGAATGAAGTCATTGCCAGGAGAAGCATCTGATATTGTTAGTAGTTTTATTAATGACTGTCTAACGGGAAAACTTTGATCACAATAAGGGGCTGAAAGTTAAAATAATAGAATTGAAGTCATTGACAGGAGAAACATCTGATATTGTTAGTAGTTTTATTAATGACTGTCTAACGGGAAAGGTTTTTTAAAAAGGTAGTAGTTGCATTATGTGCAGGCAGCACAAATTCTAATTTTGGGGACGCTGAAAGAAAAGTAAAGAACAATGTTTTAATAAAGCTGAAAGAAAACCTTGGACACGGTTTGATCAGTGGTGTATTCTCTATGTTGTCGCAGCTAACTCCGGTAGCCTTGAAAATAATAACAAATTACAAAAAGGAAATGATAATTATTTTATTTTTTAATTATATATTTTAATTATATTACAAATTTTCTAATATTATATTACACATTTCGTAGGCCAAAATGATTTTTGCTTTGATTTGCATTTATTAAAGCAAAGTTTTCCTCTGGCCACTATAACATTTGTGAATGAAATTGAAACTAATTTACATTGAAACCTCTAGTAGCTAGCGGTACATTTTTCCTCTAGCCGGACCTAGTATTAACGACCTTGACATTCAAAAATGAAAAACAAAATTTCTGATCTCAAGTGAATCATATCTTATTGTCGCTTAACTCAGACACAAGAACGCTTATCTGGTTTGGCATTAATGTCCATTGAGAAAGCATTCCCTCAGAAACTTAGAAACCAACCCAACAGTACTTTCAATGACAAAGTCATCAAGACATTTTCGTCCCAAACAAGACGGATAGAGTTTACATATAAATAAGTAAGTAATTTAAAATGTAGTGATGTCATTAGAAAATGTTACTTTATGTTAGCCTACTGAATATAATGTATGTTTTTATTTATTATGTCAGCGGTAGCCCAGACCCCAAAACCAGTATACGCCACTGGGTTTGATAGGTGTTGGTTGTGCATGCCATATTTTCCACAACAGTATTCGAGCAGCTGCAGACGTATTACCCATTGATGTTGAGATGATTATTGCAAAAATATATCTGCACTTCAAATCATACACAGTTAGAGTTGAAAGTCTCAAGGAGTTTTGCCAGTTTGTGGACACAGACTTCCAGATGATTTTAGGTTAAGCACAGACTAGGTGGCTTGCACTGCTGCCTGCTGTTGAAAGGGTTCTTCACGTGTTCCTGCCTTTAAAATCCTATTTTCAGTCTCAAGACAGATGCCCAGTCTTTATACAGAAATTCTTTGAAACATTCCCCCCCCCCCCCCCACACCCTGTCTGAAACATGGCTTATTTTTGTTCACAGTCAGGCATCCTCTTTCCACGAAGCAGTGCAGAAAGTAGAGGGACAGGTGGTCACTGGTTCTGAAGTAATTGACAACATCAATGGGTTGAGAACTATCTTGGAGTCCAAACTGAAAGATGGTTTCTTGCCATCAAGAGTTAAGCTAATTCTTGTCAAGAAATGGAAGGAATTCCACAGGATGATGTGAACAAGTTTAAAGCCAGTGCTTCTTCATTCTATGAAACAGCTTTAAGTTATTTGAAGAAATGGGCTGCAAATAATTATCAAAACCCTGAGGCCTACAGCTGGGTAATGTTGAACAGAACACCAACTTGGAAAGATATTCAGAAATCTTCATCATTAGTGAGTCAAACAGTACCTTCAGTCGACTTTCCAGAAAATGAAATGTATGACGAATATGTTTACATGAAGCAGTTTGTTACTTCTCAGAAAATTAATGAGTGGAGTATTAATAAAACATTACTATGGCAGCGTTGGATTGAAATGGCTTCCCACTTCAAAAACAGGCATGTGCCAATTTCACATATTCTGAAGCTGACAGAGTTCTTTTTGTGTCTACCGGGAACAAATGCTGCAACGGAAAGATTGTTGTCACTGATGAACAGCTTGTGGACAAATGATAAAACACATCTAAGTGTGGACACAGGCCATGTTGATCATCAGAGTGAACAATGAGCAAACAAGTGTTGAATTTTTTAAGATGCTCCAAGCAAAAAAGATCTTTTTAAAGAAATCCACTCATCAGAAAAGGACAGCAACTCTGCTTAACCTGCCATTTAAGTGAGTATCACTAATGTTTTTGTTTATCCCCTGATAACGTTTTGTAAGTCTATATTGTTAGGTGTTTTAATTTGCGTTACAATATATGTATTATTCACTTGAAAAAGACGGAAGAAATTTCACACAACCTTTAACACAACCCAGGATATAACTTTTAACACAACCCAGTATATAACTTTTAACACAACCCAGGATATAACTTTTAACACAACCCAGGATATAACTTTTAACACAACGCAGGATATAACTTTTAGCACAACCCTGGATATAACCTCTAATACAACCCTGGATATAACCTTTAACACAACCCTGGATATAACCTTAACACAACCCTGGATATAACTTTTAACACAACCCAGGATATAACTTTTAACACAACCCAGGATATAACCTTTATATCAACCCAGGGTATAACCTCTAATACAACCCAGGATATAACCTTTAACACAACCCAGGATATAACCTATAACACAACCCAGAATACAACCTATAACACAACCCAGGATATAAAAGACAACATGTCACAAACGTCTTTACTAACAAATCTACAACAGACAGAACGGTCTTCTTCAGCAAGACTATTTATGTATAATTACTTTACTTGCAGATTCGGTGGTGGAACATTAAAATGGCTATAATTAAACGTATGTACATGATGAAGTTTTTATTATATGAAAAATAATAATCCTGGTTCAATGTTGCTCCTAAGTTGATGATCAAATCTTAACTAGGAAAATAAAAACGCTTATTACTTCCCTTGATGTGATTCACAGACGAAGTTAATTATATATTGCACAATTCTATTGACTAGACTAATCTCCCGACTAGACTAACTCAGTGAAAGGGCGAAACGAGCTGCATTTCTCTTGAATTAGCTGATAGTTTCTTGTGATATATTCTTATCATGTTGAAATGTGGAGCTAAAGCAGTTTACATTGGGTATAGGAGACCTGGACACTGCCAGGAATAATCTTGGACTGTCTGCCGGCGAGACAGCGCCGGATTACTGGAGCAGCTAGGCTAGGGTGACCATTTTTCCCCCATTGTTTCCGGGGACATTTGTCATATTTTTTTACATTTCAGAGGATTTTTTTGATTATTTCTGAGACTGTCCCACAAAATCGGGGACGAACGATATATATATATGTACATGTGTGTGTGTGTGTGTGTGTGTGTGTGTGTGTGTGTGTATGTATACATATATATATATATATATTTATATATATTTATAATATGTGTGGGTGGGTGTGTGACTGTGTGTGCGCAAGAAATTTTGTAGATGCAAAAAAAAAGATAACTTTAAATTTCATAATAACTGTTTATTTGCTGTTTGATTTTATTTTTGTTAATATTCACGGTACTTATGCGATCATCATCATCATCATCAAGTACCGGGCCTACTGGCGTAGGTGATCATGTTTCTCCACAACCTTCGATCTCGGCAGCTATTTATCTTTTCTGTTGTTGACCTTCTGCCAAGCCATTCTCTTAAGTTGTCTGTTATTTTGTCTCTTTGCTTCCCTCTATCTCTTCGTCCTTCAATTGTTCCAGTTGTTACTTATGCGATACACACACTTAATGAAATTACAATAGCTAGTTTTGTTTCTCAATTAAAAAAACGTTTCAAATAAAAAAAAATGTAAACAACTTATAGACATCAATTGCAATATTAAAGTAATGTTTACAGTACCTTATTTCTACTGAAGAGGTTGTTGCCTCGGCGTGGTATTTGTTTTTTGAGTGTATCTTTCTCAAGATCTCATGATTTGAAACAAGTTTTTCACCGAAGCTTTCACACGATAAATTAATGTTAGTTTTTACTGTTAACATGACTTGCACCGCGCTCACATTAATCCGTGATTTCTCTTCGGACCAGACGTAGTTCATTTGAGAAAATAGTCTTTCTACGGATGCATTGCTGCCAGGTAAGCACATACAAAGTTCAAGAATTCTCTTCACATTAGTATGTGGTACATTATTTTCTTTCAGGTACATGAGTACTTCATTCCATTTTCTACATGGGGGCTTGTTACTGAACCACTCACATTCTTTTTGCAACAGATAGCCTCGCAAATAAGTAAATTCATCAAAGAGCTCATCACGATTGACGATTACAACTTCATGACACTTTGAAGATATCTGGTCTACTGCATTATCAAAATGTTTCCTTTCAGGCACATTATCCAAGAGAAGGCAGCTCAGTTGTGACAAGTCCTCATTGTGCTTGTTCCAAGACTTCAAGTAATGTACAGCAGTATTATAGAATTCTTTACTTATTTGAAATACCTTTCCATTTGGATGTCACCACTTTCTACTAAATCAGTTAGCAAACTCTTTACCATGTGTGGGATGAAATTTTCATCGCGTCTAGTTTATAATTTTATAATGAGATTGTTCACAGCTCGTGCTGATTCTGTTGCACTCTTGTCGTCGCCTTCAATTGCCTTAATTGTTTCATGGAAGAGTGATGCGTGAGAACGAGCAAAGCTGAGCCAAATCTCTGATTCACTGTTTTCAAAGAATTGTTTCAATATTGTAGGACAGTGTGTTTCTGACAAGAAGAAAGATCTCAGTGATTCATACAGTTTCAGTATTCTTTCCAAGGCTGGAAGTAATGACAACCACCTTATATTCGAATAACCTAATAATTGCTTAAACTCCTGTCCAGCAAATTCACAGAAGTCTTTTAGGCGTTCTACACGAACCGTGTCAATGTGAAAGTATCCAAATATTTTTGTTACAATCACTTCCATATCCATAGGCATGGAATCAAACGCTGTTTTTGCACAATTGTGAATTATGTGTGCGTTGCAACCAAGACCCATTATGTGTCTGTTTAACTTGGACTTTATTTTAGTTATGACATTATCTCTCCCTTTCCTCAACAAGCCTCCAAAGTTTGTATTTGTATTGTCTGCTGAGAGTCCAACAATCTTTTTGTTTAAGTCAAAATTATCAATTGCTTTCAACAATTGTTCAGATATTATGTTGGACATTTCTCCTGGGATATCTATGAAAGCAATCAGTTTGGTCTTTACTGTAGTTTCCAGCTCATAAGCCTGAAAATAACGAACTAAAATAGGAAGTAGCTTAACATGATTATGATTAGATGTATCGCAAGACAATGTTACGAAGCTGACATATTTGAGATCAATTTTTAGTTCATCAATAGCCCAAGGAGCAAAAACATTGGTAATTATGGATTCACACTTAGTTCTTGCACAGAAAAATTGTTTCGTTTAAAATTTCTTTTGTAGAATTGTTGTACAATCCATACTGCGGAAACTATGATTATGAAGTACAGTATGATATGCGAAGGTTCCTTCATGAACAGCTAGAGTGTATTCATCTTTTGAGGGTTCTGTTTTACAAAAATAATTTGTTATACACCCAGACTGACACAAAGCAGCGCATCCTTATGCTTGTTTGCCTGTAGATGATCAGTTATTGATGTCCTTCCACCACTTGCTATAGAAACATTTGAACTACATATATTACATTTCACTAGCGTTCCATCCTCTAAAATTGCTTGTATAATAAATGGAAATTCAGCTTTCAGCGAATCACTAAAGTGACACGTTTTTTGGAAAGCATTGTTTTTATGCAACAGACGTCCACTGATCACAAATAAAAAACACGACTGCACTGTACTGTCATTACACTCGGAGTGATTTGAAAATTGGCCGGGAAAGATTCTTTGGCGGGAGATGTCCGGAAAGGCAGGGGTGGGGGGAGAAAGAGTGTCTGCTTTTTTAAAAATTAAATCCTTCCCAATAGAAGTCAGTGGCTGGAATAGAAGTGACGTAGCACCGCGCTTCAAGAGTTCAAAGAGCTATCTCCGACACAACGCGTCCAAGTCTTCTCTTTTATCTTCTTGCTAATGCCGCTCAGTCTGGGATAAAGAAACACAACTCAGTAACGTCCAGAGTCCTAGTGATTATTTTATAAGAGGGCTGATTCCGTGTATGAACATTTATTTTTTCACTGAAATCGGGGGCAAAATCGGGGACAAATTCTTGCGGGGACAACTTCTACACTTCGGGCACTGTCCCCGAAAATAATCGGGGACGAATAGTCACCCTAGCTAGGCGCTAATCACGGCTACACTCGCCATGTTTGCTTATCTATTACTTTAACATATCTCACGGTTGTTTGTCAGCGATAATTTAGTTCATTTGCTAGTTTGTATCTTTCCAGTAAAAAAAAAAAGGAAAAACGTTTACTTCTTCCAGGTAATTTACAAGTTTAACGTCCCAAATTATGTATGCTAAACGAGTGATCTCCTCTCACTAACCGGACATACTTGAATTATCAACTGTTTCCAGTATTTATTCATTTAATTGTATTTGTTTCATCAAGAGTTGAAGGTTAAAGTTGAAGGTTAAAGTTGAAGGTTAAAGTTGAAGGTTAAAGTTTACTTTAGGCTTAGTTGTCGGCTATTACAAACCCTAACCCTAATCCTAACCCTAACACTAACCCTAACCCTAACCCTTACAAACCCTAACCCTAACGCTTACAAACCCTAACCCTAACACTAACCCTAACCCTAACCCTAACCCTTACAAACCCTAACCCTAACCCTAACCTTTACATACCCTAACCCTAACCCTAAACCTAACCCTAAACCTAACCCTAATCCTAACCCTAACCCTAAACCTAACCCTAACCCTAAACCTAACCCTAAACCTAACCCTAACCCTAACCCTAAACCTAACGCTAACCCTAACCCTAACCCTAACCTTAACCCTAACCCTAACCCTAAACCTAACCCTAACCCTAACCCTAACCTTAACCCTAACCCTAACCCTAAACCTAACCCTAACCCTAACCCTAACACTAACCCTAACCCTCAACCTAACCCTAAACCTAACCCTAACCCTAAACCTAACCCTAACCCTAACCCTAACCCTAAACCTAACCCTAACCCTAACCCTAACCTTAACCCTAACCCTAACCCTAACCCTAACACTAAACCTAACCCTAACCCAGGCCTCTTTTAATGACAGATGGAGAGCGACCTAATAAAGTGCACGGGGACGTTACTCTGAGAAGAAATAATTTGGGACACTAAACTCGTAAATTATCCTTCTTCTGTTATACATTTAAAGTGATTAGATGCAACTGTATCTCAAAATTTAAAAAAAAATGTTAAACATTAAATATTGCATCTCCCGAGGACTCCCAGACTTGTCCATCTTTAATACCCGCATTAGCAACTACATTTTATTGACAGAAAAATATTAAATTTATTTAAACAAGTTGACGTTTTATGCCTCGTGTCACATATTGAAACCACTCCCATTAAATATCCGTTTTAAAAACAAGGAGAATGTACCAGACTCAAGTCATCCATACCTGCTAAATGTACACAGTTATAAGTATAATGTGACAGTGAGATGAAAACAAACATCAAATATCCGTGCTATGACAACGTTTTATATTCAACATAAATATAACAAGGAGCGGGAACATATCCGATCATCATTTGTGGAGATAACTCACAGTGCATCACACAGACCAAAGCTAACATTGAACGAGGAAACGAGAACTGTTCACTTCCGCTCACTTTATTAAGACCTCAATGTCAAAGAACAACTGAATCTTGAAGTCTGTCATTTGTCACAACAATATTAGAAGGTCTTGACAGGTCACAACAATATTAGAAGGTCTTGACAGGTCACAACAATATTAGAAGGTCTTGACAGGTGATAGATCTACAGACCACATAGAAACAGAAAAAGAGTTCACAACTGCACCTGTCTACAAACAACATCAACAAACAATTTCAATGAAAGCAACAACATAAACTCCTAAACTTTGTAAATACAAATGTAGCCGATAAATTCAACAAACCGACACCTTTACCTACAATTAATCTCCATGTGAGCAACAAATGTACAACTTAACAACTGTATCTACAAAGAATCTCTAATATGAGCCTTATCGTCCTTGACAGACGGTTGGAAGCAAGCAATCATGATCAGCCAGTAGTTTGGTCAATTATTAATGTCTTATGTTGGATGTTATTTTTGGTGAACAGCCTCTCTCGTGGCTGAATCTGCCATTATTGGATGGATCCATCCCCAGAACGAACAAGTTGTATTTGTGGTGCCTGGCCTTGTTTCTTTTCTCTTGCCCCTTTTATCTTCTGAATTTGATATCAGCGCTGCCTCGAAAGTTGCTGTGCCATTTTTTTATGTTTGTTCTCCATGTGCTACGATCCGCAGCCAGATTTTCCCAGTTCCTTTCACTGATAGAGAATTCCCTCAAGGAAGCCCTGCAAACATCCTTATATCTCAGCACTGGTCTGTGGTCTCTGTCCGTCCTTAAGTTCTCCATGTGCTACGATCTGCAGCCACATTTTCCAAGTTCCTTTCACTGATAGAGAATTCCCTCAAGGAAGCCCTGCAAACAACCTTATATCTCAGCACTGGTCTGTGGTCTCTGTCCGTCCTTAAGTTCTCCATATGCTGCGATCTGCAACCAGATTTTCCCAGTTCCTTTCACTGATAGAGAATTCCCTCAAGGAAGCCCTGCAAACATCCTTATATCTCAGCACTGGTCTGTGGTCTCTGTCCGTCCTTAAGTTCTCCATATGCTACGATCTGCAGCCACATTTTCCCAGTTCCTTCCATCTATAGAGAATTCCCTCAAGGAAGCCCTGCAAACATCCTTATATCTCAGTACTGGTCTGCCATGTGGTCTCTGTCCGTCCTTAAGTTCTCCATACAATATTTGTTTGGGAATACGATTGTTTGCCATTCTTCTTACATATCCCAGCTACTTTAGTCTACGACTTCTAAGATGTCCATGATGGACGAGAGTTTGGCTCGTTGTTAGACATTAGGGATAGTTACTTTGTCCTGACACTTGATGTTCATTATATTTTGAAAGCAGCGCACAGGAAAGATTTTTAACCTTTTCTGCTGCCCTACATAGGTAGTCCAAGTTTCTGATCCGTATTGTAGTGTACTAAGCACACAACTTTGGTAAATTTAAATCTTAGTTCTGAATGTTAATTTGGTGTTGGCCTATGCTCTATCTTTAAGCTTACCAAATGTGGAAGTTGCCTTTCGATTCCGGAATTTATTTCTTCTTCAAGGGAGACATTGGTTGTGACCATATAGGTGAACTTTCTCACAGGTTCAAGGGGTGTGTTATTTCAAGATATAGCTGTGGCGCCGGCTACACCTTGTTGAAGCACAACAGTCTTCTGGATACTTATTGATAGGGAGAATAATTCACATGATCTAGCTAGATTGTCAATCATTGACTGCAGGACGGATTCATCATGAGCAACCAGTGCTGCATCATCAGAGAATAGAAGCTCTTGATTAGGGTATCGGTTTTGAATGTTGATCTCAGACGTGCAAGATTGAATACGGAGCCGTCAGATCTTATGCGGATGTAGATGTCTCCAGAGACGGTTTCAAAGGCATTGTGAGAAGGGCAGCGAAAAATATTCCGAATAGAGTAGAGGCTAGGACACATCCTTGTTTTGCTCCACAGCTCATCTCAAAGGGCTGGGAAGATCTACCGTCGAACTGGACGGTTCGAGCTCTAAACAACCTCTATAAGAACAACAAACTCTACAACCTTATCTATAAACAACCTCTATAAGAACAACAAACTCTACAACCTTATCTATAAACAACCTCTATAAGAACAACAAACTCTACAACCTTATCTATAAACAACCTCTATAAGAACAACAAACTCTACAACCTTATCTATAAACAACCTCTATAAGAACAACAAACTCTACAACCTTATCTATAAACAACCTCTATAAGAACAACAAACTCTACAACCTTATCTATAAACAACCTCTATAAGAACAACAAACTCTACAACCTTATCTATAAACAACCTCTATAAGAACAACAAACTCTACAACCTTATCTATAAACAACCTCTATAAGAACAACAAACTCTACAACCTTATCTATAAACAACCTCTATAAGAACAACAAACTCTACAACCTTATCTATAAACAACCTCTATAAGAACAACAAACTCTACAACCTTATCTATAAACAACCTATATAAGAACAACAAACTCTACAACCTTATCTATAAACAACCTCTATAAGAACAACAAACTCTACAACCTTATCTATAAACAACCTCTATAAGAACAACAAACCAACAAACTTATCTACAAACAACCTCTATAGGAATATCAAACTCTATAACCTTATCTATGAACACCCTCTATCAGAACAACAAACGCTGCAACATTATCTATAAACAACTTCTATAGAACAAAAAACCCACAACCTTATCTATAAACTTTTGCTTTCTCGTCTTCTGCCTTTAGACTGCCCCATTCTTGCAAGAACAGATACACAGAAATCATCAGATTGCAGGAATCGCCAACATTAATTCAATGTTTGTCCCATTTCTTGGAACGTTGTTTTCAATTTCTGAGAATTCTGTTTTCACTTCATCTTCGGTTCCACACCCCAAAAGTGATAACAAGAAATAGAAATCACGGTTTAACACCGGGACTTGGAATTCTCGTTAATAAACCCGCCCTGGAAATTGCAGCTCATGGAGTCTTCCAGAGATTTGGTAAAGTTTTGAATGCTTGCAATTACTGATTTTGTCGTGGCACACTCATGATTCAACATAACATGTTTGTTGACATGTTTCTGTGTTGTAGAGAATTTTTTTTTTATTGTAATCTTTTTCATTTTTTTTTATTTTCATGTACGTCCTGCCTTTGTTTAGTTGATCCCCGACGCTTCTAAACCTACTGTCATTAGGTCGGACAACAAAATTCGCCTTGAATATTTTGTGTCTTTCCCATGACGAGACACGATCCGTTTAACCTCATACCTCTCTTTTGTCGTACATTAGACTTGTTTTTCGGACAGCTATCACTGCACACTGGAGGAACCCATAGGTGCTTCGATATCCTTCTCGAGAACCTTGGAAAAACCCGAAGATACTCGTGGCCCACATGCACGAACTCCATGCACGGCCTAGGATCCACGGTGTGGGTAGGTCTCTGCTGACAAGCTGACCGGTAACATTTATTATTTTCTCTTTTCGATTTCAACTACCAAGGGTTTCTTTAACGTGCGCAGGTGCACACGGGACCTCCTGTTTATTGCCGTTATCAGAGAAGGCTATACATCGGATCTCATTACCCATGAGATCAAGGGGAGGTAACGCCATAAAGTAACCGCGGATTAATTTTTCCTCTTTTGAAAAATCACCACCGCTTCAAGTGGACTTTGAACCCGAGTCCCTCCTGTCGTGAGGCCGGCGTCGTTCCTCTAGACCAGGGATGGCCAATTTCTTTCAAATGGCGGGCCACTTTTTTATTATTTTTTTTGTGGCGGGCCACACATATAATAACATCAATACAAATAAACTTGGCATTTGTTTTAAGGTAATACGTTTGTTATTTATTGGCATTATTTGCTTACATAAATCATTTTATTGCAACAGAGTTAAAAATGTCTAGTTCATTTATAAAAAGTGAATAAAAGTTGCTATTTATATTGTTTAACAAACATGTTTTAGGTCATTTTAAAGTTGACATGTAACAAACCTTAATGAGAACAATGTGGACGTTCATGTGCAGCAACAGGTTCATCAAAGTCAATGTGTAAAGATGATGATGATATTCGTAATAAATCCTGAAGGTGGCCATCAGTGAGTCGGTTTCTTTGTGACGATTTAATCTCCTTCATTGTTGAAAAAGCGCATTCACATATATATGTGCTTCCGAACATAGAAGTAATTTTCAAAATGAAATCACCCAATGCGGGATATTTTTCCTGTGGTACAAGTTTCCAAAAGTCAACTCCTATCTCCATCCTTGATTGGAAAAAGGGGTCACTTTGGAGGTTACATAACTCCAACTGAAAAGTGTCATGTTGTTGCAAAATGTTACACTTCATAGGGATGTTAAACAATGCCAGTTCTGGTCGTATACCACTGAAGTCAGAAAATCGTTCATTGAATTGCTCCAATAGTTTGTCTAACATTAATACAGAAAATTTGAAATCAGTGTCACTGCGCTCCTCAATCAATTCTTTGCACGACGGAAAATGAATGAAGTTTTCTTTGGCCAGGGTAAATCTAAAAACTTTTAATTGACTTATAAATCCATCTAAGTGTCCTACCAAATCTGAGACTGTTTGGGAACGTCCCTGTAGCTTCACGTTGAGTTCATTCATGTGCTGGGTGATATCAATTAAAAAGGCCAATACGCTGTTAAAATGTTTCTGATTTTCAGACATTTTTCTGATCAGTTCTTTGTTGGTATCATGTTTCTCTAAAAACTGCTTTATATCGTTTCTCAAAGCAAAAAACCGCCTCAAACAATTCCCTCTGCTTAGCCAGCGTTATTGGTTATTGGTTATTGACGGCCTCGGTATCACAGCAAACGAATTAAAATCCATAATTGCTCAACCGCCCGTGTCAAAGGAATCATCCGAATTACTAACTCATCTCCCAAACAAAGAAAGGTAACTGTAGTCTCCATCGTAGCAGTCTCAGCACACGCCAAAAGACATAAGGCGAAACCGCGCAGAAAGTGAACACACCCAACTGTTCCCTGTCATACGATATAATCAATCATCGTAAACAAGCGGGATATCGAAGCAGGATCAAAACGGATGAGACACACAGCTCACGGTGTGCACAGAGCACTTAACTCAGTAGCTCCTGCAACAAGCCGGACTTGGAATATGAGGAAACTGCAAGAAGGAACACTTTTCAGACATAGCCTTCAATGGTTCCTTCCGCCTATCCACCATATACCATGGGAGTTCACGTCCTCCCGAAAATGATGATCGTCATAGCACTTGATGATGAAGCCAGCGTACTCGTGTGTAGAGCACCAAATCGCCATATTCCGCCTCAACTTCTGATAGAAAATTTATAAACTGTCGGTGTGTCAAAGACCGATTCCCGCCTTTTATTAAATTCACACACTTTATTACAGTTTGCATAACATCCTCCACGTCTAGAATCTTGCCACACAGCGCCTCCTGGTGTATAATGCGGTGTAATGCTGAGCAATGGAGTCACCGTCACATAATGATTTTTTTTATTTCGCTATCTCTGCGCTTACAACAAACGATGCCATTAAGGAACTTGATTGTTTTGTTGTTAATGTAGTAAAAACAGATTTCTGAGCACTAACCTTTTTCTTCAAATCGCACACAAGTGTAGAACGTATAGTACCAATGTAGTCCTTGTATTTAGCGGCGTGATGCTGTGTGTAATGCCGTTTAAGATTATACTCTTTATTTACAAACAACACTTGCAAACACACAAGGCACTGCGGTTTGCTATCCTTATTGTTGATAAATAAAAAATCATGTTCCCATTTCTCATGAAAAAATCTGATTTTTTCATTTAATTGACGTTTATTGTTCATATTATACCACGACCGAAGCAACAGACAATGAAAACACAGATTACAACAATATTACTGTTTCCTGTTAAAATGGAACTGTTCACTGTAACTCGACAAAATCTGAATGATCAGATCGGATATTTAATTTTGACTGATGAAAATAGGTTTGGAGAGAAAGAAACTGAAAGTAAAATAATTGTGAGGTGAATGTGTTGGGGTGGAGGAGGTGGGTGACTGACAGTATTTCTTGGCGGAAACTGTTTGAACTCGCCGAACCGAGAGTCGGCTATAGAACCATTCGTCGGCTTCTTCCTTTGTTTAAGTCGGTCGCAGGATGATCAAAAGGAAAAAAAGGATGGGCCGGGAATGACGGGAAGTCGACGTTAAACTAACTACTAGAGTGTTCCGAGTTTTAAACATAGGTCTACTAGGGAATATTTGAGTTAGCTTTCTCCACGGTAGAAGTTAATGTAACAAATTTTTAATCAATTTTACCCAGGACATTTTGCTCAATGCAACCTGATTTTATTTTTTATCCGCCGCGGGCCACAAAAAGGACGTCGCGGGCCAGTGGCCCGCGGGCACCTATTTGGCCATACCTGCTCTAGACCACATTAGAGAGCTGTCACTGTTCAACAATTATCATTAAACTTGAATATTAATTAAGGGCATTAAAATATGTTATGAGTTTTTGTTATTGTTATTTTTGCCAGACTATAACCGTTTGAAATGTTGCACAAATAAGGTGTTATACTTCATGAAAGATAACATCGTAGACTGTTATACTTCATGAAAGATAACATCGTAGACTGTTATACTTCATGAAAGATAACATCGTAGACCGTTATACTTCATGAAAGATAGCATCGTAGACCGTTACACTTCATGAAAGATAGCATCGTAGACCGTTATACTTCATGAAAGATATCATCGTAGACCATTACACTTCATGAAAGATAGTATCGTAGACCGTTATACTTCATGAAAGATAGTATCGTAGACCGTTATACTTCATGAAAGATAACATCGTAGACCGTTATACTTCATGAAAGATAGTATCGTAGACCGTTATACTTCATGAAAGATAACATCGTAGACCGTTATACTTCATGAAAGATAACATCGTAGACCGTTATACTTCATGAAAGATAACATCGTAGACCGTTATACTTCATGAAAGATAGCATCGTAGACCGTTATACTTCATGAAAGATAGCATCGTAGACCGTTATACTTCATGAAAGATAGCATCGTAGACCGTTATACTTCATGAAAGATAACATGGTAGACCGTTATACTTCATGAAAGATAGCATCGTAGACCGTTATACTTCATGAAAGATAACATCGTAGACCGTTATACTTCATGAAAGATAGTATCGTAGACCGTTATACTTCATGAAAGATAACATCGTAGACCGTTATACTTCATGAAAGATAGCATCGTAGACCGTTATACTTCATGAAAGATAACATCGTAGACCGTTATACTTCATGAAAGATAGCATCGTAGACCGTTATACTTGATGAAAGATAACATCGTAGACCGTTACAAACAAATAATAGATTCTCTTTGTTGTTGTTATGCATCCATAAGCCTGTAACGCTGATGCCCTTCGGCGCAATGCCATGTAACGATATTTGCAGGTATTTCTGTGTTCTCTTGAAGTTCCGTACAAGGTGTTCCATTTATCAGTTCCTTGAGGAAGTAGAGTTGCTCTGATGTCAGTGAGCTTTTGGCAGTCAAACAGGTGATGTTCTACAATTTCAGTTGCTCACAGAGTGGACCTGTTGGAGTTTGCTTTCGTTGTATTCTATTGATGTGGTTGTTCAGTGTTATGTGACCAGTTCTCAGTCTGAAGATGTTGATTTGGCCTCTTCCTTTTAGGTTATCGAAGTTGTCGTTGGGATTTGGCCTTGAAATGTATTTAAAGAGATCTCTCCCTGTTTTCCCCATGGCACATCTTTTGAAACCAATCTTCTGTCTGGATCTTCTCTTAGCTAAGGTATCTGTCTGGATCTTCTCTTAGCGAAGGTATCTGTCTGGATCTTCTCTTAGCTAAGGTATCTGTCTGGATCTTCTCTTAGCTAAGGTATCTGTCTGGATCTTCTCTTAGCTAAGGTAACTGTCTGGATCTTCTCTTAGCTAAGGTATCTGTCTGGATCTTCTCTTAGCTAAGGTATCTGTCTGGATCTTCTCTTAGCTAAGGTATCTGTCTGGATCTTCTCTTAGCTAAGGTATCTGTCTGGATCTTCTCTTAGCTAAGGTATCTGTCTGGATATTCTCTTAGCTAAGGTAACTGTCTGGATCTTCTCTTAGCGAAGGTATCTGTCTGGATCTTCTCTTAGCTAAGGTATCTGTCTGGATCTTCTCTTAGCTAAGGTAACTGTCTGGATCTTCTCTTAGCTAAGGTATCTGTCTGGATCTTCTCTTAGCTAATGTATCTGTCTGGATCTTCTCTTAGCTAAGGTAACTGTCTGGATCTTCTCTTAGCTAAGGTATCTGTCTGGATCTTCTCTTAGCTAAGGTAACTGTCTGGATCTTCTCTTAGCTAAGGTAACTGTCTGGATCTTCTCTTAGCTAAGGTATCTGTATCTGCACGAAGAGTTGTTTCATTTCACCACAATCACAGTTCACTTTACATACGCTACAAAAACAACATTGTCTTTAGTCAACAAAAGTCCGCCTTTTTTCATTACCAGGCATTTATGCCCACATTTGGTTCACCACCAGGCATTTATGCCCACATTTAGTTCACCACCAGGCACTTATGCCCATATTTAGTTCACCGCCAGGCAATAATGGCTATCTTTAGTTCACCCTAGGCATTCATGACCGTCTTTAGTTCACCACCAGGCATTAATGTCCGTCTTTAGTTCACCACCAGACATTAATGTCCGCCCTTAGTTCACCCCCAGACATTAATGTCCGTCTTTAGTTCACCACCAGACATTAATGTCCGCCCTTAGTTCACCACCAGACATTAATGTCCGTCTTTAGTTCACCACCAGTCATTAATGTCCGTCCTTAGTTAACCATTAGGCATTAATGTCCGCCCTTAGTTCACCACCAGACATTAATGTCCGTCTTTAGTTCACAACCAGTCATTAATGTCCGTCCTTAGTTAACCATTAGGCATTAATGTCCGCTCTTCGTTCACCACCAGACATTAATGTCCGTCTTTAGTTCACCACCAGATATTAATGTCCGCCCTTAGTTCACCACCAGACATTAATGTCCGTCTTTAGTTCAACACCAGTCATTAAGGTCCGTCCTTAGTTAACCATTAGGCATTAATGTCCGCCCTTAGTTCACCACCAGACATTAATGTCCGCCCTTAGTTCACCACCAGACATTATTGTTCGTCTTTAGTTCACAACCAATCATTAATGTCCGTCCTTAGTTAACCATTAGGCATTAATGTCCGTCTTTAGTTCACCACCAGGCATTAATGTCCGTCCTTAGTTCACCACCAGGCATTAATGTCCGTCCTTAGTTCACCACCAGACATTAATGTCAGTCTTTAGTTCACCCCAGGCTTTAATGTCCGTCCTTAGTTCACCAACAGGCATTAATGTCCGTCCTTAGTTAACCATTAGGTATTAATGTCCGTCTTTAGTTCACCACCAGACATTAATGTCTGTCTTTAGTTCACCACCAGACATTATTGTTCGTCTTTAGTTCACAACCAATCATTAATGTCCGTCCTTAGTTAACCATTAGGCATTAATGTCCGTCTTTAGTTCACCACCAGGCATTAATGTCCGTCCTTAGTTCACCACCAGGCATTAATGTCCGTCCTTAGTTCACCACCAGACATTAATGTCAGTCTTTAGTTCACCCCAGGCTTTAATGTCCGTCCTTAGTTCACCAACAGGCATTAATGTCCGTCCTTAGTTAACCATTAGGTATTAATGTCCGTCTTTAGTTCACCACCAGACATTAATGTCTGTCTTTAGTTCACCACCAGTCATTAACGTCCGTCCTTAGTTAACCATTAGGCATTAATGCCCGTCCTTAGTTAACCATTAGGCATTAATGCCCGCCCTTAGTTCACCACTAGGCATTAATGTCTGTCTTTAGTTCACCACCAGTCATTAACATCCGTCCTTAGTTAACCATTAGGCATTAATGCCCGTCCTTAGTTAACCATTAGGCATTAATGCCCGCCCTTAGTTCACCACCAGGCATTAATGTCTGTCTTTAGTTCACCACCAGTCATTAACGTCCGTCCTTAGTGAACCATTAGGCATTAATGTCCGCCCTTAGTTCACCACTAGGCATTTATGTCTGTCTTTAGTTCACCACCAGTCATTAACGTTCGTCCTTAGTTAACCATTAGGCATTAATGTCCGCCCTTAGTTCACCACTAGGCATTAATGTCTGTCTTTAGTTCACCACCAGTCATTAAGGTCCGTCCTTAGTTAACCATTAGGCAATAATGTCCGCCCTTAGTTCACCACCAGGCATTAATGTCCGTCTTTAGTTCACGACCAGGCATTAATGTCTGTCTTTAGTTCACCGCCAGTCATTAATGTCCGTCTTTAGTTCACCACCAGGCATTAATGTCCGTCTTTAGTTCAACACCAATAATTAATGTCCGCCTGTAGTTCACCACCAGGCATTAATGCCCGTCTTTAGTTCACCACCAGTCATTAGTGTCCGACTTTAGTTCACCACCAGTCATTAATGTCCGTCTTTAGTTCACCACCAATCATTAATGTCCGTCTTTAGTTCACCACCAGGCATTAATGTCCGTGTTTAGTTCCGCATCAGGCATTAATGTCCGTACTTAGTTCACCATCAGGCATTAATGTCCACCCTTAGTTCATCACCAGGCATTGATGTCCGTCATTAGTTCACCACCAGGTATTAATGTCCGTCATTAGTTCACCACCAGGCATCAATGGACGTCATTATTTCACCACCAGGCATTAATATCTGTCATTATTTCACCAACAGGCATTAATGTCCGTCATTATTTCACCAACAGGCATTAATATCTGTCATTATTTCACCAACAGGCATTAATGTCCGTCATTATTTCACCCCCAGGCATTAATGTCCGTCTTTAGTTCACCACCAGGCATTAATGTCCGTCATTATTTCACCACCAGGCATCAATGTCCGTCATTATTTCACCACCAGGCATTAATGTCCGTCTTTAGTTCACCACCAGGCATTAATGTCCGTCATTATTTCACCACCAGGCATTAATGTCCGTCATTATTTCACCCCCAGGCATTAATGTCCATCATTAGTTCACCACCAGGCATTAATGTCCATCATTAGTTCACCACCAGCCATTAATGTCCATCATTAGTTCACCACCAGCCATTAATGTCCATCATTAGTTCACCACCAGGCATTAATGTCCGTCTTTAGTTCACCACCAGACATTAATGTCCATCATTAGTTCACCACCAGGCATTAATGTCCGTCTTTAGTTCACCACCAGGCATTAATATCCGTCATTATTTCACCACCAGGCATTAATGTCCGTCTTTAGTTCACCACCAGGCATTAATGTCCGTCATTATTTCACCACCAGGCATTAATATCCGTCATTAGTTCACCACCAGGCATTAATGTCCGTCTTTAGTTCACCACCAGGCATTAATGTCCGTCATTAGTTCACCACCAGTCATTAATGTCCGTCATTATTTCACCACCCGCATGACATATGATGATGATAACATCATTTAAGGGGATCTCGCTAACTGAGTAGTTAGTGATCTCGCTAACTGAGTAGTTAGTGATCTCGCTAACTGAGTAGTTAGTGATCTCGCTAACTAAGTAGTTAGTGATCTCGCTAACTGAGTAGTTAGTGATCTCGCTTTCTGCTCAGAAGGGTCCGTTTTCGATCCCCAGAAGTGGCCTGATTTTTTTGTTTGGACCGACAAGATTCCGAGGTTCACGCAGACTCTAAAAATGGGTACCAGATATTTTTCTTGGGTGTTCGTGGAGTGATACCGCCCACACACCACCTACAGTGTGACGTAATCAGTCTAATCATAGTAAAGCATGGTCACAACCCCCATATTGCCCCTATGCCTAGCAAGGCAGGCAACTTTTACTTTATCTTTACACATGTACAGTGTGTCAACACGGAGACTAGCTGCGGTGTGTTTGAGGTGTGTTCATTATAAGATAACGACCGCATTGGTTTACCAACACAGAGATAGACAGAACATGTAACAGGGACATAATAATGGAGAGAAGAAAGAATGAAGAACCTGCCGTCATCGCAGTGGTAAATGAGAAATTTACATTTGTGTAAAGAGACGCCTGTAATCGGCTGTGGACAACACACGAGTGCTGGTTGTACAAGGGTCACACAACGAGGACACATGATCTACAAATACGAGGCCGCTTCCAAATGTGAGGGATTTAGTTGAGAACCGGAAGTAATCCACGTTGTTCATCAAAACTAATGATGTTGTCAGACAAAGAGGCAAAAAGGCGCTGATGAAGAAGAAAGCGAAGAATTTCACGTGAAACTCCGCTCACTCACACACACAAACAAATACACGCTGCCCTAAACGACACACACTTTGATCAGGTCCGGCTAAGGTGGCGGATCAACTTAAGGTCATGGCTTGTGACCGCCATCATCCTGTTGATTGGTTCATGTCCCCTCCACGAGCTGGGATGCGAGTCTCAGGATCTAAGTGAAGTCGTGTGCCGAGGCTTGCAGACGAGGGCGATGATTTGGACAGCTCGGAGACATGGCACAATTTCTTTGTCAATTGATTATGTCGTGTCCAGTTGCTTAATCTGATCTTTCGGATCCGATAATCAATAATTAAAATAGATTACATTTCCTTAAATAGACCAGCCTGGGTTATATCATTTCTTGAAAATGTGTACAATATATGTAATGAAAGACGATTTTACTAGGGACACTGTAATTATGTTATTGGGAAAATATTGATGACTAATCACAGTGATGATTGGGGAGGGGAGGACTGGCTAATCGATTGAGGAGAGATACGATGGTGGCATCAGGACAGGAAGGATCCGGATTCAAAGCTCATTATCCCATATGTGGTTTTTTTTCAAAAATTATAAACATTTAATCCGTGGTTTCTTATTGACGCTACCCTCCCCTGATCTCTTGGGCAGTGAGATCCGATGTCTAACCTTCTCCGAAAACGGCAATAAACAGAAGGTCCCGTGTGCACTCGCGCACGTTAAAGAATCCATGGCAGTTAAAATCGAAAAGAATAGGTCACATGGCCACCGCCCAGACAGAGTTGTGAGCAGAACCTACCTGAGTCGTGGATCCCTGGCCGTGCTACGGAATTCGCGCACATGTGGCAGGATTATCACGGCCTTTGTCGTGGGGAATATTGGGGCACCTATGGGTTTGTCCAGTGTGCATGGATGATGATACTAACAACAAACGATAAAACACAGTGATGAGACAAATATCGGTTGATATCACAATGTTATCAGGCAATAAGATACCACAATGTCATCAGACAAGAAGATACCACAATATCATCAGACATGATGATACCACAATATCATCAGTCAAGAAGATACCACAATATCATCAGTCAAGAAGATACCACAATGTCATCAGACAAGATGATACCATAATATCATCAGACAAGAAGATACAACAACGTCATCAGACAAGATGATACCACAGTTATTAAGACTAATGGTTAGAAGATGGGTAAAGTAGAAGGCACTCACTCCTTGAGACATTTCTTTATTCGGATATGTTTATGTGTGTGAATGATAAGGTCCCAATGCAACAGGTATATCTTATCTATCTATCTATCTATCTATCTATCTATCTATCTATCTATCTATCTATCTATCTATCTATCTATCTATCTATCTATCTATCTATCTATCTATCTATCTATCTATCTATCTATCTATCTATCTATCTATCTATCTATCTATCTATCTATCTATCTATCTATATATCTATCTATCTATCTATCTATCTATCTATCTATCTATCTATCTATCTATCTATCTATCTATCTTATCTATCTATCTATCTATCTATCTATCTATCTATCTATCTATCTATCTATCTATCTATCTATCTATCTATCTATCTATCTATCTATCTATCTACCTACCTACCTACCTACCTTACCTACCTACCTACCTACCTACCTATCTATCTATCTATCTATCTATCTATCTATCTATCTATCTATCTATCTATCTATCTATCTATCTATCTATCTATCTATCTATCTATCTATCTATCTATCTATCTATCTATCTATCTATCTATCTATCTATCTATCTATCTATCTGTCTGTCTATCTGTCTGTGTGTCTGTCAGTCTGTCTATCATATCTGTCTGCCTGATTGTCTGTTGTCCGTTCTAGCCGATGACGTCACATTGGGCAGACATTTCACGCGTTCCATGTCCGACTATTGTTGCTATCAATTGTCAGAACTTGCACAGGACCCGAATTGTATCTCGCCTCACGTCTCTCTTCTTGCCAAACCTCTCAGTCTCTTCAAGGAAGCTGATGCCACCTGTTGCTTCCTCCCTCCTCAATGTTTTGTTTAGTATTTCTCTAAGTCGGCCTCTTTTTCTCTCATAGTTAATCTTTTTTCTTTTTCTTTCCTTCCTCGTTTGCCTTTCAGCGTCGAGGGGAGATATAATTTGCGGTCTTTTGCTCTTCTGTTAGCCTCTTCTGCTGTTGTTTCCTAGTGTTTCCAATACTCCGTCAATCCATCTTTTGCTCTTCTGTTAGCCTCTTCTGCTGTTGTTCCCTAGTGTTTCCAATACTCCGTCAATCCATCTTTTGCTCTTCTGTTAGCCTCTTCTGTTGTTGTTTCCTAGTGTTTCCAATACTCCGTCAATCCATCTTTTGCTCTTCTGTTAGCCTCTTCTGCTGTTGTTCCCTAGTGTTTCCAATACTCCGTCAATCCATCTTTTGCTCTTCTGTTAGCCTCTTCTGCTGTTGTTCCCTAGTGTTTCCAATACTCCGTCAATCCATCTTTTTCCCGGTCTGCCCTTGGGCCTGGTGTTCTCGGAACGTTTATTGAAAGCTCGTTGTGTGGTCCTTTGATCCTTCTGCCTAGTGCCAAACCATTTTATCTGTTATTTCTTTATATATTCAATGGGAGGTTGAAAAGAGGGTGGGGGGGATATTCCTAGCTTTTTTCTCAGTTTTTCATTTCTAATCTTGACTCTCAGGCTGTTTCCTGTCATTCGTCTAACAGATTTCATCTCAGTAGAGGTTATTTTTCTTATTGTTCGTGAATTTTTGGCCCAGTACTGGCATTGGTAGCACAACATTATGATGAAGATTGCATTGTAGAGTGCCCGTTTTGCCTCTAGAGTTACTTTCTTGTTGGACAATAATGGTGGTGATTGCTGTCCAATGATTTGACAAGCTTTGTTGCATCTTGAGTCTAGGGCCCAAGACTGGCATTGGTAGCACAACGTTGGGATGAAGATTGCATTGTAGAGTGCCCGTTTTGCCTCTAGAGTTATTTCCTTGTTGGACAATAGTGGTGATAACTGTCTAATGATTTGACAAGCTTTGTTGCATCTTTGCATTTATCAGTCATAATTAATCTCAATGACAAAATGATTTTGTTGAATCTCTTCGATAATCTAGAAGATAGTTTAGAGATGTTAAATCGTTTGGTAGCCATCTTATCTGAGGAATTAATTAATTGTTTGTAAATCTGTTTGATAGATTTACCAGATATACAATTTTGTTATAAGCAGCTTTGAGTAAAAAGTCATCTAGAAGATGGAGATTTTATCCTGAAATCTCTTTGGTAAACATCTCGTCTAGTAGATTGGAAGACTTTCTCCCTAAACATCCTAGGTTAACAACTTATACTGGAGAAAGAAAACTTTGTCCGTAAACATCTCGTCTAGTAGATTGGAAGACTTTCTCCCTAAACATCCTAGGTTAACGACTTAAACTGGAGAAAGAAAACTGTGCTTTCTATCATCATTTGTAAAGATATCACCATGTAGAGTAAATTGTGTTCCTTATTCACGTCCTGTAGGTGAGGATGCTGACACATTTCATGCTACCAGATAATCTGTTTCAAGACCACATCAATACATCACTTACTGCATCATAGACATAGTATCGAAGGCATCATCAAGATTCTATCATCATCATCACAATCACTGTCATCGTCATTATATGGCCCTTTCCGTCTTGTCAGACGGTCTAGTGGAGGCTATTGTGTATTTTTTGAGGTTTTGTTTTTGTCGAACAGTTTCTCTCGTGGCTAATTCTACCAATGTTTGACAAACACACACGGCCACAGAATGACCAACTGATCCACGTGGTTTCCCATCATTTTCATGAGTCTTTTCTCTTCTAAGTGTTGCCTTAGCACAGTCAGTCTCAAATGATGTTATACCATTCCTATTACATGTTCTCCATGATGTGCGATCACTTGCCAGATGTTCCCAGTCATTTTCACAAATGGAGAAGTCATTCAGAGATAATTTACAGATATCTCTATATCGTATTTTAGGTCTGCCGATTTGGTTATAATCTTAGCGTTTCTCATATCAGGAAGTATTATTCCTTGCCTCAAGCATTTGATTAACACTTTGTATAGATGTGTAAGATGTATCATCATCATTAATGACATATATATCGCTTTTTAGAATCGCCATCACCTGCACCATCATCAACATCACCAATGTTTTATCATCACCACCACCATCATCGCCACCAACCCACCCCCCACCCTCTATACAAACATCATCTGCATTGTTCATTATCATCGGCCTGAGCATCACCAACATCAAATAAACCACCTTCAACCTTTAACATCCTTACAAATATCAATCACCACAACATTAACCTAACACCATCATCATCACCATTATCCTTACAATCTCCGCTATCTGTTTTATCTCTATTTAACTTCCCCACCATTATTACCATATCCACTATTCTTCCTCTTCTTATTATATTATGTAAAATCTCCACTATCATTATCATTATTTGTATATCTTCTCTGTCATTATTACTCTAATCCACTGTCAGTATTATCTATATCATCTCCGCTATCATTACCATTCTTATCGTCTAAACTATCATTATTATACTATTATCACTACTATAGTTATTATCCCTGTTCTCTCCACTATTATTATTATCCTTAACTCTAAAATAATTATAATTCTTATCTCCATTATCAATATTACCTTTATCTCCAATATTGTTATTATTTGTACCATCTCTACCATGATTGCTAACCTTATCTGCATCGTCATTGTTACCCTTATCTGAACAATCATAATTATCCTTATCTACACCGTCATTATTATCATTATCTTCACCGTCATTATTATCCTTATCTTCACCGTCATTATTATCCTTATCTTCACCATCATTGTTACCCTTATCTGCACATTCATTATTATCCTTATCTTCACCGTTATTATTATCCTTATCTACACCATCATTATTATCCTTATCGTCACCATCATTATTATCCTCATCTTCACCGCCATTATTATCATTATCATAACGTCATTGTTATCATTATCTTCACCGCCATTATTATCCTTATATTCAAAGTCATTGTTATCCTTATCTTCAACGCCATTATTATCCTTATCTTCACCGTCATTGTTATCGATACCTTCACCATCGTTATTATCCTTATCTTCAACATCATTATTATCCTGATCTTCAAAATCATTATTATCCCGATCTCCAACATCATTATTATCCTGAACTTAACCATCATTATTATCCTTAAATTCACCGTCGTAATTATCGTTATCTTCACCATCATTGTTATCCTAACCAGCACAATCATTATTATCCTTATCTGCACAATCATTATTATCTTTTTTCTTCACCGTCCGTATTATCCTTATCTGCACAATCATTATTATCCTTAACTTCACCGTCATTGTTAATATTATCTTCACCGTCATTATTATCCTTATCTCCACCGTCATTATTATCCTTATCTTCACCATCATTATTATCCTATCTTCACCATTATTATCATCCTTATCTTCACCATCATTATTATCCGTATCTTCCCCGTCATTATTATCCTTAACTTCACTGTCATTGTTATTCTTATATTCAACGTCATTATTATCCTTATCTCCAGCGTCATTATTATCCTTATCTTCACCGTCATTGTTATTCTTATATTCACTGTCATTATTATCCTCATCTTCAGCGTCATTGCTATATTTATCTTCACCGTCATTATTATCCTTATCTAAACCATCATTATTATCCTTATCTTCAAACAAATTATTATCCTGATCTTCACCATCATTATTATCCTTAACTTTACCGTCTTTATTATCCTTATCTTCACTGTTATTATTATAATTATCTACGTTATCACTATTACCTTCGACTGCACTATCGTTATTATCTTTATAATCTCCTCCCTCACTGCCATTTTTAACTAAAATATAATTAGTATTCATATCTCCACTATCATTATTTTCCTTATCTCCACTATAATTATTTTCTTTATCTCCACAATCATTATTATCTTCATTGCCACTATTATAATTATCCTTATCTGCACTATCATTATTTTCCTTATCTCCACAATCAAAATTATCTTAATCTCCACTATCATTATTTTCCTTATCTCCGCTATCATTATTATCTTAATCTCCACTATCATTATTTTCCTTATCTCCGCTATCATTATTTTCCTTATCTCCACTATCCTTATTTTATGTATCTCCACAATCATTATTATCTTCATCCCCACTACCATTATTTTCCTTATCTCCACTATCATTATTATCCTCATCTCCACTATCATTATTTTCCTTATCTCAGCTATTATTATTATCTTCATCTCCACTATCATTATTATCTTCCTCTCCACTATCATTATTTTCCTTATCTCCGCTATTATTATTATCTTCATCTCCACTATCATTATTATCTTCATCTCCACTATCATTATTTTCCTTATCTCCGCTATTATTATTATCTTCATCTCCAATATCATTATTTTCCCTGTCTCCACTCTAATTTTTTTTCTTATCTCCACAATCATTATTATCTTCATCCCCACTATCACTATTATCTTCATCTCCACTATCATTATTTTCTTTATCTCCACTTTCATTATTATCCTTATCTCCACTATCCTTATTTTCCGTATCTCCTCTATCATTATTATCTTCATCTCCACTATCATTATTATCCTTATCTCCACTATCATTATTTTCCTTATCTCCACTATCATTATTTTCCTTATCTCCACTATAATTATTTTCCTTACCTCCACTATCATTATTTTCCTTATCTCCACTATCCTTATTTTCCTTATCTCCACTACCATTATTTTCCTTATCTCCACTATCTTTATTTTTCCTTATCTCCACTATCAATCTATTATCCTTATCTCCAGTATCATTTTTTTCCTTATCTCCACTATCAACCTATTATCCTTATCTCCACTATAATTATTTTCCTTATCTCCACTATCATTATTTTCCTTATCTCCACTATCAATTTATTATCCTTATCTCCACTATCATTATTTTCCTATCTCCACTATCAATCTATTTTCCTTATCTCCACTATCATTATTTTCCTTATCTCCACTATCAATCTATTTTCCTTATCTCCACTATCATTATTTTCCTTATCTCCACTATCACTATTTTCCTTATCTCCACTATCAATCTATTTTCCTTATCTCCACTATCATTATTTTCCATATCTCCACTATCATTCTTTTCCTTATCTCCACTATCATTATTTTCCTTATCTCCACTATTATTATTTTCCTTATCTCCACTATCATTATTTTCCTTATCTCCACTATCATTCTTTTCCTTATCTCCATTATCATTCTGAAATAATAAATTTAGTGCCCCCCTCTCCTCGTCGACGAGTGCTTCTCTCCATCTTGGGTATTTCTCTATCTCTTCCTTGATAACCTCTCATTCACTGCCTTCAGCCTGTCCACCAATTTAAACCACTTTTAACACTCTCTTCTTTATAAAATTTTAAAAAAATGGCCTCATCCTGAACTTGTATCCTCTCCGCGTCTCCTCCTTCCTCTCTTCCACTCCACGACACACTCATTCAACCCTCACTACCTCCCAGTCATCTCTACCAGTCGAAATTTGTCACTTTCTCTTTTCACTTGAAAAATACACCCCCCTAAAAACCAATATCTGTTGAACCTAAAATAAGAAAAGCAAACCCGGACGAGTTCTTGTTCGATAGATCGATAAGTTATCTTATCGAGTGATTGGTTTAGATTGGGCTAGCCCTGTCCTACAAAATCTGCCTGTTGTCCGAGCGTCCAGCACAAATTTGATTAGAATCCACAGGCAGTCAGTTTGACGGACAACGGTCAGTAGGACATGCGAGCTGGTGTCAGTCGCCGACTACAAGACTTTTATAGCGTTCAGGGCACGACGTGTCAGTTGTCGTCTGCCGGGCAGACGACGCACGACATGGACGAAATACAGAAATGTCTGAGTGACTGATTACCGTTAAGACTGGTAACGTAAAGAAAAGAAAAACAGAATTAAACAAATGGAAGAAAAACAAGGAAAAATTTAGAAAGAAAAAAAAAGGGTAAAGTATTAATTGAAAGAGATAATAATTAATAAAATGAAACCAAAGAAATGATAAATTAAAAGAGGAATAACAGTGAAGAAGTAAGGACAAACAAGAACAAGATGGAGCAGAAGAATAATTTGCAACCAATAGGTACAAGAAGAACAAATTACAATTTAAAGAAGAATTTAAAAGAATAATGTGAAAAAGTAATTGACAATACTCATCATCATCGAGTGCCGTCTCCGCATGGAAGGTTGGCTACCATGGAGCGCCATTCTGCCTCTTGCTTTGATGGTGCAGGTTGTCATAGGCTGACTTGTCCATCTGTTGATGTTACTCCTCCATGTTTGTCTACCTCTACCTCCTGTACCTCGTATTTTCCCTTCCAAGATTACTTTACTAGGCTGATGCATTTTAATACGATAATAATGAAACAAAAATAGAAAAGGATAAAATAACGATAAAGTTAAAATATTAAAGCAAATATGAATTTAAAATAGATAAAGAATGAATCACAAAATTTCTCTTTATTCAGGTATAATTTCTCCTTGCCACAGTTATACAATTTCTCTTTATTCTGGTATAACTTCTCCTTGCCTCAGTTATACAATTTCTCTTTATTCTGGTATAACTTCTCCTTGCCTCAGTTATACAATTTCTCTTCATTCAGGTATAATTTCTCCTTGTCACAGTTATACAATTTCTCTTTATTCTGGTATAACTTCTCCTTGCCTCAGTTATACAATTTCTCTTTATTCTGGTATAATTTCTCCTTGCCACAGTTATACAATTTCTCTTTATTCTGGTATAATTTCTCCTTGCCACAGTTATACAATTTCTCTTTATTCTGGTATAATTTCTCTTTGCCACAGTTATACAATTTCTCTTTATTCAGGTCTAATTTCTCCCTGCCACAGTTATACAATTTCTCTTTATTCAGGTATAATTTCTCCCTGCCACAGTTATACAATTTCTCTTTATTCAGGTATAATTTCTCCCTGCCACAGTTATACAATTTCTCTTTATTCAGGTATAATTTCTCCTTGCTACAGTTATACAATTTCTCTTTATTCAGGTATAATTTCTCCTTGTCACAATTATACAATTTCTCTTTATTCAGGTATAATTTCTCCTTGTCACATTTATACAATTTCTCTTTATTCAGGTATAATTTCTCCTTGCCACAGTTATACAATTTCTCTTTATTCAGGTATAATTTCTCCCTGCTACAGTTATACAATTTCTCTTTATTCAGGTATAATTTCTCCCTGCCACAGTTATACAATTTCTCTTTATTCAGGTATAATTTCTCCCTGCCACAGTTATACAATTTCTCTTTATTCAGGTATAATTTCTCCTTGCTACATTTATACAATTTTTCTCTAATTTATACACATATTTCTCTACGTATACATGTTCTTCTTTCCATTCTCAGTCTACTCACACAAATGTATCCTCCTTTATCTGTCATTCCCTCAAAACCACTTTCATGTTCTCACTCGCTCTGCCTACTCGCATCCTCCGCTCTATCTCTCCATCAACTCTAACCCTGTCTCGTCTTGTACCTCTCAGAGAGTGAAGTAGCACAGAGGATGCGACTGTGAAAAGTGAGAGGAGAATGCTGCACTGGGCATTCATTTCTGGGAGATTGTCAACTGCAGAGTCTCAGACCGATGTCACATTTCAAGCGGCGTAATTGCCTGTCAGGGGAGACCAACGTGGCTTACTGCGCTTGTCTGCTGCTGACAATCAATTTTATTCCAGGGATGTTCTGTCTTTTCATGTCGGGTTTGTGGAGTTGTCGTCCCGGAGAGATATCCAGCAAATACTGGCGGAGAATAGAGGTCCCGGAGAATGGATTGCGCTAAGTTGTAAGCAGATTGGTAGGCTGAAACACAAGAATACGAGAGAGGAGAAAGAAGAAGAGGAGGCATTTTTGTTTAATAATGAGGAGAGAAAAGAAGAAAAAGAGGAAACAGTGAGAAAACGATAAGGAAAGAAAATAAGAGGAAGATCAGGAAGGAAGGAAACAGAAGAAGAAGGAGAAAAAGCAGGGACAGAAACAGAAAAAGAAGAAAGAAAGAGAAAGAAAGAAAGAAAGAAAGAAAGAAAGAAAGAAAGAAAGAAAGAAAAAAAAGAGAAAGGAATATCGAGAGAAAGAAAGAAAAAAAGAGAAAGAGAGGGAGACAGAAAGAAAGAAAGAGACAGAGAGAAAAGTAAAGAAGGAAGATAGAGAGAGAGAGAGAGAGAAAGAAAGAAAGAAAGAAAGAAAGAAAGAAAGAAAGAAAGAAAGAAAGAAAGAAAGAAAGAAAAATTGCAAAACGAAGCACATAAATTCATGAGAGCTGAAGAGAATGTGTGGGAGACTCGGAAGGAAGAAATGAAGAAAGGAATAGTTCCGGTAGAATGTTCAAAGAAATTGGAGGTAGGGGTCGGAACACTCGGAGAGAGAATGATGGAAGAAGCGTGGTGGGACAGGAATGGTGAATAAGTGAAGGTGTAAACATGACGTTACGTTTTAAGGATAGAAAGATGGGCAAAGAAATAGAAGAACTGGCTATCGACTGGAAAACAGCAAGAAAGACAAAGAAAAAGATGGGTAGATGAGTGGATTGATGGACAGACGGTTAAACGAATAGATAGAAAGACAGAGGCATCGACACACAGATTAACTTAGAGCACAGACTGACAGATTGTGACACAATTAGATAACATATCGATAGACAGATAAGGCGAATGAGACGGACATACAGATAGACGTGCAGACAGACTAAAGACAGAGTGACGGAAAGATTAACTAATATACAAACAGAGACAGACAAGCAGACAGGAGCACAGGTAGACAGATATAAACAAAGAAAGATAAAAGAATCCAGACGCACAGAAATGCTTTATCTGAAGCACGGATAACAATGTTGCGTTAGGATATCAGAAGTGGGAACAAACATGGCTCGACAGACGGAAGAAGTGGCAACAAACACGGCACGACAGACGGAAGAAGTGACAACAAACACGGCACGACAGACGGAAGAAGTGACAACAAACACGGCACGACAGACGGAAGAAGTGGCAACAAACACGGCACGACAGACGGAAGAAGTGGCAACAAACACGGCACGACAGACGGAACAAGTGGCAACAAACACGGGACGACAGACGGAAGAAGTGGCAACAAACACGGCACGACAGACGGAAGAAGTGACAACAAACACGGCACGACAGACGGAAGAAGTGACAACAAACACGGCACGACAGACGGAAGAAGTGGCAACAAACACGGCACGACAGACGGAAGAAGTGGCAACAAACACGGCACGACAGACGGAACAAGTGGCAACAAACACGGGACGACAGACGGAAGAAGTGGCAACAAACACGGCACGACAGACGGAAGAAGTGGCAACAAACACGGCACGACAGACGGAAGAAGTGGCAACAAACACGGCACGACAGACGGAAGAAGTGGCAACAAACACGGCACGACAGACGGAAGAAGTGGCAACAAACACGGCTCGACAGACGGAAGAAGTGGCAACAAACACGGCACGACAGACGTAACAAGTGACATGTAATGTAGCATCAATAGGAATGAAATGTACACCAACAAGTATGAATTGTTAACTGTACATGGAAATGAACAAGAAAACAGCTTCAACATTTTAATTCTTCCTGTCTTTTGAAATTCAGTTCATATTGTCTGCATACCTTCTCCTTTACTTCAAGCTCTGCATAAACTTCAGGCTCCCGTCGAGTTCGCGATCAAATACGTTCTTAGAGCCATGGCTATTTGTTTTGTTTCAGCGCAATCAAACCATTTCCAAGACACAACAGTTAAACAGCAGGGGATCTGTATGTTGCCTGTTTCTTGTTTAGTTCTTTTTTCCATGAAGATTGAGATTACCTGGCTGTAAATTCCTCGGCATAAGCCAAGAATAAACAGGCATCATGAAAGCTGTATCTTGTTACACGAAATTTAAAATCGAGCTTCGTACAGGACACTCTGACCTAAATTATTTCTTGGAATTGATGATCAGACTTCCGAAGGAGGCGATATTCTCGCCACATGATCTCAACAAAACAAGACAGTAAATATGTCCTGACAAAACAAGACAGTAAATATGTCCTGACAAAACAAGACAGTAAATATGTCCTGACAAAACCTCTTATTAAAGTTGTCCAACTTTCCTCTTCTAGTGATGTTTCAGAAAAGTGTCGATTGTTTCTTTCTGATGTTTTTTTGTTAATACCAAAACTTAAGGAAGACATAATGGGAAATTTACACTCCCCCCCCCCCCCCCCTTTCCACGTCTTTAACAACGAGAATTGAGTGACGAAGTCTTCCAAGAGATAAGAAAAGATTGAAATACTTCTCTATCATGTGCCATGCCGGTTACTGGTGGCGATAATGTCCTTCCACAATCTTCTATCCACAGTCCATCGTATCAATTCTGTTGTTGACTGTTTTCAATGCCATGACACCAAGCTATTTAGTATCTTCTCTTTGTCGTTCGCGAACTCTCTTTCCCTGTATTTTTCCAGTTGTGATAAATTTTTCCAACTTTCCTCCTCTAATGTTGTGCCAGAAAAAATGTCGATTGTTTCTTTCTGATGTTATTTTAATACCAGAACTTAAGGAAGACATAATAGGAATCATGAAAAAGGCACCCAAACAGACACAGAGAGAAAACACATAGCAGAACAACACAAAACGACAACTACCCGCAGGACTCCTGGTCACACATATACACAGATGGCTCTGCTACAAACGCAACCACAAATGGAGGAGGAGGTGTGTTCTTGAGGCTGAATAACCAGGAAGAGATCCAGTATCTTCTCTCTTTGTCGCTCTCGAACTCTCTTTCCCTATATTTTGCCAGTTGTGACCAAGTTTTCCAACTTTATTTTTCTAATGATGTTCCAGAAAAATGTTGATTATTTCTTTCTGGTTTTTTTTTTGAAGAGCTCCCTTTTTGTGTTGGTTTCTTTGAGAATTTCCTCGTTGATCTTTTTAACTGACCAGGAATTTTCAACATTCTTGTGAGAAATCCCGTTTCTGTGGCCTCTCGTCGTCTTTTCGTTCATTTGTCTACTGTCCATGATTCGCTTCCATAGGTCATAATTGGCTCTATATAGCAGCGATGAACTCCCATACTCACTTCTATTGACATAGAATTGTAATACAAGACGTTGCAATTTTTTAAAATATTATTTTGGCCTGAGAGATTCTGCTTTTTATTTCTGCGGTGCATCTTTCATTGGAATACAGGAGAACAAGTTCTCGGTGATTCCTAAAGCTTTGAACGACCATCACAAACTCGACGCTTGAGAGCTTATTTTGTAGGAAAGAGCTAAATGTGAACTCCTGGTACGATCATTATGAGATCATTGACTGGGACGATCTTTGTGAGATCATTGAAGGACGCAGTTATTGTGAAATCATTGAAGGACGCGATCATTGTGAAATCATTGAAGGACGCGATTATTGTGAAATCATTGAAGGACGCGATCATTGTGAAATCATTGAAGGACGCGATTATTGTGAAATCATTGAAGGACGCGATTATTGTGAAATCATCGAAGGACGCGATTATTGTGAAATCATTGAAGGACGCGTTCAGTGTGAAATCATTGAAGGACGCGATTATTGTGAAATCATTGAAGGACGCGATTATTGTGAAATCATTGAAGGGCGCGATTATTGTGAAATCATTGAAGGACGCGATTATTGTGAAATCATTAAAGGACGCGATCATTATGAAATCATTGAAGGACGCGATTATTGTGAAATCATTGAAGGACGCGATTATTGTGAAATCATTGACGGACGCGATTATTATGAAATCATTGAAGCACGCGATTATTGTGAAATCATTGACGGACGCGATTATTATGAAATCATTAAAGGACGCGATTATTGTGAAATCATTGAAGGACGTGATTATTGTGAAATCATTGACGGACGCGATTATTATGAAATCATTGAAGGACGCGATTATTGTAAAATCATTGGCGGACGCGATTATTGTGAAATCATTGAAGGACGCGATTATTATGAAATCATTGAAGGACGCGATCATTGTGAAATCATCGAAGGACGCGATTATTGTGAAATCATTGAAGAACGCGTTCAGTGTGAAATCATTGAAGGACGCGATTATTGTGAAATCATTGAAGGACGCGATTATTGTGAAATCATTGAAGGACGCGATTATTGTGAAATCATTGAAGGACGCAATTATTGTGAAATCATTGAAGGACGCGTTCAGTGTGAAATCATTGAAGGACGCGATTATTGTGAAATCATTGAAGGACACGATTATTGTGAAATCATTGAAGGACGTGATCATTGTGAATTCATTGAAGGACGCGATCATTGTGAAATCAGTGAAGGACGCGATTATTGTGAAATCATTGAAGGACGCGTTTCATTGTGAGATCATTGAAGGACGCGATTATTGTGAAATCATTGAAGGACGCGTTCAGTGTGAAATCATTGAAGGACGCGATTATTGTGAAATCATTGAAGGACGCGATTATTGTGAAATCATTGACGGACGCGATTATTATGAAATCATTAAAGGACGCGATTATTGTGAAATCATTGAAGGACGCGATTATTGTGAAATCATTGAAGGACGCGATTATTGTGAAATCATTGAAAGACGCGATCATTGTGAAGTCATCGAAGGACGCGATTATTGTGAAATCATTGAAGGACGCGTTCAGTGTGAAATCATTGAAGGACGCGATTATTGTGAAATCATTGAAGGACGCGATTATTGTGAAATCATTGAAGGACGCGATTATTGTGAAATCATTGAAGGATGCGATTATTGTGAAATCATTGAAGGACGCGATCTTTATGAAATCATTGAAGGACGCGATTATTGTGAAATCATTGAAGGACGCGATTATTGTGAAATCATTGACGGACGTGATTATTATGAAATCATTGAAGGACGCGATTATTGTGAAATCATTGACGGACGCGATTATTATGAAATCATTGAAGGACGCGATTATTGTGAAATCATTGAAGGACGTGATTATTGTGAAATCATTGAAGGACGCGATTATTATGAAATCATTGAAGGACGCGATTATTGTAAAATCATTGACGGACGCGATTGTTGTGAAATCATTGAAGGACGCGATTATTATGAAATCATTGAAGGACGCGATTATTGTGAAATCATCGAAGGACGCGATTATTGTGAAATCATTGAAGGACGCGTTCAGTGTGAAATCATTGACGGACGTGATTATTATGAAATCATTGAAGGACGCGATTATTGTGAAATCATTGACGGACGCGATTATTATGAAATCATTGAAGGACGCGATTATTGTGAAATCATTGAAGGACGTGATTATTGTGAAATCATTGACGGACGCGATTATTATGAAATCATTGAAGGACGCGATTATTGTAAAATCATTGACGGACGCGATTGTTGTGAAATCATTGAAGGACGCGATTATTGTGAAATCATTGAAGGACGCGATTATTGTGAAATCATTGAAGTACGCGATTATTGTGAAATCATTGAAGGACGCGATTATTGTGAAATCATTGAAGGACGCGATTATTGTGAAATCATTGAAGGACGTGATTATTGTGAAATCATTGACGGACGCGATTATTATGAAATCATTGAAGGACGCGATTATTGTGAAATCATTGAAGGACGCGATTATTGTGAAATCATTGAAGGACGTGATTATTGTGAAATCATTGACGGACGCGATTATTATGAAATCATTGAAGGACGCGATTATTGTAAAATCATTGAAGGACGCGATTATTGTGAAATCATTGAAGGACGCGATTATTATGTAATCATTGAAGGACGCGATCATTGTGAAATCATCGAAGGACGCGATTATTGTGAAATCATTGAAGGACGCGTTCAGTGTGAAATCATTGAAGGACGTGATTATTGTGAAATCATTGAAGGACGCGATTATTGTGAAATCATTGAAGGACGCGATTATTGTGAAATCATTGAAGGACGCGATTATTGTGAAATCATTAAAGGACGCGATTATTGTGAAATCATTGACGGACGCGATTATTATGAAATCATTGAAGGACGCGATTATTGTGAAATCATTGACGGACGCGATTATTATGAAATCATTAAAGGACGCGATTATTGTGAAATCATTGAAGGACGCGATTATTATGAAATCATTAAAGGACGCGATTATTGTGAAATCATTGAAATGCGCGATTATTGTGAAATCATTGAAGGACGCGATTATTGTGAAATCATTGAAGGACGCGATTATTGTGAAATCATTAAAGGACGCGATTATTGTGAAATCATTGAAGGACGCGATTATTGTGAAATCATTGAAGGACGCGATCATTATGAAATCATTGAAGGACGCGATTATTGTGAAATCATTGAAGGACGCGATTATAGTGAAATCATTGAAGGACGCGATTATTGTGAAATCATTGAAAGACGCGATCATTGTGAAATCATCGAAGGACGCGATTATTGTGAAATCATTGAAGGACTCGTTCAGTGTGAAATCATTGAAGGACGCGATTATTGTGAAATCATTGAAGGACGCGATTATTGTGAAATCATTGAAGGACGCGATTATTGTGAAATCATTGAAGGATGCGATTATTGTGAAATCATTGAAGGACGCGATCATTATGAAATCATTGATGGACGCGATTATTGTGAAATCATTGAAGGACGCGATTATTGTGAAATCATTGACGGACGTGATTATTACGAAATCATTGAAGGACGCGATTATTGTGAAATAATTGACGGACGCGATTATTATGAAATCATTGAAGGACGCGATTATTGTGAAATCATTGAAGGACGCGATTATTATGAAAACATTGAAGGACGCGATTATTGTGAAATCATCGAAGGATGCGATTATTGTGAAATCATTGAAGGACGCGTTCAGTGTGAAATCATTGAAATGCGCGATTATTGTGAAATCATTGAAGGACGCGATTATTGTGAAATCATTGAAGTACGCGATTATTGTGAAATCATTGAAGGACGCGATTATTGTGAAATCATTGAAGGACGCGATTATTGTGAAATCATTGAAGGACGCGATCATTATGAAATCATTGAAGGACGCGATTATTGTGAAATCATTGAAGGACGCGATTATAGTGAAATCATTGAAGGACGCGATTATTGTGAAATCATTGAAAGACGCGATCATTGTGAAATCATCGAAGGACGCGATTATTGTGAAATCATTGAAGGACTCGTTCAGTGTGAAATCATTGAAGGACGCGATTATTGTGAAATCATTGAAGGACGCGATTATTGTGAAATCATTGAAGGACGCGATTATTGTGAAATCATTGAAGGATGCGATTATTGTGAAATCATTGAAGGACGCGATCATTATGAAATCATTGATGGACGCGATTATTGTGAAATCATTGAAGGACGCGATTATTGTGAAATCATTGACGGACGTGATTATTACGAAATCATTGAAGGACGCGATTATTGTGAAATAATTGACGGACGCGATTATTATGAAATCATTGAAGGACGCGATTATTGTGAAATCATTGAAGGACGCGATTATTATGAAAACATTGAAGGACGCGATTATTGTGAAATCATCGAAGGATGCGATTATTGTGAAATCATTGAAGGACGCGTTCAGTGTGAAATCATTGAAGGACGTGATTATTGTGAAATCATTGAAGGACGCGATTATTGTGAAATCATTGAAGTACGCGATTATTGTGAAATCATTGAAGGACGCGATTATTGTGAAATCATTGAAGGACGCGATTATTGTGAAATCATTGAAGGACGTGATTATTGTGAAATCATTGACGGACGCGATTATTATGAAATCATTGAAGGACGCGATTATTGTAAAATCATTGACGGACGCGATTATTGTGAAATCATTGAAGGACGCGATTATTATGTAATCATTGAAGGACGCGATCATTGTGAAATCATCGAAGGACGCGATTATTGTGAAATCATTGACGGACACGATTATTGTGAAATCATTGAAGGACGCGATTATTATGAAATCATTGAAGGACGCGATTATTGTGAAATCATTGAAGGACGCGATTATTGTGAAATCATTGAAGGACGCGATCATTATGAAATCTTGACAGACACTATTAAACAATAAACAGAGTAAAATAATAACATTGATTTACAATGTAAAACCACCACAGATGTCACTAATAATGTAAAACAACCACAGATGTCAGTAATAATGTAAAACAACCACAGATGTCACTAATAATGTAAAACAACCACAGATGTCACTAATAATGTAAAACAACCACAGATGTCACTAATAATGTAAAACAACCACAGATGTCACTAACAAATTTAACTCCCTCATAAAACACAAACAAGCACAGACACACACACAAACACAGGCCCACACACAAACACAGGCCCACACACACAAACACAGGCACACACACACAAACACAGGCACACACACACAAACACAGGCACACACACACAAACACAGGCACACACGCACAAACACAGCCACACACACACACAAACACAGGCACACACACAAACAAGCACAGACACACACACAAACACAGGCACACACACACACAAACACAGACACACACACACAAACACAGGCACACACACACAAACACAGGCACACACGCACAAACACAGGCACACACACACAAACACAGGCACACACACACAAACACAGGCACACACACAAACAAGCACAGACACACACACAAACACAGGCACACGCACAAAAAGCACAGACACACACACAAACACAGGCACACACACAAACACAGGCACACACACACAAACATATGATATGAAATCCACACATTAAAATTGATACCCGACATTTCTTTTTGTAAATAAAGACGGCCTGACATAGTGCTGCCCAGGCTACTAAATTGTTCCGATGGCAGGAACAAATATAACTTTCTGGTAGCAAATATTTGTTAAAGTCTCTTTATTTCTCTTACATTTATTTACATATTGCCGCTAAAGTCATCAACATCTGACGCAATCGGTGACGCCAGGTGTAGAAACAGTTGATTCCAAGATTGTAAACTGTAGCTGACTGCGACGCAGGAAGAAGCCATTGTTAAAGCAACACTGAAGACAAACGTCTGTGTAAAGAGACATTTCACTTCTTATTTCCTTTTGGAACGCCAAAGCCGGGGAGATAAACATGCCAGTTAACAACTGAGTCAACGTAGTTGATTGACATTCACCGGATCTGTCAAACAGTCCCTAAACTCCAAACATTTCTTAGTAATAGAAGTAGAGAGACCGTAGACTTAACACAAACATCTTTCAAACTTGTAGACAAGGCGATGGGTGTTACAGGGGCGTCCCCACTAAGATATGGATGAATGGAAGAGAATGCTTGGGGCATGCTTTCATAGGCAAATTAAAAGTGGAGGGAGCGTACGGGCGTGCCACGAGCGGTCGCAATAGCAGGGTCGGCACAACATAGCTGACCAAGAACTAGCAGTTCTACCTTTTCGTGGTCTCCCCTGGAAACAGTCTGCGACAAGACAGGCTGGCTAACAGGAGCTAGGATCGCCGTGTTCCCTGTAGTGGTGGCTCTTACTGATATGGAATATATACCGAGTATTGGGTCTGCATTCAAACAGGCTGGCTAACAAATTGTTTACAGCAATCGGAAAAAAGACAAATAATCAACAACGGAAAAAAACAAAGAACAATATATGGTCCTAAGCAGGATCGAACCCGTACTCCTTGGCACAGCGCCTTGCCACGAAAAGTCAAACGCTAGAGGACACTACCAACTGGACTAACTAAAAATTAGCCATCATTGGCGATGTCTTTCACGCAGGTGTTCTCATGAAAGTATTTTCTGCTGTATTAAGTATGTATGTTCTCATGTATTTTTTCATATTAAGACAAGCATCTCCCGGATAAGGTAGCCCTACCCTATTCGCAAGTAATCAGCCCTACCTTATTCGGGAGATACTTGTCTTAACAGTAAAAATACAGATACACAATTTATTCCCGAGCTGTGATCGCAGCCCTATGCTATAGTTATGAGAACATATGCGTGAAGAACATCGCCAATGATGGCTAATTTTGTAGTTAGCTGAGATGGCAGTGTTCCCTAGCGTTTGGCTTCTCGTGGCAAGGCGCTGTGCCAAGGAGTACGGGTTCGATCCTGCTTAGGACCATATATTGTTCTTTGTTTTTTTGTTGTTGTTGATTATTTATAATTTGTTGCGAGTGCCGTAAACATATCTCTTCCTCGGAAGTGATTCGCTGGCTAACAGAAGCTGTGATCGCCGTGTTCCCGGTAGTGGTGTCTCTTACTGATATAGACGACCTAGTATTGCAGTACCTCTGGGCTGGACTAGTGGTTTTTCAGCACAGCCTGGAAAGACGAACTGTAACTTCTCCAGTAAGAACCGGGAATGTCCAGAAAGCCAGTACGACCCGCCACATCAGGGGACCCTGCCTGCACCAAATCGTGGCATTACGTCAACGATAACAACCAACAAATTATATTGCAAAGGGCAACAACTGTTCTTTTGTTTGTGTACTCGTTAACTAACGGTAATTGGAGGCCAAGTGAGCTAAAGCAGGACTGATTACGTCAGAGAGATTCATGGAATATTAAATATTTCAGGTGAACTAGAGGAAAACTGATTACATCATGTGAACTAGGAAAACTGGTTACATCATGTGAACTAAGAAAACTGGTTACATCATGTGAACTAAGAAAACTGGTTGCATCATGTGAACTAAGAAAACTGGTTACATCATGTGAACTAAGAAAACTGGTTACATCATGTGAACTAAGAAAACTGGTTGCATCATGTGAACTAAGAAAACTGGTTACATCATGTGAACTAGGAAAAGTGATTACATCATGTGAACTAAGAAAACTGGTTGCATCATGTGAACTAAGAAAACTGGTTACATCATGTGAACTAAGAAAACTGGTTGCATCATGTGAACTAAGAAAACCGGTTACATCATGTGAACTAAGAAAACTGGTTGCATCATGTGAACTAAGAAAACTGGTTACATCATGTGAAGGGTTAAGGCATAAAAATGCGAAGCTGCAGTAAAGCTGAATGTGAGGAAAAATTAAAAAATAGAAAAAAAAGGTATGTAAGAAGCTTTACGTGATAAGTGGACGACACAGACTAAACGACGTTTCGGCCACTAGGCCTTCAGAAATTTCGATTGTTTTTGTTTTGGTTGTTTCGTTATTAGTTTTGAGTGTGTGTTTTTTTTTGTTTGTTCCCGCTGAAGGCCTATTGGGCCGAAACGTCGTTTGGTCTGTGTTGTCCACTTATCCCGTAAAGCTTCTTACATGCCATTTTTTTCTATTTACTTACATCATGTGAACTAGGAAAACTGATTACATCATGTGAACAAGGAAAACTGATTACTTCATGTGAACTAGGAAAACTGGTTACATCATGTGAACTAGGAAAACTGGTTACATCATGTGAACATCACGCCATGACACCGAGCAGTCTAGTATCTTCTCTCTTTGTTGTCCGCGATCTCACATTCAATATGCTTCGCTAGAGGTAGCCAAATTCAGATGAATTAAATTCGAAATAAAAGTAACATGTTATTTGTGGAGAATACGGGAATGGATTACATCATCGGTTGTGCAAACTTTGATTTCCTTTCTCTCTCATTCTTTCAAAGAAGGTGACAGAAAACTGACAATTCATTGACATTAGGCCACCTTGGTGACACAAAACTGACAATTTATTGCGATTCCTCTGTGACAGAAAACTGACAATTCATTGGGATTACTCTTAGACAGAAAACTGACAACTCATTGGGATTGCTCTGTGACACAAAACTGACAATTCATCGGGATTACTCTGTGACAGAAAACTGACAATTCATTGGGATTACTCTGTGACAGAAAACTGACAATTCATTGGGATTACTCTGTGACAGAAAACTGACAATTCATTGGGATTACTCTGTGACAGAAAACTGACAATTCATTGGGATTACTCTGTGACAGAAAACTGACAATTCATTGGGATTACTCTGTGACAGAAAACTGACAATTCATTGGGATTACTCTGTGACAGAAAGTGCCATATGATGGTCGTTATTGACCTCTCCGTTGCAGGCGTCCAAACGTCTGTGACTTAAAAGATAACTAATTCATTTAGAAAAAAATTGGTAAACAGAATATTGCAAATATCACCTTTCACAGTATACAGTGCATGCGTCCATTCATCATCTTCTTCTTCTACCTTTCAGCTCCCTGTGGAGCATAGGACTTTCAACGAACACTTTCCAAGCCGTTCTGTTTCTTGCCATTCTTTTAAAATCACTCCATGTTTTCCGCATCATCTTCATCTCTGCTTTCGCATGTCTGTTCCAAGAATACTTTCGTACTCTTTATCTCTCCCCCTAGGGATTCCAAAAAAGGGCCTATTGTGTAATACTCTCAGTTGGCTTCCGCAGCGTGTGACCTAACCAGTGCCATTGTCTTCGTTGTATCTTTTTATCCGCTGGTAATTGACTTTAACAAAAAAAAAAAAAAAAAAAAAAAAAAAAAAAAACGTAAAGAGCCTCGTCACGAAAAGCGTAATTAGGGGTTTACGGTGTTAGTCATCATCATTTGTACAGACCTTGGATTTGGGATAATGTGGACGGCATTACGCTGGTGCCGCTTTACTTTCCCAGAAGAAAAAAAATCCAGTACCCATTTACCGATGGGTGAACCCAGAAGCGGTCATTCAGGATGGAACCCGACATCTTGTCCTTGGTAGTCCAGTTCACTAACCACTGAGCCATCGTTGTTCCCTTATTTGACTGGTGCTTTCCCATAATTCTAGGTTAGTGATTTTGTCCTACCATTCCCATCCTTTTGTTCTATACAAGTATCCATTAATGAAGGTCTGTATCTTCATGATTGTTACTTTTGTTGTTCTCCATGTTTCACAGCCATCTTGGGGAGTCGAACATTGTTATTTTTGTATTTAACCTAATTTCTTGTTGCTTCATGTGTTTGAGGTTTTTGCGGCTAATTTTTCACAGTATAGGGTATCCAGTCTCATGCTCAACTCTCCTTACAGTACAGAGTAGCCAGTCTCATGCTCAACTCTCCGTACAGTACAGGGTATCCAGTCTCATGCTCAACTCTTCTTACAGTACTGCTAGCTAGTCACACGCCCAAGCCTCCTTAGTCGCGTCTTGCAAACATGTCTGTTAGGGAACAGCGCTACAATTCTTACCCCCCCCCTTTTTTTCGGGCCCCGGGTGCTCACTGACAAAACACAATATCATTGCATCTAAACACGGCGACACAAACACATTCCGAAGTAACGAAAACATCACTAACAAAACACAATATCATTTTATCTAAACACGTCGACACAAGGCAAGTCACATTCCGAAGTAACGATAACAAAAACAAGTTAACGAAAGAGATTGTCACGGCAAGAATTCTGCCCCACTTACAAATAGTCTAGCTCCGCCAGCGAAAGACTAAGCTTTTTGTAGCAGCTGTTGTAAGCTTTCTTACAATAATATAAGTCCACCGGCTACCGGAGACATCGTCTCTATGTGGTTCCTGGAGTAAGGTTTCCGCTTAAATTCTTGGGAAATTCCAGGAAAAAAGTTCCAACCAAGATTATATGTGAACTTCGTGAAGGTCATCATCATTGCCTATCAAGGTCGTCTATTTTTAGAAGTTTTGTCGCATAAACCTATTTCCCTCGCGTTCTGAATCCCGGTGACGTAAGCGTGCAGTCCATTCACTGAGGGTGACGTCATTTGAACAGGCGCATAGACAGACTTGTCAATGATGTAGCAAATAGAGACAATAGACACAGAGTATTCACGTTAAGTTGCTGTAAAGCTTGCTTTTGGTAAATAAAGAACTAAGTTTAGGAAAAGCGACTTCGAAAAGCGGAAAAGATAAAATACAACAAATATGGGAGAAGATAAAATACAACAAATATGGGAGAAGATAAAATACAACAAATATGGGAGAAGATAAAATACAACAAATATGAGTGAAGATAAAATATAAAAAATATGGAAGAAGATAAAACAAAAAATATGGGTGAAGATAAAATAGAACATTATGGAAAAAGATAAAAATACAACAAATATGGGTGAAGATAAAATAGAACATTATGGAAAAAGATAAAAATACAACAAATATGGGTGAAGATAAAATAGAACATTATGGAAAAAGATAAAAATACAACAAATATGGGTGAAGATAAAATACAACAAATATGGGAGAAGATAAAATACAACAAATATGGGAGAAGATAAAATACAACAAATATGGGAGAAGATACAATACAACAAATATGGGAGAAGATAAAATACAACAAATATGAGGGAAGATAAAATACAACAAATATCTATCTATCTATCTATTGACCTTTCGAGCCGTAACCGGCCCATAGGGCGTAGACCAAGATACACCTTCTCCTATATGAATTTTTGTTCTAGCAGTTTTCTTTTAAAGATATTTTATCAAATCTCGCCATCTGTCTCTGTTCTGTGCAAGCAGTTCTATCTCATTGAGGGAGCCGATTCCTGCTGCTCTTGCCTCTCTCATCAATGTTCTTCTCAGTGTCTCCCTGGGTCTTCCTCTTTTTCTTTTACCTGTTGTTTCCCATATGAGGGCTTGCTTTGCTATTCGATTATTATCTCTTCTCATCACATGTCCAACGTATGACCATCGTCTTTTCTTTATTACTGAAGATATTAGTGGTTGATTGGCGATTTCTCTAATTTCCTCGTTTGTTTTGAATTCGTTCCATTCTATACCAAGTATTTTCCTTAGACATTTATTTTTGACAACAAATATGGGAGAAGATAAAATACAATATTATGGAAGAAGATAAAATACAACAAATATGGGTGAAGATAAAATACAACAAATATGGGAGAAGATAAAATACAACAAATATGAGTGAAGATAAAATACAAAAAATATAGAAGAAGATAAAACAAAAAATATGGGAGAAGATAAAATACAACAAATATGGGAGAAGATAAAATACAACAAATATGAGGGAAGATAAAACACAACAAATATGGTGGAAGATAAAATACAACAAATATGGTGGAAGATAAAACACAACAAATATGGTGGAAGATAAAACACAACAAATATGGTGGAAGATAAAACACAACAAATATGGTGGAAGATAAAACACAACAAATATGGGAGAAGATAAAATACAACAAATATGGTGGAAGATAAAACACAACAAATATGGGAGAAGATAAAATACAACAAATATGGGAGAAGATAAAACACAACAAATATTGGGGAAGATAAAACACAACAAATATGAGAGAAGATAAAAGATAACAAATATGGGGGAAGATAAAATACAACAAATATGGGAGAAGATAAAACACAACAAATATGGGGGAAGATAAAATACAACAAATATGGGAGAAGATAAAACACAACAAATATGGGGGAAGATAAAAACAACAAATATGGGAGAAGATAAAACACAACAAATATGGGGGAAGATAAAATACAACAAATATGGGGGAAGATAAAATACAACAAATATGGTGGAAGATAAAATACAACAAATATGGGAGAAGATAAAACACAACAAATATGGTGGAAGATAAAATACAACAAATATGGTGGAAGATAAAATACAACAAATATGGTGGAAGATAAAATACAACAAATATGGGAGAATATAAAACACAACAAATATGGTGGAAGATAAAATACAACAAATATGGGAGAAGATAAAACACAACAAATATGGGAGAAGATAAAACACTACACATATGGGAGAAGATAAAACACAACAAATATGGGAGAAGATAAAACACTAATCATATGGGAGAAGATAAAATACAACAAATATGGGAGAAGATAAAACACAACAAATATGGTGGAAGATAAAACACAACAAATATGGGAGAAGATAAAACACAACAAATATGGGAGAATATAAAACACTACACATATGGGAGAAGATAAAACACAACAAATATGTGAGAAGATAAAACACAACAAATATGTGAGAAGATAAAACACAACAATTATGTGAGAAGATAAAACACAACATATATGGAAGAAGAAAATACACAACAAATATGGAAGAAGATAAAATACAACAAATACGGGAGAAAATGAAAAACAACAAATATGGGAGAAGATAAAACACAACACTATAGAAGAAGATAAAACACAACACTATAGAAGAAGATAAAACACAACAAATATGGGAGAAGATAAAACACAACAAATATGGGAGAAGATAAAACACAACACTATAGAAGAAGATAAAACACAACAAATATGGGAGAAGATAAAACACACCATTATAGAAGAAGATAAAACACAACAAATATGAGAGAAGATAAAATACAACAAATATGGGAGAAGATAAAACACAACAAATATGGTGGAAGATAAAACACAACAAATATGGGAGAAGATAAAACACACCATTATAGAAGAAGATAAAACACAACAAATATGAGAGAAGATAAAACACAACAAAATGGGAGAAAATAAAATACAACAAATATGGAAGAAGTTAAAACACAACAAACATGGGAGAAGATACATCACAACAAAAATGTGGGAAAAGATAAAACATAACAAATATGGGAGAAAATAAAATACAACACAAATGTGGGAAAAGATAAAATACAACAAAAACGGGAGAAGATAAAACACAACAAATATGGGAGAAGATAAAACACAACAAATATGGGAGAAGATAAAACACAACACTATAGAAGAAGATAAAACACAACAAATATGGGAGAAGATAAAACACACCATTATAGAAGAAGATAAAACACAACAAATATGAGAGAAGATAAAATACAACAAATATGGGAGAAGATAAAACACAACAAATATGGTGGAAGATAAAACACAACAAATTTGGGAGAAGATAAAACACACCATTATAGAAGAAGATAAAACACAACAAATATGAGAGAAGATAAAACACAACAAAATGGGAGAAAATAAAATACAACAAATATGGAAGAAGTTAAAACACAACAAACATGGGAGAAGATACATCACAACAAAAATGTGGGAAAAGATAAAACATAACAAATATGGGAGAAAATAAAATACAACACAAATGTGGGAAAAGATAAAATACAACAAAAACGGGAGAAGATAAAACACAACAAATATGGGAGAAGATAAAACACAACATTATGGAAGAAGATAAAACACAACAAATATGAGAGAAGATAAAACACTACAAATATGGGAGAAGATAAAACACTACAAATATGGGAGAAGATAAAACACTACAAATATGAGAGAAGATAAAACACTACAAATATGAGAGAAGATAAAACACTACAAATATGGGAGAAGATAAAACACTACAAATATGGGAGAAGATAAAGTTCAAGAAAAATGGAAGGAGATAAAACACAACAAAAATGTGGGAGAATATAAAACATAAGAAATATGGGAGAAGATAAATTACAGCAAATAGCCTAGTTGACAACTAACAAATATCTTAGATAACTCAACTATTAACTGAGATAACAGGCGACGAGTATATTTGTTGCTATCAGACATTGCCTGTCAAAACCACACTCACTTTGTGTGTAATAAGATTCAACAAGAAAGAGAAGGCACACCTATTTTCTCTTATTGCATAAACAAGTAATTTGAAACATGCCATGTAGGCTCCACGAAAGTTGTGGAGCGACGGTGATATTGAAGCGATGGATATTCAGAGTAGACAGGAGCCCACGTTAAATGTCTGTGTACAACCAGCCACCGTGTTCCCTAGTATAGCCCTGAAGCTCTGTGTAAAAAGTTTCCTATTACAAATAACTCCAGCCGTTATTAATAAATAGGCTTCAATGTCTATGGGGGACAACCTTACTGCAACTATACAAAGTGAACTATCGACCTTGTAATGTGTAGGAGAACTAGGTTGGCCATTTAAACTATTACCTCCCTGTTTCCATGACAATAAAAGAAGGACAACTCAGATATCGTTCTAACTTTTTATTAAAACAGAGGTAGTGCGGAATGGGGAGAAGAACTTATGGAGTGTCCACTGTAAGAATCACAGCGCTGTGTTTTTATATTTTCTAAAAATGTGAACAAAACTGTTAGACAATTTAATTAAGAGCAAAACCATGTATTTTCTCATAAATGATAACGCAACTAAGACATTGTGATGCAACTATATTTATGTTAATTAATAGCAATAATTCAGGGAACTATGTTACATAGCGCAAAGTGCATTCATGTTGATATCACAAATGTTCAGGTTAAAGGCTAAACTACAAGTTCTGTCTCATGTCGTGGCCTCCTCAAGTTTCCAACTCACCGTCCGCCGCTGTGCTACTGTCTTGTTATTTTACAGACTAATTGAGAGCAAACGGTTAACTAATTAGTGAAATGCTAGAAGATAAAGTAGCTAGAGGCCATTCCATCAACTTGATGTTGTGAAGCGAACAGCTAGACTTTTATTATAAGATATTAATAGTTTATTATTACATTATATTATATTATATTATATTATATTATATTATATTATATTATATTGTATTGTATTGTATTGTATTGTATTGTATTGTATTGTATTGTATTATATTATATTATATTATATTATATTATATTATATTATATTATATTATTATATTATATTATATTATATTATATTATATTACATTATATTGCATTATATTGCATTATATTATATTATATTACATTATATTATATTATATTATATTATATTATATTATATTATATTATATTATATTATATTATATTATACTATATTATATTATATTATTATATTATATTATATTATATTATATTATATTATATTATATTATATTATATTATATTATATTATATTATATTATATTATATTATATTATATTATATTATATTATATTATATTATATTATATTATATTATATTATATTATATTGAAAGGAAAATCTTTATACAGAGCTTGGCAGCAGAAGACAATCTAATCATCTGAAGTAGCCACTTCAAGTAAGTGTTTTGGCCCTTTAGCTTCTTGACACTATTACATTATAATGAAATACAAATTGAACGAGACAGCTGAGCTGATATATTGGTTAAAGCGAGAGGCCAGTTGAGGGAGACCTGCGCTCCAACCACGTTTTGAAGAGGGATGAGTTGACAGGTCCATGACGTCACTGATGTGACTGTTGGAAGCCAAAGTCAGACCGCGGATTGATTATCCAGATCGATGATGCGATCAACATCGAGGAAGACATCAAACATGGTCTCCCTGTCAACAATCGATTCATCAAACTGCAACTCTCGCTCCCAACAAATCGTCAGGTTCCCCATCATCTGCAGCTTAACATTCCTACCTGTCGAGCTTGCTAGACACCAACAATCCATTTCCGGTTTGTTGTTTTTCTCTTCTCTCACGTCTACCAACACTTTAAACCAACAAAAACATCCAGTTCTACCCAACCCTTCATGTCCTCTGTTTTAACTTTACCGTGTTTAAAGTGTACTACCACTATATAGTGCCGGATTAACTTCCCTTAGAGGTTCTAAACACTTTAAAGATGTTGGTGTCCCCATTCCTCCCATATATAAGTAATTCGAACTATAAACAATTATAAACCATATAATAACATTGAACTTACCGAAATTAAACACAATCTACAGTCAGATGTAAAACAATGATTATTTATGTGTTAAGTTAAGTTAAGTATTTGATATCTTTGGGAACTTTGTTAACCTCAGACGGAAGATGTACAAAAGAGGTGAGATGCAGAATGGCTCAGGCAAAAGTAACTTTCCAAAAAATGAGGAAGATACTATGCAATCCATTTTTGACAATAGAAACAAGAAAAAGAGTTCTTAAATGTTACGTAGAAGAATGTTGAGAATACCATGGACAGCTAAGAAGAGTAATGAAGATGTTCTGAGAGAGGTCAAAGCAAAAAGAGAGCTATAGGAAGAAATAATCATCATTTTTTGGCCATGTAATGAGAAGAAAACAACTGGAATATATTGAAACAACTGGAAAAATTCAGGGAGGAAGAGATAGAGGGAAGCATAGAGAAAAATACCAGACAGCTTAAGAGAATGGCTTGGCAGAAGGTCAACAACAGAAATGACAAATAGCTGCCGAGATCGAAAGTTGTGGAGAGACATGATCACCTACGCCACTAGGACCGGTACTTGATGATGATGATGATGAAAGTAAAGTAAAGTAAAGAACCCCGTCACGTCAAGTGCTGTGTACGGAATATGGTATTAGTGACAATACTTTTTATAGAGTTTCGGCACATGACTTTGGGGTAATGTGGTCGGTATTACGCCCGTGCCGCTTTACTTTCACAGAAGAAAATTACGGTATTCATTTAAGGCTGGGTGAACGCGGAACCCATAGATCAGGATCGACGCCAGCCTCTTGTCCTTTGTAGTCTAATTCAATAACCACTGAGCTATCGTGGCTCCCTACATTTTTGTTAACTTCCACTTGATTTCTATTTGAAGTTTTCTCCGACTTTTCTTTTTAAATTACAAAGTCTTTGATGAGATTCTCAAAACAAATCTTAGGTAACACATCAGCTTCTATACCTAATAGAGATAAGGCATTCAGCCTGGCTTGTTGGAGTTCATGACCCTTGACCTAGGTCTGCACTCACTGACTGCACTTGTTATTGTTGTCTACATCTGTAAGTCAAGGGGGCCGCGATAGCTCAGTGGTTAGTGAACTGGACTACAAAGGCAGGGTTCGGTTCCAACCGACGGCGCCTTGTTCACCCAGCCTTTAAAGGTTACCGGATTTTTTTTTCTGGGAAAGTAAAGGGGCACGGGCGTAATACCGACCACATTATCCCAAAAATCATGTACTGAAGGTGTGTAAAATGTATGGTCACTAACACCATATTTCCCTATACGCCACTTGGCGTGACGGGGGGTACTTTACTTTACTTTTTTACCCCAGCCACTCAAACCCTCTTTATACTTTATTGTTCAACCGTTTCAGTTGAGCCGAACTGTTATTTTTTTAACATGAACACTATCAAACAAATTTTGAACCTATTTCCATTCTATTTGGTTCCATTCTAATGTGTCCCATTATATTTGGTTCCATTCTATTTGGTCCCGTTTTATTTGGTCCCATTCTATTTGGTTCCATTCGATTTTTTTCCATTCTATTTGGTTCCATTCAATTTGGTTTCATTCTATTTGGCCCCATTCTGTTTAGTTTCATTCCATTTTGTTCCATTCTCTTTGGTTCCATTCTATTTGGTTCCATTCTATTTGGTTCCATCAACATAATTTTCGCAAATGCAGATTTTGTTTTTGGATTATTACAATATTAAAAAACACACTGTCAAGACAACACCGACAAGTAAACATCGTCAAGGAAACAGGAAAGACGACAGCAACAAGAGAATACCGACAAGAAAAGTCCCTTGCACAAGTTTCTATGTATGGAGACTATGTTGCTCTTACATGCATCAAGATACTGGAGACTTTAACATGTTGCTCTTACATGCATCAAGATACTGGAGACTTTAACATGTTGCTCTTACATGCATCAAGATACTGGAGACTTTAACATGTTGCTCTTACATGCATCAAGATACTGGAGACTTTAACATGCTGCTCTTACATGCATCAAGATACTGGAGACTTTAACATGCTGCTCTTACATGCATCAAGATACTGGAGACTTTAACATGTTGCTCTTACATGCATCAAGATACTGGAGACTTTAACATGTTGCTCTTACATGCATCAAGATACTGGAGACTTTAACATGTTGCTCTTACATGCATCAAGATACTGGAGACTTTAACATGTTGCTCTTACATGCATCAAGATACTGGAGACTTTAACATGTTGCTCTTACATGCATCAAGATACTGGAGACTTTAACATGTTGCTCTTACATGCATCAAGATACTGGAGACTTTGACATGTTGCTCTTAGATGCACCAAGATACTGGAGACTTTAACATGTTGCTCTTACATGCATCAAGATACTGGAGACTTTGACATGTTGCTCTTACATGCATCAAGATACTGGAGACTTTAACATGTTGCTCTTACATGCATCAAGATACTGGAGACTTTGACATGTTTCTCTTACATGCATCAAGACTACTACAGCTGTTTGTACATGGACCCTGCTACATTTTGTGTAGGAGAATTGAAAAAAAATAGAAAAAAATTGTTTCTATTTTTTTCAATTATCCCTCACATTCAGCTTTACTGCAGCTTCGCAATTTTATACATTCATTTGCATTTCTTAGCCTTAACCCCCTACATTTTGTGTACATGAAGATTGCAACATTTTGTGTACATGAAGACTACTAACATTTAATGTACATGAAGACTACTACAAATTTCTCGACTTTCTGAAAATTACATTTCATTTGACAACTTTGACATTCCCCTTGTGAAGAAAGAACTGTTGTAAAGGTAACGGCAAAGTACGAGACTTGGATCTATGTCTTAGCACGCGAGTTTTCACCCATATGTGCTCGGCCGCCGACACAGAAGTCTCCGATGTCGCTTCAAGCTTCGTAACACACGATGCAAGGAGGCATTCCTCGCCTTCTCAGAGTACTATCCTGGTACCCATTTTTGACAGCGACTGGATCGACAGCGATGGTATGTTTTTTTATGGTTTTAACTTCGAGTACAATTCAAACCTATGTCAATAAAAATGAGAAAGAGAGTTCATCGGTGCTATATAGAACCAATTCTGACCTATGGAAGTGAATCATGGACAGTAGACAAACAAATGAAAAGACGATTATAGGCCACATAGATGGGATTTCTCAGAAGAATGTTGAAAGTTCCCTGGACAGCTAACAAGACCAATGAGGAAGTTCTCAAAGAGGCCAACACAAAAAGGAGCTCTTAAAAAACATCAGAAAGAAGCAATCAACATTTTTCGGGCACATCATGAGAAGAGGAAAGTTGGAATACTTGGTTACAACTGGCAAAATAAAAGGAAAGAGAGATCGCGGACGACAAAGAGAGAAAGTACTGGATAGTTTGGTGTCATGGCATGGAAAACAGTTAACAACAGAACTGATACGATGCACTGTAGATAGAAGATTGTGGAGGGACATGATCACCTACGCCAACCGGTATGGCACATGATAATGATGATGACAATTCAAACTGGTTCCAGAGGGAATCGAACATTGGTTGGTCGAACGTCGGTAGCCCAGTCAGGTGGTTTTCCCAACTAGTCTACTGAGGCCCCCAGTCAGGTGGTTTTCCCAACTAGTCTACTGAGTCTCTCTTAGTGACGTCAGATGATTGAGTGACCTGAGCGGTTTCTTGAGGTCTCCTTTCATGACATTTTTTGGGTGGTCTAGAGGTAAGACATCTGGCTATAGTCACGAGAGTCCCAGGTTTGAATCCCTCAAAGCGGTGGATATTTATCACTTTAAATACTTGGGTTCCTCGTGGTTTTACCCTCCCCTGATCTCTGATTAGTGAGATTCGATGTCCATCCCTCTTGGGTAGTGAGATTCGATGTCCATCCCTCTTGGGTAGTGAGATTCAATGTCCATTCCTCTTGGGTAGTGATATTCGATGTCCATCCCCTCTTGGGTAGTGAGAGCAGTTATATCGACTTTGCTGTCAACTAGAACGTGTCCATGTCCACTTAATGGGGGAAAGCTGAAGAATGTGATGCTCATTTCTGGACACTTTGGTACGAAAGGTATGAGTCGCGGTTACAATAATAAATAACGATGATTATAAGATGGGGAAAAGGGGGTGGGGGTTCTAACAAAATGAGATGATACAAGAGGCAACAAGAATACCACAATTTGAGGATTATATATTAAAATAAGATTACGATGGTTGAAAATAACATATAGATTACGTCACTAGAATGGAGCTATGACAATCATTGATATTCACCACTCATCATCATCATGTACCATAACGGGTGGCATAGGCAATCTTGTTCTTATATAATACTCTGTCCATAGTGCATCTTATCAATTATGTTTTTGACTGTTTTCTATGCCATGACACCAAGCTGTCTAGTTACTACTTGGAGATTAGACAGACATTGTCGTCCGAGATCTCTCTTTCTCTGTATTTTGTGAGTTGTAACCAAGTATTCCATCTTTCCTCTTCTCATGATTTGTCCGAAAAATGTCGATCGTTTCTTTCTGATGTTTCTTATGAGCTCCCTTTTTGTGCTGGCCACTTTGATAATTATGAAGAAATGGCAATTATAACGAACGTCCCCGCCGTTAACAATTTGAGCAAATAGCAGCGACAGGTGAAGCTTAGATTAATAAGAGCAAGTTATAAAATCAAGCATGGAAGATAAAGATTTATTTAATGTTATCCCCGCAGTAATGAAACTGAAGACGAAATTAAAGATGAATGTAATTATCCGCTGCAACATCTAATAGATAAGGTTGGCAAGCATGAGTAGATTAATGGGTGGTTTTAATGACGAAATGGGAAGAGACCAAACTTGAGATAAGATGGCAGTGGGGAGAGAAGGAGTGGACACTGTCAATCAATATGCAACCAAAGTTATCAACATCATAAAAGACATATATGACGTCTTTATTTGTGTTGTTCGTTCAGAGGAGACAATGAGCGATTGGTTTATGATTGAAGCAGGGCTCAAACATGGATGTATCACCATTGCTTTTTGTAATTACCATTGATGGCATCATGAGTAAATGCTGCGAAGGCAATCATGGCATTAAGTGGCACAACAAGGGTTACTTGCAAGATCTAGACCAGGGATGGTCAATTTCTTCCAAATGGCGGGCCACTTTTTTGTTATTTTTTTGTGGTGGGCCACACATATAATAACATCAATACAAATAAACTTGGCATTTGTTTTAAGGTAATACTTTTGTTATTTATTGGCATTATTTGCTTACATAAATCATTTTATTGCAACAGAGTTAAAAATGCCTATTTGATTTATAAAAAGTGAATAAAAGTTGCTATTTATATTGTTTAACAAACATGTTTTAGTTAGGTTATTTTAAAGTTGACATGTAACAAACCTTAATGAGAACAATGTGGACGTTCATGTGCAGCAACAAGTTCATCAAAGTCAATGTGTGAAGATGATGATGATATCCGTAATAAATTCTGAAGGTGGCCATCAGTGAGTCGGTTTCTTTGTGACGATTTAATCTCCTTCATTGTTGAAAAAGCGCATTCACATATATATGTGCTTCCGAACGTAGAAGTAATTCTCAAACTGAAATCACTCAATGCGGAATATTTTTCCTGTGGCACAAGTTTCCAAAAGTCAACTCCTATCTGCATCCTTGATTGGAAAAAGGGGTCACTTTGGAGGTTACATAACTCCAACTGAAAAGTGTCATGTTGTTGGAAAATGTCACACTTCATGGGGTTGTTGAACAATGCCAGTTGTGGTCGTATACCAATGAAGTCAGAAAATCATTCATTGAATTGCTCCAATAGTTTGTCTAACATTAATACAGAAAATTTGAAATCAGTGTCACTGCGCTCCTCAATCAATTCTTTGCACGAAGGAAAATGAATTAAGTTTTCTTTGGCCAGGGTAAATCTAAAAACTTTTAGTTGAATTATAAATCCATCTAGGTGTCCTACCAAATCTGAGACTGTTTGGGAACGTCCCTGTAGCTTTACGTTGAGTTCATTCTTGTGCTGGGTGATATCAGTTGAAAAGGCCAATACACTGTTAAAATGTAGATCAGACATTTTTCTGATCAGTTCTTTGTTGGTATCATGTTTCTCTAAAAGCTGCTTTATCTCGTTTCTCAAAGCAAAAAAAAAAAAAAAACCGCCTCCAACAATTCACTCTGCTTAGCCATCGTGGAGCCGCGATAGCTCAGTGGTTAGTGAACTGGACTACCACGGACAAGGGGTAGGGTTCGATCCCAACCGACGGCTTCCGGGTTCACCCAGCCTTAAATGGGTACCGGATTTTTTTCTGGGAAAGTAAAGCAGCACGGGCGTAATACTGACCAGATTACCCCAAAAATCATATGCTGAAGGTCTGTAAAATATAGGGTCACTAACACCATATTTCCCTATACGCCACTTGGCATGACGGGGGTACTTTACTTTTTTTTTTAGCCCTCGTACTTGTGAAGCACTAAATCGCCATATTCCGCCTCAACTTCTGATATAACATTTTTAAACTGTAGGTGTGTCAAAGCCCGATTCCCGCCTTTTATTAAATTCACACACTTTATTACATTTTTCATAACACTCCACGTCTAGAATCTTGCCACACAGCGCCTCCTGGTGTATAATGCAGTGTAATGCTGCTGGGCAATGGATTCCAGCCTTCCTTAAAAATCCAACTAAACCTGTTTGAGTACCACACATTGACTTAACGCCATCTGTCACTATTGCTGAAAGTCTGTTTACGTCACCGATACCGTTAACAACTTTCATAACTGTGTCATAAATATCTTGACATTTGTTCGTATTATGCAATGAATCTAAAGCTAGTAACACTTCATTGATAATAAAGTCTTTTGAAACAGTTCTTATGAAAATTAAAAGTTGTGCTGTGTCTGATATGTCAGTAGATTCATCCAAAGCCAGAGAAAAGTAAGAGGAATTTGCAACGACACTCTTTAATTTACTAGATATATGAGAACTTATTTCCTCAACTCTTCTAGTGACTGACTGTTTTGATAGCGGAACGCTCTCAAAATGACTGCCAATTTTGTCTTCCCTAAATGCACGCGCCATGTTAATAGAACAACGCTATACGAAGTCACCGTCACATAATGATTTTTTTTTATTTTGCTATCTCTGCGCTTACAGCAAACGATGTCATTAAGGAACTTGTTTGTTTTGTTGTTAATGTAGTAAAAACAGATTTCTAAGCACTAGCCTTTTTCTTCAAATCGCACATAAGTGTATAACGTATTGTACCAATGTAGTCCTTGTATTTAGCGGCGTGGTGCTGTGAGTAATGCCGTTTAAGATTATACTCTTTATTTACAGACAACACTTGCAAACCTACAAGGCACTGCGGTTTGCTTTCCTTATTGTTGATAAATAAAAAATCATGTTCCCATTTCTCATTTTAAAAATCTGATTTTTTCATGTAATTGACGTTTATTGCTTATATTATACCACGACCGAAGCAACAGACAATGAAAACACAGATTAAAACATTAGCACTGTTTCCTGTTAAAATGGAACTGTTCAATGTAACTCGACAAAATCAGAATGATCAGATCGGATATCGGATATATAATTTTGACTGATGAAAAGAGGATTGGAGAGAAAGAAACTGAAAGTAAATTAATTGTGGAGTGAATGTGTTGGGGAGGAGGAGGTGGGTGGCTGACAGTATTTCTTGGCGGAAACTGTTTGAACTCGCCGAACCGAGAGTCGGTTCTAGAACCATTCGTCGACTTCTTCCTTTGTTTCAGTCGATCGCAGGATGATCAAACGGAAAAAAAGGATGGGTCGGGAATGACGGGAAGGCGACGTTAAACTAACTAATAGAGTGTTCCGAGTGTTAAACATAGGTCTACTTGTACTATTATTCTTGTTTGATTTACCTCGGATGTTTCCACCAATAATTATATTTTATTTTAAACAAACTACTAGGGAATATTTGAATTAGCTTTCTCCACGGTAGAAGTTAATGTAACAAATTTAAAATCAATTTTACCCAGGACATTTTGCTCAATGCAACCTGTTTTATATTTTTATCCGCCGCGGGCCAAAAAAAGGACGTCGCGGACCACTTGTAACCCGCGGGCACCTTATTGGCCATCCCTGATCTAGATGTTAAAGATGATACAGTTCTCCTAAGGAACAATATCAACAAGATGCAAAATATCACAGATACTTTATCATCCATGGCGGGAAATATAATGAAAATTAACAATACTCCTGAGGGCAATATATATCTCAATCGCCAGGAATTGTAAAGAGTATATATATCTTGGTAGTAATATAGATCAAGAAGGTGGAACACAGAAATGATAGACCCATTATATATATCTTGGTAGTAATATAGATCAAGAAGGTGGAACAAAGAAAGAGACAAGAAGCAGGATAGCAAAAGTAGCAGCGAATTAAAAAAAAAAAACTTGGACAAAATAACGAAATGAAAAATATTAAACAAAAAAAAACTTAGAATATTCAACTCAAACGTATTATCAACACTTACCTAAAGGTAAGATGTGACAGCTGGAAAACATCAAAAGAGATTGAGAGATTTGCTATTCTGTTTGTACGTGTTGCATCTTCCGCCTGATGCTATATCGTACCCAGGTATATCACGCTCCGCAATATATAGATCACTAGATATCAAAGTAGGTCAAATTAGTGGTTGAAAAGCACAAAAGTGGCAAATTAGGGTCGATTTGAGATTACCAATGCAGGAACATGTTAGCATGGCAACATTCTACACAAAAAAAGACCGTTCACATATATATGTCAACTCCACATATTATCTGCGTGATCCTTTTGAGACATTTAATCTTTAATAATGGGGCAAGGGGAGTTAACAATAAACCGATTCTGTGAAAAATAGCTGATTGTCTTTATATGAGAGTGGTTTATAACAGCGACATTACCTCCCTTATCCCACGAATGATTGACCTAATATGTTGCTGCTATATTTATATTGACAATGTTAAATTATGACTCGCAGAAGGTAAGAAAATAAATAGAAAAGGTAAAAAAAAAATACTTGGAATAGTATTTCAAGACGTGAGTTATTCAACATCACATTACCATATATATATGTAATAAAATAACTAATAGACAAAATATAAAATAACATAAATTATATTATCATGATTTGATGAGATGGGAGGAACAGAGAATGATACCAAAATAATGATATCAAAAGCAAGAGAAACATTTGTTGCAGAGGAAAATATATGGATATCCAATTAAATTAGGTTAATTACTAACATACACATTTTCAACTCCATTGTTAAGTCAGTCTTATTATATGGCTGTGAAACATGGAGAACAAATAAAATGACAATCATGGAGATGCAGACTTTCATTAATGGATGCTTACGCAGAATAAAAGGATGGAAATGGTAGGACAAAATCACTAACATAGAATTATGGAAATGTACCAGTCAAATACCAGTGGATAAAGAGATACAGCGAAGACGATGGCGCTGGAGAGGACACACACTACGGAAGCCACCTGAGAGTATTACACAACAGGCCCTTCTCTGGAATCCCCAGGGAAAAAAGACAAAGAAGAAGACCAAGGAATTCTTGGAGAAGACAGGTGGAAGCAGAGATGAAGATGATGGGGAAGACATGGAATGATCTTAAAAGAATGGCAAGAAACAGAACGACTTGGAAAATGTTTGTTGAAGACCTATGCTCCACAGGGAGCTGAAAGTTAGTAGATATCATCATGATCAGGTAGCATGTATAATTTAGAACGTTGCATTCACCACAGCCCCTTTGAAAGAATCTCTGTCTCTAGCCAGATCTTCCACAGAACGTTGCATTCACTACAGCCCGTCTGAAAGAATCTCTGTCTCTAGCCAGATCTCCCACAGAACGTTGCATTCACCACATCCCGTCTGAAAGAATCTCTGTCTCTAGACAGATCTCCCACAGAACGTTGCATTCACCACAGGCCGTCTGAAAGAATCTCTGTCTCTAGCCAGATCTCCCACAGAACGTTGCATTCACCACATCCCGTCTGAAAGAATCTCTGTCTCTAGCCAGATCTCTCACAGAACGTTGAATTCACCACAGCCCGTCTGAAAGAATCTCTGTCTCTAGCCAGATCTCACACAGAACGTTGCATTCACCACATCCCGTCTGAAAGAATCTCTGTCTCTAGCCAGATCTCACACAGAAAATTGCATTCACCACATCCCGTCTGAAAGAATCTCTGTCTCTAGCCAGATCTCACAAAGAACGTTGCATTCACCACATCCCGTCTGAAAGAATCTCTGTCTCTAGCCAGATCTCACACAGAACGTTGCATTCACCACATCCCGTCTGAAAGAATCTCTGTCTCTAGCCAGATCTCACACAGAACGTTGCATTCACCACATCCCGTCTGAAACAATCTCTGTCTCTAGCTAGATCACACACAGAATGTTGCATCCACCACAATGTCAGTCTCAGACAAAGATTCTAAAATGCCAATAAACTGACATCCTGGCTAAAAACATCATGTAAACATCCTGGCTTATAACATCATGTAGACATCCTGGCTTATAACATCATGTAGACATCCTGGCTTATAACATCATGTAGACATCCTGGCTGATAACATCATGTAGACATCCTGGCTGATAACATCATGTAGACATCCTGGCTGATAACATCATGTAGATTTCCTGGCTGATAACATCATGTAGACATCCTGGCTGATAACATCATGTAAATATCCTGGCTAATAACATCATGTAGATATCATCGCTGATAACATTATGTAGATATCATCGCTGATAACATCATGTAGATATCCTCGCTGATAACATCATGTAGATATCCTGGCTGATAATATCATGTAGATATCCTCGCTGATAACATCATGTAGATATCCTCGCTGATAACTTCATGTAGATATCCTCGCTGATAACATCATGTAGACATCCTGGCTGATAACATCATGTAGATATCCTCGCTGATAACATCATGTAAACATCCTGGCTGATAACATCATGTAGACATCCTGGGTGATAACATCATGTAGACATCCTGGCTAATAACATCATGTAGACATCATGGCTAATAACATCATGTAAACATCCTGGCTAATAACATCATGTAGACATCCTGGCTAATAACATCATGTAGATATCCTGGCTGATAACATCATGTAGACATCCTGGCTAATAACATCATTTAAACATCCTGGCTAATAACATCATGTAGATATCCTGGCTAATAACATGATGTAAACATCCTGGCTAATAACATCATGTAAACATCCTGGCTAATAACATCATTTAAACATCCTGGCTAATAACATCATGTATATATCCTGGCTGATAACATCATGTAGATATCCTGGCTGATAACATCATGTAGATATCCTGGCTGATAACATCATGTAAACATCCAGGCTGATAACATCATGTAAACATCCTGGCTAATAACATCATGTAGACATCCTGGCGAATAACATCATGGCTGATAACATCATGGAGACATCCTGGCTGATAATATCATGTAAACATCCTGGCTAATGACATCATGTAGACATCCTTGCTGATAACATCATGTAACCATCCTGGCTGATAACATCATGTCGACACCCCGACTGAACTCTCTCGCATGACCCATCTCTAGCTGTCACTCCGCACTCTACCACGCGTATGAGCATGAAGCAACAATCGATTTATCGATTCGTTTTACACACATCGATCTAAGACGAGGCTACTGCTAAGGTAATCCACAATGACAGTCTCCTACAGACCAGCATCTTAGACAATCGTTGAGAAGATTACAAACCGGTTCCAGTGACAAGCGGCGTTAAGTGGCTATGCAGGAAGCCTGTGATAATCTCTCAACGCTTGTAGTATCTGAATTTTATTTTCTAAGATATCTATATTCTCAGCATCATCATCGAGTGCGTTCTCCTCATCGAAGGTTGGCTACCGTAGAGCGTCATTCCGCTCTATCTCTTGATTTGATTGTGTAGGTTGTCTTAGACTGACCTGTCCTTCTTTTGATATTACTCGTCCATGTTAGTCTTGGTCTGCCTCTGCCTCTTTTACCTTGTATTTTCCCTTCCAAGAGTACTCTTAGTAGGCTGTTTTGAATTTTAACATGCCCCAAAAATCGCATCTGTCGTGTTTGAATTGTGTTTAGTAGTTGTTTTTTGTTGTTGCATATTTAGTTGTTTTAACACTTCATCGTTTGTTTT